>CM018050.1:22188961-22629325 GCA_008638375.1 Nyssa sinensis
TTCGTTATATTCAAACCCGCCCATCCTTGTTCACGTAGCATAAAACTAGGCTAGATACTCTTCGTAGGAACGATCCTTACTCACACTACTACATATATTTTTAGGAGTTTAAGTTTTATTTTTGGTTGCCTGCAACAGCACACCAATATCAAACAAAACATAAGTTCTGGAATGATTGAAATTTCATATATTAGCCCACAACAGGAGAAAATTATAAGATAAAAAAAAAAAAAAAAAGTATACCAAAACATCCCAAGTCTACTCTACTGCTGGTTCGACAGTCTCTGAAGCAACAACTTAAGGGAGTTTTGGATCCACCTCCTTCTCTTCGTCGTCAGCATCCGGCGTTTCAACTTGGGAGACTTCAATATCATCCACCCTAGTCAAATCCAAGTCAGGATACTTCTTATGAAGCTTCACCCTAAAGGTTTGGTATCCATACTCGATCAGCTCGCCACCCAGATCCTGGACTTCAGCCTTTAAATCCACTTCAGTTTGGGCTCTGATGGCTTCAGCGGTGTTCTGAACCTTTTGGATAGAAACAGCCTGGAAGTCTGCAAACCTTTTTTTAAGGTCTTCCAATTCGAAAGCAAAGGCATCCTTCTCAGACTCCAGAAGAGAGTGGGAATTGGCAGCCCCCCTCAATATTTCCTCGGTTGTCGCCACCGAAGACTGCATAGTCCCCAATTAGAACCTGGCCTCATTAAGTTTAGTTTGAAGGGCATCAATCTGCTCAAGAACCTTGAGAGAGTCCATGATAGATGCCACACCATGCATAGCCTAAAGAGCACAAGAAACACAATCAGGTCAGAATGGGTTATGTGCAAACTACAAAACCAGGAAATTAAAAATAAGGAAAAGTAATTCAGAAATCACCCTCATGTGAAAGGCCATCAGATCTTTGGTAATCTTCTGAGGCCTCAGCCCTTTGAACTTGCTTGGGCCTATTGCCCAAGAGTTTTCATAAGCCTTTTTTACGATTGTCACGCCGGAATCATCAAACCCTGAGGAAGCAGTAACAGATTTGCCCTCTCCCCTTTTCTTTTTCAGATCAGAAGGCACTAGGGGTAGAAAAACCTCCTGAATAGGGGAAATCCCCAAATCCTCTGAGACGGTTCTCTCGGGGGAGCTGGAGATCAACCTCATTCTCTTCACTTGAAGAGGAGGCTCGGTAGGGGAAGAGCTTTCCCCAACCTTCTTCTTCTTCCTTGGCACCCATCTGGTCACTAGAGATTTCTTCAAAATTTCGGCCTGGTCTCGCACCAAACCACCCTTCATAAGGTTTTTAAGGTAAAGAATGGCGTTGTAAGAGCGGTTGTTAGTCTGAAGGAGCCTCTTGTACTTCTATTGAAGATTAACGGTGAAGATCGATCTCTTCCAAGCTCTCTTATTTGCACAAAAACACATGATTATGCTCAAAAAGAAAACAACAAACAGAATAAGAGAGCCCAAAGAACGCAGAACAAAAAGGGGCCTCACCTTTAATCCCAGTCTTCTGTGGGAAGGTTGAAACCTGGCTCTCAAAATCCTCGAACTTCCAGCCTCATTTTACGAAGAAGTGCCACTTCTTCAAAGTCTTGTTGGAAGTAGGTACAGAGGAAAGAGGTCTGAACCCTTTGTCGAAAGACATATAAAACATGCCCTCTGACTTCAGGTATTTTATGTTCATATTGCTCATAATTAATGAGAGATCTACCTCAAGATTTTTCAAGTGTCCTAAAACTATGAACCCCAGAAAATGCCTCCAGCTGTTTATATTCAGATTAGTGGGACAAATGTTTAACTAATTAAAAAATTCTCTTATAAAAGGGTGGAAGGGAAACCTAATCCCTATCTCAAACCATTCAAGGTAAGCACATATATCACCTTGCTGAGTACTGGAGGGGCGATCTATGGGTCTTGGTACCCTACAGGACACATTTGTGAGAAGGTCAAAAGCAACCCTCAGAACATCTATCATGCTTTGAGTCATGGAGCTTTCTCCTTCATCCCTTTTATGGGATTTACCCGAGGTCTCCCCACCAATGTTCCTAGGTTCTATGAAGGCCTCTACTATCCTAACTTCAGAACCAGGGGTTGGGTTACTGACAATTCTATTTTTTAAATTTTTCGATGGGCTACTAGTTACAAGGTAACTTTTGTCTGGTTATATATCTCCAAAGACTCTTCTGTTTCATAACCAGTGCTTGACTAAGCATTGGAGGCCGACATGGTCAATATAAGAAAGTGAAGAGGAATAGAAGAAAATAAGAAGAACTTGGAAAAAGTATTTGAAACTGAACTTGACCGCAGAGTTGATCGGAGTTGATCTTCTTAGATGTCGGAGTTCGTCTCACTTGAAGTTCTCTCTTGTGATGTGATAATTCTTAAGATACAAACAATGATGAAAGGAGGGGGCATCAGTGTGTTCCCCCCGCCTTTTTATAAAGATCTAACAGGTGTCATGTGGGAGGCCCTCGCTTCTGAACCGTTATGATGGTTGAAGCAATGATGGCCTCGTAATTCTAACCAGTGACTGGCGCAATAAATGCCGCATCAACGGCAATCTCCTCAGAATACAGAGCGACGCACTTATAAGTATTATACGTGTACCACCTCAGAAATCCTAACCTCAACTCTGATCTTGCCCTAGAACAGAGGCTCGAGGGGGGGGGGGGAATAGCTGATATACCAGAAAATGACAAGTATATTCAAAAGTATAACACGTGTCTGTACAGAGCTCTTCAAGGTACAGATCAATGAAGATCGTTTTATCCAGATCAACTAGGCACGGAAGATTCAGAGGTATATGGTCCAAAACATAGCACTGCCTTCCATATCTTACCGACCTCAAAATAAGGAAACTTAGTTCAATATGGCAATTACTATCTTTGGATATCTTCAAATCCGTACTTTTATGACTCATAATCCTACTTAACTTAGGAGATCTACAATTTATAAATAAGACCATAAGATACGTTTTCAATTTATGTTCAATTCTTCTTTTAAATTACAGTCTCTTTTTATTTACTGACTTAATAATCAAAACGGCTACCACCGGAGCCTTCCCAGTGACTCTCTGAACTCAAGTTCTTGACAGGTAACAAAGGACGAGAGACCCTACTGATAAAAAAAAGAGCAACATCAGATTCCCACCACAAACATCCAAAGACAACCATTATTGGTGTCCTGCTCCCTCCATCCAAGAAAATTAAGTAAAACTCATCACATTGTTGTCTTATTTTACTTTAAACTTTGTTAAAGCTTGCTTTGGATTTTCATCACAATAGAAAAATAATAATATTTAGGGCAACCCCTCATATGTTAAAGTTATAATTACTTTAGATTTTGTTAAAGCTACTAATGTTTCACACAAATATAAAATTTAAGTTGTTATTAAATATTTAGCACTCACTAAACTAAAGTAAAAAAAATTAAAGAGGGAATATATTTTTCTCCATACGTTTATTTAGTATTAATAATATAAGGAATTTAAAATTTTAATATATTTAATACCATCTTTCATAGAGAAATCTTAATTTCCTCGTGTTTTTTGAAATAAAAAATAATAATTAATTAAAAATTGAACATAAATCTTATTTTCTCACTTATTTCCATTTTCCTCTCTCTTTTTTTAAACCCAACTCTAAAAAATTAAATAATGTTATTTTTCTTAGCAGAGAAAATGTGTGTCAAGATTATTATCCACTTTTATCTAGTCAAGGCCCACTAAATAGTTGATAAAAAAATTAAGAGAAAATATAAGTTGTTGGTTATAAATAAATGGGCAGCCATTCTAGAGAAAGAGATAGAGGAATTATTGGTATGGCGGTCCCTTCAATCAAGAAAAAGCAAAAGTTACGTGTTGTTATGTAAATTTTATTTAAGTGGATATTGGAATAACTTTTTCAATAAGGGAAGGCCAAGGAAGAAATGGGAATGATGAAGTCCAAGTTTGCTTAAAGGAAGTGATTTATCTCATGGCCAAGAGGTGGATTAGTTTAATAAAGTTAGGACATCATTTCCTTTGACAAAGAAAAAAAAAGAAATGATTACGGTTATTTATATAAAATGAATTTGGAAATTTATCAAGAAAAAAAAAGTGTCAATGATAGAAAGAAGAGTGAAAATTTCATTTCCCAAAATTGGGAGGCATTTTCTATAACACTCGTATATATGATCCAAACATCACCATATATTACAATTTACCATGGTTTTCAAGAGTGTTGTTCCACTTCAACAACTAGTTAGTTCTCTCATTTAGAAAATGCAACCCAATTGAATTGACATTTAAATCATGAATTAGAATTGAGTTGTCACTGATTGATCGTTTTCAATCAAAACTTTTTTTAAGTGGGAGCATTGAATCAAATGGATAAGATGGAATGTATTTCAATCTTAAGTGGGAAAAAAGGGATAATTCTTGTATGATGATACATGTGCCTGGAATTTTTTTATTAAGAATAATGTTATGCCCTTTTGCTCTTTAAGGTTGTGGAGCTGCGATTTGGAATAGAGTGAAACTTCATGAAGAGCTCTTCAAGTATCATCCCTTTTGAAAAAGCATGCTTTGGATTCCCACCATAACCATCTATTATCATCTGATATGCCATAAAGTGGCAAATATATTTAAAGCATGACACGCGTATTTACAGAGCTCTTTGGGGTATAGATAAAAAAAGATTGTTTTATCCAGATCAAACAAGTACAGGGGGTTCAGAGGTATATGGTTCAGAAGATGGCACCGCTTTCCATATCCTACCGACCCCAGAATAAGAAAACAGAGTTTAATATGACAACTACTATTTTTGGATATCTTTGAATCCCTACTTTTATGACTCCTAATCCCACTCAACTTAGGAGATCTACAATCTATAAATAAGATCATAAGGTACGCTTTCAATTTATGTTCAATTATTCTTTCAATTACAGTCTTTTTATATTTACTAATTCATCATCGGAACGACTACTACCGGAACCTACCCAGTGATCCTCTGATCTTGAGTTCTAGATAGGTAGTAAAGGACGGGAAACCCCTCTGATAAAAAAGAACAACAGTTTGGCGCCGTCTGTGCGAACGACAATCATTCTTGCTATATTTTTCTTCGAAACAACCAACCTTTTCTATTTTTCTTCCAAGAAGCAATGGCTCCGAGCCTTCGTCCTAGAAAGAATTCCCAAAACCTTCAAAATTAGCCTCCTACTAGAAGAGGAAAGGGACAAACTCCCAATAGTTTGCAACAACAACTTGATCGGATTCAACGATAATTTGGTGAGATGCAGGAACAACTCACCGCTATGTCACAAGCTCTGCATTCATTGGCTCAGAACCAGCGGAGCAATCTGCCTCCTCACGCTATTCACGGGGGAATTCATCCTCCTACCACCACCACGGGCAGAAGATCCCCCAACGAGGAGTTTCCTAACATGCAACCGATATACCCCCATGGTAGCACTCATATAGGGGCTGATCCCCAGACGTCAATGGCCATAGGAAAAGGAATGCCCATGTTTCACCTAACTGTCCACTATTAGAGCAGAGCTAGGATTCCTACTCCAATGGCCTCTGGAGCCAATCTAGCGCCACAGGAGTGCCAGCCTCTCGAGGCTCTAGTCCTCTCAGTCTTGGGAGGGAAACAACCTCTTACTAACACCATATGAATTCCTGCCTTGAGTCAAGGATCTGGAGGTACAAGACATGATCAACAACGGGTTCCAACCCCACAACAAGTCTTGCCTAGAGCCTCTCAGAGGGCAGAGGAGATAGCAGACTTTTAGGAGCAAATAATCTCAACCAGAGGATTCTATGCTCCTCCAGAGCAAGACGAACTGAGTAAATTTCTCGGGAGGCTCTCCACACTATTTACCTCTGCCATAATGACAGAAGAACGATCGAAAAAGTTCGTTGTCCAAAAGTTCACTCTCTACGACAAATCTGAGGACCTAAGGGATCACCTATCTCACTATCAGCACATAATGGCTCTTCATAGAGCTACTAATGCCTTCATGTGCTGAACTTTCGTGACGAGCCTCAAGGGTGCCGCCCTTAAGTAGTTCCATAACCTCTCTCAAAAATCAATCAGCAATTTCTATAAGCTTAGTAGGTTGTTTCTTAACTGATTCCTAACCAGCAGGAAGTTAAGAAAATGACCAAAATTCTAGCTCACTATAAAGCAAACAAAGGGAGAGTCGCTTCGGAGTATATAGCTCATTTTAATGCTGAGC
Source organism: Nyssa sinensis (assembly GCA_008638375.1). Taxonomy (NCBI): domain Eukaryota; kingdom Viridiplantae; phylum Streptophyta; class Magnoliopsida; order Cornales; family Nyssaceae; genus Nyssa; species Nyssa sinensis. The sequence continues at coordinate 22,195,166 of CM018050.1, forward strand.
TCATAAAATAACCGACTGAAGTCCGAGCTTCCTAGTGGCCGCCCTCACTTCAGGCCTTGGGCCTGGACACTTCCAAAATTCCTTGACCAAGAAACCTCCCATCGACATGACAAGACTCATGGAACGAGCGCAAAAGTATATTAATCTTTAAGATACAAAAGCATTTTTTTGAAAAGCAAAAGAACAAGCTTAAAAGGATGAGCAAGTTCAGAAGAGGGATACCAACGCTAATAAGAAAAGGATTAGGAGCCCTGACAAAAGAATGGCATCCAGAGCCCAGAACAATCCTAACTTTGGGAGTTATGGAACTTTCACCCCTCTGAATGCTTCTCTTACTCACATACTCTAACAAATCCAGACTCGTGAAAACTTGAAGTGGCTAGAGCCACTAAAAGCCATCCTGACACAAGAAATTAGAACAAATATTGTTATTTTCACAAAAAGCACGGGCATACAACCAAAGAATGCAAAGTTCTTAAGCAAGAAATAAAGCATTTCATCAGAAGAGGGCGACTAAGAGAGTTTGTTCGACAAGACGAGATGCAAAACCCCCGTGATGATAGACCGCTGCAAAGAAGGCAAGAATAAAGACCTGAATAAAAAGAAATCCAAAATGACCAATAGCGGCAAAATAATCAAGTCATCTTAGTGCTTCACGCTGACAATGTGACAATGGGAATGTCTAACCGAGCCAGGAAAATATATGCTCGGGAGGCAAGGGCAGAACCCCATGTCCTCCAGATCTCGGCCATTGAGAAAAAGATAAAGTCAGGACCTCAGATCCAGTTCTCTGAATTGGACCTCATTGGGATACACTACCCCCATTGCAATGCTCTTGTCATCTCACTCAAAATAGCTAACTTTGAGATCAGAAGAGTTCTTTTGGATACTAGAAGCTCCACTAACGTATTATTCTATGAACCCTTCAAACACATGAAGCTCAACTCTAATGACATTAGAGCTACCACCGCTTTCATGGCAGGATTTGACGAAAATCTCATCATCCCATTAGGCAAAATTGACTTGTCGACCACAATGGGAGAAGGAGACGGACAGAATACACTAAGCTCTGAATACATGGTCCTAAACTCTAAATCCCCCTATAATGTCATTATTGAGAGACCTTGGACCCACCAAATGGGAGAGGTTACTTCAACCCTCCATTAATGCTTGAAATATGTCTACAATGACAAAGTCTTCTCCATCAAGGGTTGTCAACCCACCGCCCGGAATGTCATGCCCTCGCATTAAAAGAAAATCCCCCCAAATAGTAAATCACAGTACCCTCATGAAAGGGAAAATTCCTTATCTTCCAACTTTCATGAAGCAGAGGAGTGTCCCTCTGAAATTGACGAGTCGTTAAGTCCTAGTAGAAGGGATAGCACGATCAAACCAATGGAGGAGCCCATCAAAATACTCATAAGCATTGAATGACAGGGAAAGTATCTACAAATTGGCTCAGCTCTGTCTCCTTGCGAGCAAGAAAAAATTGTTGAATTTCTAAAAAACAACCTATCAATATTTTCTTGCGAAACTAAAGATATGGAGGCAATAGATCCTAATTTCATCTCTTGCAAGTTAATGAGAGATCCGGACTATCTTCTGGTGATACAAAAAAAGGAGAAAATTTGCCCCTGAACACCACAAGATCATCAATGAAGAGGTCCAGAGGTTGCTAAATGCTGGAATGATAAGGAAAGTATTCTACCCAGAGTGGCTTGCGAATACAGTTTTCGCAAAAAAAAAAAGAATGGCAAGTGGAGGGTTTACATTGACTATACTGACCTAAATAAAGCCTGTCCCAAGGACAACTTTTCCTTTCCCAAGATTGATTAACTTGTTGATGCCATGGCATGTCATGAACTTATGAATTTCATGGATGCTTATTACGGATACAACCAGATTCAAATATATCCTCCAAACCAGGAGAAAAAGGCATTCATATTAAAACAAGGTCTCTATTGTTATAGAGTGATGCCGTTCGGTTTAAAGAACGCTGGAGCTATATACCAACAGCTCGTAAACAAAATGTTTAGCCCCTAAATTAGAGACATAATGGAAGTCTACATTGACGACATGTTTGTCAAAAGTGTTTGGAAGAGTGACCACATCTAGCACTTGAGCTAGACATTCGATATCTTGAGAAAACATAGAATGAAGCTAAACCTTTTAAAATGTACCTTCGGGATCATAAAAGGGAAATTCTTCAGTTTTTTAGTCTCTCAAAGAGGAATTGAGGCAGATCCCTTATAGATCATAGCTCTGATTGAATTAGAGTCACCTAAAACTAATAAAGATATCCAAGGCCTGAATGGAAGGATAACAGCTCTTAATAGGTTTATCTCTAAATCTACGGATCGGTGCCTCCCGTTCTTTAGAGCTTTGAGGGGGAGTGAGGCCCTAGAATGGACCCCTGAATGCAAAGAGGCTTTCCAAGAACTCAAGCGATATTTAGCCTCCCTTAAACTCCTTTCAAAACTAGTATCAAGGAAAAAACTACTCATATACTTAGTTGTGTCAGAAAACGCCATCAGCTCTGCTTTAGTCAGAGAGGACAAGGGAATTCAAAGGCTTATCTTTTACGTTAGCAAGGCACTTCTGGATACCAAGACAAGATACTCTGAGATTGAAAAATTAGCCTTAGCCTTGGTAATATCCGCTCGGAAGCTGAGACCATATTTTTAGGTCCATCCTATCATAATCCCTACGTCTTATTCTTTAAAATCAGTCCTACACAAACCTGAAGTTTCGGGACGACTAGTCAAATGGTCAATAGAATTAGGGGAGTTTAACATATCCTATGTATCGCGGACTGCTATCAAAGGACATATATTAGAAAACTTTACAGCAGAGTTCACTCAAACACTATATTCGAAATCTCAAACCACTACAGACACTTCAGTATGGCTACTTCACACCAACAATTTGTCAACCGACAAAGGCTCTGGAGTAGGTATAATACTTCAATCCCCTGATGGGATCGTAACCAAAAAAGCCTACCAACAGAGAATGGTTAAATGTTTTAACCAGTGTAAAAACTTGTTAACTTCCAGCTCGGAGATCTCATCCTAAGAAGGGTGTTCCCAAACACTAAAGATCCTAAACCTACAACTTATTGGTTTGAAGATCTAACTAGGAAACCTGTACCCAAACCTTAGAATATCGAACATTTATGCAAGTATTATCAATAAAAAAGTTACTTTTGATTCACCTCGGAGTTTGTACTTAATGCACAGACCCTTAAAAAGCCTTGTATCCATTACAAGTGTTACAGGTCTAGTCCATTTTATTCAATGCACAGACCCTTAAAAGGCCTTGTATCCATTACAAGAGCTACAGGTCTGGTCCATTTCACTCAAATGCACAAACCCTTCAAAAAACCTTGTATCCATTACAAAAGCTACAGGTACGGTCCATTTCACTCAAATGCACAAATCCCTAAAAGTTTTATATTCATTACAAGTGTTATAGGTTTGGTCCGTTTTACTTAATATAGAAATCCTTAAGTGCCTTGTATTCATTATAAGTGTTATAGGTCTGGTCCATTTCACTCAATGCACATACCCTTAAAAGCCCTGTATTCACTACAAGTGCTATAGGTCTAGTCCATTTCAATCAATGCACAGACCCTCAAAAGCCTTGTATTCACTACAAGTGCTATAGGTCTGGTCTATTTCACTTAATGCATAGACTCTTAAAAGCCTTGTATTTACTACAAGTGCTACAGGTCTGGTCCATTTCAATCAATGCATAGACCCTCTAAAGCCTTGTATCCACTACAAGTGCTACAGGTCTGGTTCATTTCACTCAATGCACAGACCTTTCAGAGCCTTGTATCCATTACAAGTGCTACAGGTCTGGTCCATTTCAGTCAATGTAATCTTGTATTAAAAACAAGTACTGAAGGGTTGGTCCATTTTATCAAATATACAGATCCTCTAGAGACCTTCCATTCATTACGAGTGTTATGGGTCTGATCCATTTTTCTCACTCTACAGATCTCTGAAAAAAGCTTGTTTTAAGTACAAGTGTTGAAAATCTTTGGAAAAGGCTTATTTACAAATATTAAAGGTCAGTATATTATGACTTATTAATATGCAAATGCCTAAGAATCCTTATTTTTTCACAAGCATGGCAGCTTTGAGTATCCTGTTATTACGGCCTCTAAAATATCTCATGGGTGCTTTGGAATTTCTAATGGCCTAGATATTAAAGAGATTATCTTAAAATCAAGTCATACTACAAAAATATCAGGCAAGACATGAGTTCTGGAAGAAATCAAATTTTATATATTGGCCCAAAATATGGGAAAGTTACAAGATAGAAACAAAAAAAAAAAATACAAAGGCATCCCTAGTCTACTCCGTTGCTGGTTCAGCAATCTCTGAAGCAAAGACCTGAGAGAGTTTGGGATCCGCCTCCTCCTCTTCATCATCAGCATCCTGCGCATCAATCTCAACTTAGGAGACTTCAATGTCATCTGCCCCAGTCAGATCCAAGTCAAGATGCTTCTTACAAAGCTTCACTCTAAAGGTTCAGTACCCATGCTCGATCAGCTCCCTACCTAGATCCTGGACTTCAGCCTTTAGATCCATTTCAGTTTGGGCTTTAATGGCTTCAGCGGTATCCTGAACCTTTTGGATGGAGGCAACCTGGAAGTCTACAAACCTCATTTTGAGGTCTTCCAGTTCAAGAGTAAGGGCGTCCCTCTCAGACTCTAGAATCGAAGAGGAGTTGGCAGCTTCCTTCAACTTTTCCTCTACCGCTGTTGTAGAGGACTGAGTTGTTCCCAATTGGAGTCTAGCTTCATCGAGCTCAGATTGGAGGGCGTCAATCTGCCCGAGATCCTTGGGAGATTCCGTGATGGCTTCTAAGCCATGCACAACCTAAAAAATAACAAGTAGCATAATAGGTCAAAACATGTTACAAAGCAAAAAAAAAAAAAAGGAGAAAAAATTACTATACAAAACTCACCCTCATGTGGAATGCCATCAGATATTTGGCAATCTTCTGCGCCCTTAGACCTTTGAACTTACTTGGGCCCGTTGCCCAAGAATCCTCATAAGCCTCATTCGCAGCTAATGGGCCAAAATCATCAAACTTGAGGGAGACGACAACAGACCTGCCCTTCCTCCTTTTCTTCTTCTAAACTGCAAGCATTGGGGGTAGGAGGGCCTCCTGAACAAAGGAAATCCCCAAAGCCTCTACGACGGTCCTCTTAGGGGAGTTGGATATTAGTGTCATTCTCTTCACTTGGAAAGGAGGCTCGGCATGGGAAGAGCTTCCCCCAACCTTCTTTTTCTTCTTCTCTGGGGCCCATCCGGACATCAGGGATTTCTTCAAGCTCTCGAACTGATCCCGCACTAAGCCAGCCTCCATCAAGTTATTGGAGCAGAGAATGGCATCGTGAGAATGGTTGCTGGTCTTAAAGAGCCTCTTGTACTTTTGTTGAAGATCAATATATTCCAAGCTCTCTTATCTACACAGAAGCACAGGGTTAGTCTAAAAAAAGAGAAGTAATAAACAGAATCAGAAAGCCCAAATATATATATATATATATATATATACACACAAAATACAAAAAAGGACCTCACCCTTAGTCCTAGTCTTCCTTGGGAAAGTTGAAACTTAGCTCTCGAAGTCCTCGAACTCCCATCCTCCCTTTACAAAGAAGTACCACTTTTTGCAAGTCTTGTTGGAAGTGGGTACAGAGGAGAGAGATCTGAACCCTTTGTCAAAGGACATATAAAACATGCCTTCCGACTTCAAGAATTTCATGTTTATGTTATTGCTTATTAGTGGAAGGTCCACCGCGACATTGTTCAAGTCTCCTAAAACTATAAACCCCAGTAAATGCCTCCAACTGTTTATATTCAGATCAGCGGGGCAGATATTAAACCAACTAAAAAATTCCCTAATTAAAGGGTGGAAGGGAAACCTAACCCATATTTCAAACCACTCAAGGTAGAAGCGTATCTCACCTTGCTCGGTATTAGAGGGACGGTCCATGGGCCCTCGCACCCTACAGGACACATTGGTAGGGAAGTCAAAAGCAGCCTTCAGAGCATCTATCATACCCTGAGTCATGGCACTTTCTCCCTCTTCCTTTTTATAGGGTCTGCCCGACGTTTCCCTTACGGCATTTCTAAGTTTGGCAAAATCCTCCACTATTCTAACTTCAGAACCAGGGTTCGGGTGGCTGACACTCCTATTTTCTAAATTCCCTAATGGGTTACTACCTACAAGGTTCATGTCCATTTCCAAAGATTCTTCTATTTCATAGCCAGTTCTTAACTGAGCATCAGAGGTCGACATGGTCTAAGTAGAGAATGGAGAGGAGTAGAAGAAGATGCAAGGAAGTCAGAGAATGTTTTTGAACCAAACCTGACCGCGGATTTGATTGGAGTCAATCTTCTTACGTCGGAAATCGTCTTACTTGAGGTTTTTCTCTAAGTAGTATGATGAAGTTCTCAAGAAGCAGAAACTGATGAAAGGAGGGGTGTCAGTGTACTGCCCTACCTTTTTATAAGGGTCTAACAATTTTATGATAAAGGCCTTCGATTTTGAAACGTCGTGGTGGTTAGAGCAATAATGGTCTCTTAATTCCAACTGATGGCTGACGTAATAAATGTCGCATCAACGAATGTCTTGGAAAACAGAGCGCGCATTTATAACTATCACGCTTATAACGCCTCAGAAACCCTAGCCTCAGCTCTACACGGATTCCACAGAACTAAGGCTCGATGGAGAGTAGCTGATATGCCATAAAGTAGAAAATATATTCAAAGCATAACACGCATATGTACAGAGCTTTTTGGGGTATAGATCAAAAAAGATTGTTCTATCCAGATCAAACAGGCACGGGGGGTTTGCCTTCCACATCCTACCGACCCCAAAATAAGGAAACAGAGTTCAATATGGCAACTACTATTTTTGAATATCTTCGAATTCCTACTTTTATGGCTCATAATCCTACTTAACTTAAGAGATCTACAATCTATAAATAAGACCATAAGGTACGCTTTCAATTTATTTTCAATTATTCTTTTCAATTACAGTCTTTTTATATTTACTGACTTTATCATCGGAGCGACTACCAACAGAGCTTATCCGGTGACCCTCTGATCTAGAGTTCTTGACAAGTAACGAAGGATGGGAAGCCTCTCTGATAAAAAAGAGCATCATCATCCAAGGACAGACATGTTGCTTTCTTCTTTTGCTTTAGACTTTGTTAAAGCTTGCTTTGGGTTCCCATTCCATTGGAAAAAAATGCATTAAGAGAGAATACAAATTTTTAAAAAAATAATGAGAAGCCCTTTTTCTGATAAATTCTCAATATTTTTCAAATATTTTCACAAAGTTCGTACAAGCTGTGGCGGATCCAGAGATTTTAATTTTGGAGTGGGCAAAAGTGTAGACATCAAAATTCAGATGAGCTTTTATGAATATAAAAAAAAAAATTGGGAAAGTCAAATCCTAATTTTTAAAAAAATTCTAACAAAATAGGAAGTAAAAAAAATATAATTTACAAACTTTTGGGGGGAACATGGCCCCTTAGTTCCCCTTCCCTCCGCCACTGCCGACAAGATTTCCCAAAATGTTTGCACAGAGTTTTTCATAAAATATATTAGAAGTTTCATCTTTCCAAATGGTATCTTCTTAGACTTTGGATGAAGACTTTAAAAAAAAAAGGACATTAAATTAAGTAGGCCACCCAATGCATCGCATTCTAAGGTTCCCAAAAAGAGAGGTAAATTATTGGTGTCCTACTCCCTTTATCCATTATCATCATGGTGTCTGTTTTATTTAAATTTTGTTAGAGCCTGCTTTGGATTGCCACTTCCTCATAACAAACCACAAATAATTTCTTAAACCATCTAATACGCCAAAAATATCCCAACCAATCAGTATATGACACATGTCTAGCCTTGTTCTATAAAGCTCGTAAGATGATCAAGTATACCAAGCTGACATCGGTAAGGGAGACCTAGGAATTGTAACCACCTGGTATACCGATCTCGCTCCCATCACCTCGGTCTACCGACCTCATGGTGATGGGACGGACGGATATGGACAAGAAATGATATCACAAGTAATTATGACAAAATGTCCGCCTTCTGACACACGGCACACCCTAGTCCTACAAAAGACGAAAAGGGTTCCTAGCCCTGCATGAGCAGCATGGCCGGTGGCAACTGTGACGTATGTAATCATGATGAAATAACTCCACCACTTGACAATGGATTTGATATTCACAACAGTATATAAATACAAGGGGAGAGATACGTAAAAAAGGATATCGAGCTCTATCATTATTTTCATGATTATCATTTGAAAGTACACATTTTTATCTCCTCTAATTTAACCATCGGAGTGGCTACCACCGGAGCCCTCCCTGATGGCAATCTAATTTTATTCTTATTCAGGGTATACATCAATGAGGGATTTGGGCTTCGACGAAGTCAAAAATTGCATCATCAGTTTGGCGTCGTCTGTAGGAACGGTTTCAATCGTTCCGATTCATTTCTTGATTTCCAACTCTAGTCCTTCGTCATGGCTCCAAATCGCCGTTCGAGACAAGTAACTCAAAGCCAACCATTAGCCGGTGACTAAGAAGGCGAAACTTTCGATCCTGTACAATAACAACTCGATCAAATCAGGGATCAGATGTAGAGGCAATCCGATCAGATGCAAGGACAACTCTCGGCCATATCCCAGGTCCTGGCTTCTTTAACTCAAAACCTGCCAGGTATCCCCGTATATCTTCCACCAGGCATCCCTAATGGAGGAAATCCAATCCCTCCTACCACTGGAGACAAACCTTATGAAGAGGGAGGTCCCAACGCCCGTCCATCCAATCCCCAGGATGCGGCTCAAGCCAGAGATGAACCTCACTATTCCCATATTATGGGAAGAGAGGTGCCAAATATTCATCCGAATGTACACCATCACAGCAGAAATAGGATTTTGAGTTCTGCGAATTCAGGAGCCAACCCGATACAGTCAGGCTCCCGGCCTCAACAAGCATCAATCCCACTCCAAAGACCATCAGGACATGCCATTCCTAGTCAGGAGCATCCCTTACATACCAGACATGAGGTTGGCATGCCCGGACTACAGTACTCTGCCCCATCCAGGGTACGACCAAGGATGGAAGAAGTGGCAGACTCCGTAGGACAGGCAGCCCATGCCAGAGAAGGAGACGTTCCCACTAAACAAGACGAAATAGCACGACTGCTCGGTAGGTTCACCACCCCATTCACGGTAGCCATATTTTCGGAGCAACGTCCCCAAAAATTTATTGTCCCAAAATTTACTCCATATGACGGGTCGAAAGACCCTGGAGACCACCTCTCCAACTATCAACATACGATGGCCCTGCATGGGGCCATCGATGCTTTCCTGTGCCGCACATTCGTTACAAGTCTTAAAGGCGTAGCCCTACGATGGTTCCACAACCTCCCCCAGGAGTCGGTCTCGAGCTTTTATGAGCTCAGTAGACGTTTCCTCGACCGATTTTTAACCAACCGGAGGCTCAGAAAGAGACCAGAGTTTCTCTTGACAATCAAACAACAGAAGGGAGAATCACTTAGAGAATACATCGCTCGGTTCAATTCTGAACTTACCGAAATTACGAACTGCGGTCCGGGCTTTTTGGTGGCAGCACTTCATGCGGGATTGTGGCCTAGACGATTCCACGATTCCCTGACCAAGAATCCTCCAGCGGACATGGCATCACTAATGGAGCGAGCCAGAAAGCATATAAATTTGGAAGATACCAGGGCATCTCTTCGCAAAGCTAAAGAACAGACGCAGCAAAATGATAATGCCCTAAAGCAAAGCCCTGGAAGTACCAACAAAAGGCAAAGGAGCCCAGACAAAAGGACTACCTCCCGAACTCAAAACCAGCCAGTGTCTAGGAGGTTCCAATCATATGCGCTCTGAATACACTACTGACACCCCTAAATGCATCTCTTACACAAGTCTATCATCAGGTCCGGACACGCGAAAACCTGAAGGCCCCAGAACTTTTGTGCGGCCATCCAGACTCCCGAGATCGGAACAAGTACTGTGAGTTCCATAAAGATCACGGGCATACGACAGAGATGTGTAGGAATCTCCAACAAGAGATCGAGCACTTGATCCGAAGAGGACTTCTGAAAGAGTTTGTTCAGCGTGATGGAGGACAGAACAATCAAAATCAAAGGCCTCAGCAGCCTAGGCAAGACCAAAGGCCCCAGCAGCAACAACAGGGTCAGGGGCTTGGACCGAATGAACCTCAGAACGAACAACCCCGCCAGAATAATCAAGTCATCCTTGTCCTCCATGCCGATAACTCATTAACCGGTATGTCCAACCGGGCAAAGAAACGATACGTTCGCGAAGCAAGGGCAGAAACAAGCCCTCTTCAGGTCTCTACAATTGAGAAAAGGCTGAAGCCACTGCCGCAAATCCAGTTTTCAGAGTTGTACCTTGTTGGCATACACTGTCCTCACAGTGATGCACTCATCATCTCTTGCAGGGTGGCAAACTTTGACATCAAAAGAGTACCGGTGGATACAGGATGTTCCACCAATATCCTATTTTATGAACCTTTCAAACACATGAAGCTCGACACTACCGACCTCAAAGCCACCACTGCTGTAATAGCAGGATTTGATGGTAACTTAAGCTCACCAATAGGAGGGATCGAGCTACCAATTACTGTGGGCGATGAGGAGGACCAGAAAACCCTCATCTCTGAGTATATGATCGTAGATTCTCGGTCTCCTTACAATATCATCATCGGAAGGCCATGGCTCCATCAAATGTTAGTTCCACCCTTCATCAATGCCTAAAATATGTGCATAACAATCAAGTATGCACCATCAGAGGCTCCCAGCTGACAGCTCGGGAGTGCCACGTTGTGGCATTAAAAGGAAAACATCCCAAATAGTAGTTACAGACACCTCGGGAGCCCTTTGATTCAGAAGAAGGTGCGGAATGCCTCACCAAGATCGATGAGCCAATGAGCCCTAGAGGAAGAGTTAGCATGGCAAAACCAGTCCAGGAACCCATCAAAGTATTAGTGAGCTCTAACGAAGAAGAACGCTATTTACAGCTCGGTATGGATCTGTCCAAATCAGAACAAGAGGAGATGATTGGCTTCTTTAAAAAGAATTTATCAGTCTTCGCTTGGGAGACCAAAGACATGGAAGGGATAGACCCCTCTTTTATCTGCCATAAATTAATGACTGACCCATGCCACCTCCCGATCCGACAGAAGCGGAGGACCTTCGCCCCGGAAAGGCACAAAATAATTAATGACGAAGTCCGACGACTGTTGCACGCACAGATGATCAGGGAAGTGTTTTATCCAGACTGGCTTGCTAACACTGTCCTTGTTAGGAAGAAGAATGGTAAATGGTGAGTTTGCGTTGATTATACCGATCTTAACAAAGCATGCCCCAAGGACAGCTTCCCCCTCCCAAGAATAGATCAGTTGGTAGACGCAACTGCCGGCCACGAATTGCTGAGTTTCATGGATGCATACTCGGGATATAATCAGATCCAGATGTACCCTCCAAACCAAGAAAAGACATCCTTCATCTCAGAAAGAGGTTTATATTGTTATAAGGTAATGCCATTTGGATTAAAAAATGCCGGAGCTACCTACCAGCGACTGGTCAACAAAATGTTTGAACCTCTGATTGGCCGCATAATGGAGGTTTATATCGATGATATGCTTGTCAAAAGCCGAAAGAAACACGACTACATTGAACACTTAAGGCAAACCTTTCACATACTGAAGCAGTACAAAATGAAGTTAAATCCTTCAAAATGTACTTTCGGAGTCAACAAAGGCAAATTTCTCGATTTTCTAATCTCACAAAGAGGGATAGAGGCAGACCCCTTGCAAATTAAAGCATTAACAGAACTGGAACCTTCGAGATCCAGAAAGGACATACAAGCACTTAACTGCAGGATCGTAGCTCTAAATAGGTTTATCTCCAGATCCACCGATTGGTGCCTCCCCTTCTTCAAAGCCCTGAGGGGGAATAAGGCCCTCGAATGGACTCCTGAATGTGACAAAGCCTTTGAAGAACTAAAACAATACATGGCATCCCCAGAACTTCTTTTCAAGCCAATGAAAGGAGAGAAGCTCTTTCTATATCTCACAGTATCCAAAAATGCGGTAAGTTCAGCACTCGTCCATGAAGAAAAGGGGTGTCAGAAACCCATATTCTATATCAGCAAGGCACTCCTTGGTTCGGAAAAGAGATACCCTGAGGTAGAAAAATTGGCATTCGTTGTGATAATTTCTGCGCGAAAACTTCGGCCTTATTTTCAAGCTCACTCGATTGTGATCCCAACATCCTACCCCTTAAAAGCAATTTTACACAAACCAGACACCTCGGGACGCCTGGTAAAATGGTCGGTAGAGTTGGGGGAGTTTGATGTAACTTATATACCTCGGACCGCCATTTAAGCCCAGGCTCCGGCAGATTTTGTTGCAGAATTCACTCCAGCCTTGGCAGGAAACCTCGGGGCAGACACGAATATAACAACATGGCAGCTCCACGTTGATGGTTCTTCCACTGATAAAGGCTCTGGAGTCGGTATTTTACTCCGTTCTCCAGACGGAATCAAAATAGAGAAAGCCGTTGCCTTGGGCTTCAAAGCTTCCAACAATGAAGCTGAATATGAAGCACTAAACCTCGGTATGAGGCTGGCCATAGAATGTGAGGCTCGTAACCTCGAAGCATTCTCTGACTCACAGTTAGTAGTGGGTCAGGTCTTGGGTGAATTTATAACCAAAGATGACCGAATGATCAGGTATGCAGAAGTAGTGAACTCTCTGAAAAAGTCATTTGCCAATTTTAGTATCCACAAAATTGAAAGGAATTAGAATGCACAAGCCGATGTCCTTACAAATGTGGCCTCTCACTTAGAGCTTACCAAAGATTCAGAAATCAGCATTTCTTGCCAAATTGAACCAAGCATCCAGGAGGTCCAGTCCATTTACGCTGCGGAACAGCCTCAGGATTAGAGGACTCCTATCCTTCGTTACTTGGAAAAAGGAAAACTACCCGAGGAAAAGAATCAAGCTTGGTGTATACGATTCAGAGCAGCACGGTACCTCATTATAAATAAAAAACTCTACCGTAAGTCCTATACCCAGCCACTTCTGAGATGCTTATCCCCAACAGAGTCCGAATATGTATTAGCCGAAATCTATGAAGGAATATACGGGAATCACAACGGTGGAAGAACCATCTCCCACCGAGCTCTAACTCAGGGATATTATTGGCCCGATATGCTTAGCGATGCGAAAAAATATGTAAGAAAATGTGATAAATGTCAACGCTTCGCCTCGTACCAACATCAGCCACATCAAGAGCTCACCCCTATCTCAAGTCCATGGCCTTTTGTCCAATGGAGGATGGATATTGTGGGTCCATTACCAAAGGCCCCCTAGAATAGAAAATATTTGCTAGTCACTATTGATTACTTCTCAAAATGGGCAAAAGCAGAACCATTAACTCACATTACCAAGGCGGAGGTAAAAAATTTTACATGGAAAAATATTGTTTGTAGGTTCGGTATACCTTGCGTCATCATCTCAGACAACGGTACACAATTTGCTGGAAAACTATTCGAAAAGTTCTATACCAATCTACATATCAGTCATCATTTCTCCTCACCAGGACACCCCCAATCTAATGGACAAGCCGAGGTCACCAATCGTACAATCCTCGACTCCATCAAAAAGAGATTAGAAAAGGCTAAAGGAAGATGGGTCGAGGAGCTCCCTGGAGTGCTCTGGGCATACCGAACCACAAGAAGAACGTCAACGACCGAAACACCATTTTCACTTGCTTATGGTACCGAGGCGGTAATTCCAGTAGAGATCGGTATGCCAACTCTGAGGACGGAAACTTTCAATCAAGAGGCCAATGATACTCCAATTGGTAGAGAACCTCGACTTACTAGAAGGAAAAAGAGAACAAACTGCAATTATGGCTGAAGAATATCGACGACGGGTGGCCAAAAGTTTTAATCAAAGGATAAAGCCCGTAACCCTACAACTCGGCGACTTTGTTCTCAGAAGGATATTTCCTACTACCAAAGATCCCACCATGGGAAAGCTTTCCCCAAACTGGGAAGGGCTCTATAAAATCATTAAGATTATCAGGCCTATGACTTATTGGTTGGAGGATATGTCGGGAAAATCCGTTCCTCGACTATGGAATATCGAGCACCTAAGGAAGTATTATCAATAAAGCTTCTCTCCATTGTAAAAACCACTCTTCCATGTGTACAGATCTTCAAACCTGGTCTATCTAAAAAGGCCCCTATGAGCAAGAGTGCTGTAGGCAAGGTCCCAAATGTGATACACTAGTCTTCCAAAGCTGGTCTATCCAAACAAAGGCCCTTTTGAGCAAGAGTGCTGTAGGCAAGGTCCCAAATGCGATACACCAATCTTCAAAACTGGTCTATACAAACAAAGGCCCCTGTGAGCAAGAGTGCTATAGGTATGGTCCCAAAAATCGATATTCAGGTCATTAGACCTGTTCTATCCCGGAAGGCCCCTATGAGCGAGCGCGTTGTAGATCTAAAAAACTGATTCATTATCCAGACCTCAAAAGGTCTAGAGCCATACCAGTTATCAAATGAAACACTAAAGCGGCTAGGTCAGAAGACCAATTCCCAGTTCAGAAGATCAGTTGAAAGATCTTGTCTTATTACATGAATGGTTTACCTCGGTATTCCGTTAGCAAGTCGGAAAGTCTATTTTTCTTGAAGGTTATAACCTCGGTACCCAGGTTAGTCCAGTATTTTCATTTCGTAAATTTATTTTTATCACAAGTATTTCACCTCTGATGCCATTCCTTCTTTGAGGAAGAGCAATGATTTCAGGTCTGATATATCACTGACGATTGAGACTGAAGTCTTGACAAAATTTTAAATCTTCATAAATATTTCATCCATGTTTATCTTTGACATATCATCAAAGTATAAAGGGCACAAACTTGATTAGCAAAAATTTATAAGTATTTCAGGTCTGCACAGTAGGGTATCAATAAATCAAATATTTATATTTAAATAAAGCCCCAAAGGGGACGAAGTTTACAACCAAAGAAGATACGAAATAAAAACATAAGCTAATTTGGATTCACTGGGGGAATCGAAGAAATGGGCACCGCATCCTCGACCATTTGATCTTGGGCTGGTTGCTCGAGTGAGTTTGGTACAGATTCCTCTACCACCACCTCCTCCAGTTTAGAGATATCCAGAGCTGGGTATAGCTTTTGGATCTTCTTTCTGCATAGGAGATAGCCAGAGTCTACGAGTTCTCTTCCCATGGAGTTAACCAGCCCCATCATCCCAGCCTTGGTTGCTGCCTTGGTAGCCGCCTTAACTTCTTCGATTTTTTTAGCCTCGGCTTCCTTGAATTTTTTCTTTAAATCATTCAAGCTCTGGCGGTATTTGTCCCTCCGCATAAGCATAGCGTCTCTGGTTTGCGACACCTCTATGTGCTTCACTTGAAGGGCTTCATACTTTGTCTTCAGAGTACGGACTTTGCTTTGGGCTGCCGCCAGATCAGAATGCGCTACAGTCAGTTCGGACCGAGCTGCCTTTACGTCCGACTGGGCCACTTTCAGTTCAGACTAGGTCTTCTTCAGTTCTGCCTGAAGGCTGCTTACCTTCTCGGCTTGGTCGTATCGGTCCATAAAGACGCCCATAGCTCGGAGGCCCTATAAGCAATAAACAAACACAATTAAAATGAACATCACATGTAAGGTAACAACGAAGCCTTTATCTAAAAAAGAAAGAAAGAGGATCTTACCCTAGCATGACCCAACATCAGCTCGCCAATAACCTGCCTCGAGCTCTTACCTTGAAAACCAGGAGGAAGCGCTGCTTTAAGGGCTAACTTCATTGCCTTGGAACCCGAAGGTGCTTCAGCCGGATTGATCGAAGCTGAGCTTGATCCCTCTTAGGGAACGGTCAGGGCTGGAGGGTCAGTATTCTGAGCTATTGAGCCAGCCCCCACCTCGGCCGACGAAGGAGCTTCAGGTTGGGGGACCTCGGTGGTTTCCTGCGCAGGGGCCTCGGAAGCTCCACGAGAAGCCCTTGATATCACCTTCCTCTTCTTCTGAGCCGGTTGGGGAGCTATTGAAGATGTAGGTCTCTCGGTTGGTGTGGGCGCCATCGAAGAGGCCGGTTCCCCGATTTTTGCTTTGAGAGGGACAGGAGGAGCGTATCCCGCCAATATCGACTTCTTTACTGCTACAGCATCGTCTTTTGTTAAATCGACCGCCATCAAATTCTTTGAGGAAAGGATTTTATAATGGGGTCGGAGGGTGGGCTGTAGAAGTCGGCGATACTTATCTTCGATCTCAGGAGTGAAAGGCGCCCTTTTCCATTTCCTTCTATCTACAAAACAAACAGAAAGAAAATATGTTCAAATGAGCGGGATAATGTGAAGATAAAAACAAAATTGACGTATACAGATCTGAGATCTGAAGGCTTACCCCTTGGACCGGTGTGCTGAGGAAAAAGACTCATATGGTTTTCGTAATCTTCTCGTTCCCAGCCTCCCCTCACAAAGAAGTACCACTTCTTCCAAGTCTTGTTGGAAGAGGGTACCAAAGTCAGAGGTCTGAACCTCTGATCAAAGGATATGTAATACAGTTCTTCAGAACTGAGATATTTCATATCCATTTGACTACGAACCAGGTCCAGATCTACCTAGACCCCGTTGAGGTGACCTAGGATTATGAAAGCCAAAAGTTGCCTCCAACTGTTCACATTCAGCTCGGCAGGACATATGTTGAACCATGTGAAAAATTCAACAAAAAGAGAGTGGAAGGGAAAGCGTACACCTAAATCAAGCCATTCAAAATACGCACAGAATTCACCCCATCTTGTATCAGAGGGGCGATCTGATGACTTAGGGACCCTACACGTAACATTCTTTGGAAATTTATACTGTTTCCTAACGGATTTTAAAATTTCCTTTGTCGTAGCACTCTCTCCCTCCTCTCTTTGAGACGTACTAGCCTCCCTATCGCTAGGCCCGAAACAGACTCAAAAGATGAAGAAGATGAAGTAGAAGTAGAAGTAGAAGCAGAAGAGGAAGGACCATCTTCACCAATTGTTTCTGACTCAACCCTAACTTCCCCCCGTCGGAACTAGACATGGTTGACAGAAGGGTTTTTAGGAAATTATGTAAAGGAAAAAGAAGAAGAAGAATAAAACAGACAAGAATAGAGAGAAACTAGAAATTACCAGAAAGGGGAGGCTAGAACCCAGGTTACGATGGCCGGAATCCGTTCAAATGTTGCCTGAAATAGCACTTCTTGCCAAAGAGAACGCTCGAACAAAAACTTGAAAAGTATTTTGAAATAGGTTAACAGATTTCAAAACACATCCCTCCACTATTTATAAAGAACCGACATTTAATACCTTGGATAGATGAAACGACCTTATTTAAAATGTCTTGAGAAACCAAAAAACAGCTGCAATAATCATGGTCTCGATCACCCAAAACGACAACACACGTGGTGATAAATACGGCAGCTGTCGTCCCCTCGGAATATGAAACCACGCATTAAATTGGTAAGAGCACGTGATCCTGTGGAAACCCTAGCCTAAGTTCTGTACGCATGCTCAGAACTAAGGCTTCCGGGGGGGGAGTAGCTGATACGCCAAAAATATCCCAACCAATCAGTATATGACACGTGTCTAGCCTTGTTCTATAAAGCTCGTAAGATGATCAAGTATACCGAGCTGACATCGGTAAGGGAGACCTAGGAATTGTAACCACCTGGTATACCGATCTCGCTCCCATCACCTCGGTCTACCGACCTCATGGTGATGGGACGGACGGATATGGACAAGAAATGATATCACAAGTAATTATGACAAAATTGCTGCCTTCTGACACACGGCATACCCTAGTCCTGCAAAAGACAAAAAGGGTTCCTAGCCCTGCATGAGCAGCATGGCCGGTGGCAACTGTGACGTATGTAATCATGATGAAATAGCTCCACCGCTTGACACTGGATTTGATATTCACAACAGTATATAAATACAAGGGGAGAGGTACGTAAAAAAGGATATCGAGCTCTATCATTATTTTCATGATTATCATCTGAAAGTACACATTTTTATCTCCTCTAATTTAACCATCGGAGTGGCTGCCACCGGAGCCCTCCCCGGTGGCAATCTAATTTTATTCTTATTCAGAATATACATCAAGGAGGGATTTGGGCTTTGACGAAGTCGAAAATTGCAGCATCACCATCTTTCTGAACAATCCTTGCCCATAACCATCACCACTTTGAGTACTCTACAAGAACATGGCAGAATCATTTCTTTTTAGCATTGCAGAGGGAGTTTTGGGAAAGTTGAGCTCTGCTGCAATACAAGAAATTGGGCTGGCATGGGGCGTCGAGAAGGAGCTAAACGATCTTGAGGACACCTTATCCACTATCAAAGCTGTGCTCTTAGATGCTGAGAAGAAACAAGGAAAGAGCCATGAACTCAGAGTATGGATGGAAAGGCTTGAAGATGTCTGTCATGATCTAGGTGATGTTCTTGATGAATTTGAGATCGTTGATTTGAAGCAGATAGTGATGCAAAAAAGTGTTGTAAGAAAGGTACCCAACTTCTTTTCACGCTCCAATTCACTTGCATTCCGCATCAGGATGGGTCATAAAATCAAGGAAATCAGAGAGAGACTAGGGAAGATTGCAGATGACAAAGCTAAATTTCACCTCACTGAACAAACTGTAGATAAGGGGCATCGTGCAAAGGGAGAGGTAGACCTACTCCTTTTTGTCCTCGGATGTTATTGGAAGAGATGAAGATAAAGAAAATATTATAAAGCTCATAATGCAATCAAACGATCATCATAGTATTTCTGTTATTCCCATTGTTGGATTCGGTGGTCTTGGCAAAACTACACTTGCTAAAATGGTTTTTAATGATCAAAGGGTAGTTATGTATTTCCCAGAGGAATTTGATGTGAACATTTTACTTGCAAAAATTATAAAAGAAGCAACAAAAATAAATTGTGACCACTTAATCATGGAAGAGTTGCAAGGCAAGGCCGGGTTCAAGAAACATTAAAAGATAAAAAAAAAAAAAACTCTTATTTATCTTGGATGATGCGTGGAGTGATGATGGAATGAGTTGAGTGGATTTTTGAAGGGTGGTGCCTTTGGAAGTCGGATCATTGTGACTACACGTAGTTCAAAGGTTGCTTCAGTGGTGGGCACAATTCATGAGGCCTACTACAACTTGGAAGGTCTTTCACATGAGGATTGTTTGTCTTTATTTGTGAAATGGGACATTTAAAGATGTAAAAGAGCGAGAAGATCCAAACCTCATGAGAAATGGGGTCAGAAATTGTGACGAAGTGCAAGGGCGTGCCTCTTGCTGTAAGAACATTATCAAGTGTATTGTATATGATAACTGATGAGCGTGATTGGAAGTTTGTGAGAGATAATGAAATATGGAAATTAGAACAAAAGAAAGATGATATTTTACCTGTATTGAAATTGAGCTATACTTGATACAATGTTTTGTTTTGTTGGATTATCCCACATCGCCTGTCTCTAGCTACTCTGATCTATATAAAAAAGCCTTCTCCCTCTCTCCTTAACACTTGATTAAAGATCGAGCTAATTTAAAGTTAGGCCTCTAACTTTTAACATGGTATCAAAGCCAGGCCAGAGCTCTAACTTTGGGTTAGATGCACGGGGCGCTCACCTGCCTTCCCTCCTCGGGCAATGTGGTCCAAGGAGCGTGTTGGATTGGACGCTCACCTGCCTTCTCTCCGCGGACAATGTGGTCTAGGGAGCGTGTTGGATTGTCCCACATCGCTCGTCTCTAGCCGAGCTAATTTAGAGTTGGGCCTCCACTTTTAAACATACTTATTGCTCCCACTTTCCAATCACTAGTTTTGGCTTGGTCAACTTTTGGATAGCAGTAGGGCTTATCCAATCAGTGGAGAAAGCTCGATTTTGAAGAAAGAAAGTTTTTACTTTTTATACAAGATTTAAAATGCACCATCTTGTACATGACCTAGCACTGTTAATAGCAAAAACAGAGTGCACAACCATAAATTCTCGTGCCCAAAGGATTCCTAAAAAGGTCCGCCATGTATCCTTTTTCTCATCACAATTTGTTGGAGGAAGGGATTCCAAGTTCACTACTCCAACTAAAGAATCTGCGGACCATTATTCTTAATGTGTGGCTCTGTAGTAAATCATTCGTTGAGACAATCATATCCAGATTTTAAGTGTTTGCAGGTTTACCAAGTTCCATGGGTCTTTTGAAGCATTTGAGATACCTAGATCTATCTCTAAACCGTTGCATCAAAACACTTCCTCATTCTATATGCAATTCGCATGGTTGCGTGAAACTTGAAAAGTTTGCCTAGAGATTTTGGGAATTTTTTTATCAGCCTTCGATTTTTTACGCTAACCGTACAAGACAAGTGTTTGTGGAAGAAAGGAATAAAAGCTTGGACTCCCTTCAAACTTTGGCGATTCATGTATGTAGCAATCTAGAATTGTTGTTTGACGACGATGATGGGATGCAGATGCAACGTCTTGCTTCCCTCCAAATGTTGCTGATCCCCAATTGTGAACGCCTACTCTCCTTGTCACGAGGTTTGAGATACGTAACGACGTTAGAAACTCTAATAATTGGCAATTGTGAAAAAGAAGATATTCAATTAGGAGGAGGTTTGAGGAGCCTTCAATTTTTTTGGATTTCAGGAGTTGCAAAGTTGGTGGGCCTCAAGGGGCTTCTAACACTCACTCTGCAGCAGTACATACTAGTTCAAGGTTGCCCCAACTTCACAAAGTTGCCAGAGTGGATGGAAAATCTCAAATCCCTTCTCCGAAACCCCTCAATTGACATCTTTGCCAGATGGTTTGAATAGCCTCTCTTCACTCAAAAGAAATTTACATTGAAAAGTGCCCCGAACTGACTAGAAGATGCCAACGAGAAACAGGCGAGGATTGGCACAAGATAGCTCACGTCCCCGATATTTATCTCGACAAAATTAAGATTTGAATTCCATTAATAAACAGGTATGTATGGGAATTTTATCAGTCATTTTTCACCACTAGTGATATAGTCTTTCTAATTCTTCTTTATTTGATTCATAGAGCCTTTCTACTTTTTTTTTTTTTTTTAATTTGGCTCAGTTGTTATTGTTATGTCCCTTTTAAATATGGAAATTGATACCCCTAAGTGGTGCGATATTTTACTTCAAGATCCCCTTTCAAGCATTGACATGCTAATATTCAATTTTGACTGTTATTGGGCAAGGTCAGAAGTAGGAGGTTCATCTCAGGTTGGATGCATGCATATATGCAGCTCTAGAGTAGACACATGTCCAACAAAATATTATATGTATTAAAATAAAAAATATGTATCTCAATTGATAATTGAATAGTATTATTTTCTTTTTCAAACATATAACTCAACTTTTTAACACAAAACTCATATTTTGATATAATCAAGGTGAGACGGGCAGGAATGTCTGCACCCTAATGTTAGCTTCCCCTGAACCCATTCCATCAGGGGTTGGGTTTAGCGGGGTTCCAATGAAGGTGGGTTAAATTATCATCCCTAGACCTCAATCAGGTTTATAAACTTTACAACCTCTGGTTATAAATTTGGGACCGTTGTTCTAGTTCAAATTGGACCGCTGTTTTCAACTATTTATATATTTTTTAATATTTTTTTTTTAAAATGTATCTTGAAGAATATTTTAATTTGATTAATAATATATTTTAATGGTATTAAAATGAAGCTTAACAATTGAACTTTTTGTATTAAAAATTTCTATTTTTAGAGTTTTTAAATAGAAAAAAAATATACGATCAACTATTTGAATTGAAATTTTAATTTTAGGAACTTTTAGTATTTTTTTTTCCTTGGAATATAACTCTAATTTAGGGGCACATTACACATTTAGAATTTTGAGGTGTAACCATATAGTGTGGAAATAGAAAACAATTTCCAACCTGACATGAATGAGCTAAAATCTACAATGTACTAACTTATTTTAGGATACATGTGAGATAGTTATCATTATATAAAAATTAATATGATAATTTTTTCTTTTTTCTTTTTT
Source organism: Nyssa sinensis (assembly GCA_008638375.1). NCBI lineage: Eukaryota > Viridiplantae > Streptophyta > Magnoliopsida > Cornales > Nyssaceae > Nyssa > Nyssa sinensis. The sequence goes on from CM018050.1 coordinate 22,217,313, forward strand.
GTTTTTGGAAAGAGAATAGGGGAGAAATGTCAGTAATACAAAATATATGTGCTTTTTGTCAACTATCATTGAAATGTATTTGGTTCAACCAATATTGGATAAAATTTGTCATATAATTCATACTAAGGACTAATTATTCATAAAAAATAAAAAATAAATAAAAAGATTGTAATTGAATTCATTAAAAAATGAAAATATTTCCCAAAAATTGCATGATTATTACTAACGAAATATGTGATTCCAGACGTGATATTGCGAGCTTTGGGTCCGTCGTCCTCTCTTACTTTTCCTCCCCTGTTGGTTGCTTCCATTTAGAAACTCAAACTCAGTTTGTGGGGTTGTTAAAGAAGTTAGTGTAAATTTGATGGGCCAAAAAATATAGAAAAAGGTTGTTGCATTTGATATTTCAAGTGCAATGGGTCTTTATCAAAAGGGGTATCAAATACGGTGGGCAAGAAAAGGGAAAAAAAAAAAAAAAGAGAAATGAAACACAAATTAACTCAAGGCATCGTCCATGCTTTTGTCATCATTTTCTACTTCAATTCATTATATTATGCATGGATGGACAATCGTCTAGACATATATTCATGAAATAAACTGGAGAGTCAGGACAGAAACATTTTTAAAACCCACAAAAAGTAGACATGCACCAGTCCCAGAAAGAGCTTGCAATGCTGCAATCCGTTTATCTTTCATCGAGTCAGAAATTTTCCTCTAGGCTAGGTTCATTGTTTCCTCAACTATCATCATAGTTACACCCAATATTCCTTGGCAAAAAAAAAAAAAATGCAGAAAATATTCTATCAGTTCAAAGTTTAGATTTTATTGATTGCTAAGGTAAGCTCTTAATTATGGTCATGCAATACATACTGATTCTGTAGGCCAACTACTTATCCAATTAACATGGCTATCACAAGCAAACAATTTGGAAGTTTTACCTAGAAAAGAACATGTAAAACAATTTGGATGGCCTAAAATGAAATTTAATGAAGTGTTCCAAATAGACAAATAAGGATTAAAAAAACAAATGAAGCACCCAAATGATACAAGGTTTTACTAAATGTTATTAGAAAATTGAAAGTCAACATTTTTTGAAGCAAATGCACTTATTGATAAAAAAAAATTGTAGGGTGTCCCATGGAGCTTGTATCATAACTAATCACATAATTGTAACTATATCAACAAGCATGCACGATTAGAAAATAACTGTTAACACCAATATATATAGAAAAATAAAATAACCATAGTGATGCATCAAGTTCTTAAATCACTCCAAAAGCGCTTATGCCTACCTTTGTTTTCTTGGAATTTCTTTCCTCTAGATCATCTTCTACAGCTTCATCTCTTTGATGAACCTGTTGATGAAAAATGTAAGACATGAGCAAGAAGAATAATGTTGTAGTTAATGGATGAGTGACAACCAGAAGCTCAGTTTGTTTAACAATTTTAATTGTATCTTTCTCTCCGTCTGAAACATAGAAAGTTAGCACTGCTATGCTCATCAAGTATAAGACATACACACATAAGACAGGCAATCCCGCACACAAATATGTATTGACTGCATCAACTACTGATTGGTCATGTTTTTTGCATAACAACCATCCACATGAACCATAATCCCATAATTTTCAAAAATCTTTCAAGGTCCAACTCTCTATGACTCAAAAGCCATTGACTCTACACAAATCAATTCAAGAAAAGAATTTTGTGAGAAGTTGAATATATCAAACCCAATAATGCAAGTAAAGGAAAAAAGGGGAAAAAATTATTCGAGCAAGGATGTTGCTTTTACAACTAAACCATTCATATTCTTGCTAAAAGCTCTCTCTTCGTATAAATTTCCAAATACTGACCTCTCTTTAAGCTCTGCTCAGCAGTCCAGTTCTTAAAGCATCATACTCACGTTTTAATAGCAAAATGTTGTCTTTTTGCTGCCTCAACCATTAAAATTCACAATAGTCAAGAGTACTTTGTTACTTCTTTGGCTATAAGCTACAGGAATGGGATCCAACAGTCTACCAGATAGTGACTTAGGAGCTCCTAGGCAGCAACCTTATTAGCAGCCAAAGCCCCTCCCAAATGGATTAATTATAACATGGGTCCTTGCCCATAGTTCCACATGTAGTATATCTGAAGTACTAAATGATAAGGAAAATAAATTAAAAGGTCTTTACCAAGAAATTATAACATGACTGAATAATTTGCCCATTCAAGGATCAAATCATGATTCTCTGTTTTCATTGCCAACAATTGGTGCAGATGTGGAGTAGATTTAGAATCTATTGAGATTACACAAAAGCATTCCTTCACAATGTGTAGCAAACATTACACAAATTCAGCTTTGTCTGAAGATTGATCAGTCGTGTCCAGCAATTTTTTTAAAGTTTCCTTATCACTAGTCTGCACAATCACAATTCACAAATGGACAACAAAAACTCAATTCAAAACATTTGTAAAAAAATTGAAGCACAAACAACATGCTGTGTTTTAGCAAATTCAACCCATAATTGGTTCACATCTATGAGTTCTTAAGGTTGATCACATGTGTTTCCATTTGGGTTTCAGAATTTCCAAAAATAAAAGAATAGAAGAATAATGAAAATTTGATTCACTTTTCTTTTGAAAATTTGAGTTTAAAAGAATTTTTGTTTAGCGAGAGAGAGAGAGAGGAAAGAGAAGAATAAAGATGTAAAAAAAATGAGTAAATTTGGTAATAGGAATAGAAATTTTTGACACAATCCAACAACACAATATAAAACATACACAAAAAAAAAAACATGTTCAGTATCTAGATATGTTGTTAAAAAATGAGAATAAAAATCAGTAAAACCTATTAGGCAATGGATTATAATGTCATCATTAAATATTCTAAGTGCATCTGAATTTCTATTATACTCCATTAATACAAACATGAAAAAATTATGAACAAAGTGACAAACATATAAATATACATAACAGCACAAATAATTATTTTTCCCTCTTTGTGTAGGCAACCTATTTGTTTACAAAAGAAACCACCATATGACTATTCACTTCATAAACAAATTGAGCATTAAGGAAATTTAAATGAAACAATAAAATGGAAGTAAAACAAAGTTACCAATAAAGTAAGCATGATTTTGGATTCCATACCAGCATTCAATTTAAAAATATTCTTGTTTGATAATGCAATATCTCTACTATATATAAAAGTACGAATCCAGTTATGTATTTTCTCAACAAAAGTACCATTAATGGTTCAAACAAGCAATTTGTTGTTGATGCGATTAGTCCCAATCCTACCCATGTGGGTTGAACGTAACGCAATCGACCTCTCAGTAATCAAAACACAATTAGAGGACCAACACCTAGCAAGGGCGGAGCCTTTAGTAGGTTGGACTCGGCTATAGCCCACCCCAAACTCTAGAAAGAAAAGTTATATGTAAAATTTTGGCCCTGTTCAATATAACCCACCCTTGTCACCTAGGCCATTAATTTGAACTGGTTTGTGCCTCGCTGTGTTTGGGATGGTCTTTAGACCACATTGTCTTTGAGGTGCTCTCGGGAAATTCTACACCACCCACATTGTACAAGATTGAGTCGCTGGCTGTTGTGTTGCAGTGATTTTCAATGAGTCTAAAATGATTGAAAATTTATGATAGAAATTGTACAAGTCTGTTGCATTTATTCAATAATAAAAAAAAAAAAAGGAACTCTAAAGATATAGAAGGAGAAAGAAAATATAACTGCTGATTTTTTTATAGATAGTGTTTCAAATTTTAATTAGGTACCATTTGATAATTTTTTTTTTTTTTTTAAATTGGCAGATAATCAACAAGTCCAAACCTGTCCAAGCACTGAGAAGAGTGAATTCACTCAATATTCATATAGGCAATTGCAAAATGCAGGGGATACAAGGGGAAGATGTATATAGATTGGGCTTAGTTTCAACTTTCAAATCTGTAATTTACACAATAAGCTAACCAATTCTTATTGGAAGCATCACAAAGTCATTGTTTGACATAGGAAACATCACAAAGTCACTGTTTGACATCATGAAGCTAACCAATCCTTATACAAAACTTATATGTTGCCAAATTAAATGCATGTTTAAAAAAAATCTTAAAATTAATGGATTCAAGCTACTTGTACAGAACTCATTTCCAATAAAGGGAAAAGTGTATCATGATTTTAATATTACAATATACATGTATAACTTAAAGAATGAAGCTAATAGTAGTCACAATAGCAAAAAATTGCACATTTACTTTTAATGTAATTTAATAGTTTATTAGTATTGTTAGTGTTTTTCCATTCTTTTGTTTATATTTTATTTTGAGAATGGAGAACTTCAAATAATCAGAATAAGTCTTTTTTAGTTGATTGGTTTGTAAATGATACTTATTGCACAACAAAAGAAACACAATGTAATAAATTAAGAGCCACAACTAATCAAATATTCCTTTAACACTTACCAAAGAAAAAAAATATAAATAATGAAGTATTCCTTCAACGCTCTCGGGAAAGAGGTGTACAGGTTGAGAAAAATAGAAGACTTGTAAACTGATGAATACACAAAAATTAAGAATTAATAAGGGAGGGACAAAAATTAAGAATTGAAAAGGGTATTTTGATCATAAAAATGAAAAACATTTTTTGAGAAAAGACATAAGCTCTTCCATACTTGTATATATATAATGTGTATATATATGTATATAATGTGTATATATATGTATATGTTTCTTGCTTTGAACTTCTGATATACAGGTGGAGTTACCTACCAATTGTAAATTATAAAAGATTCATACAGTTACTGCAAGAATGAGAAATGGTAAGTAACACACCTACCACTGTAATAGATCAATAATTTTTGTTTTAGTTGCTTCCTTGATCATTTGTCTCATGTCAGTGCTTCAATGACCCAGTTTTTATGAGAGAATGATTTTTGCAAGGTGACAATGGGCTCAACAATACAACTGGGATTGAAGTTCCATTTTTGAAAGGTATTGTCCACAACACCTCTTTTTGAAATGAGATATTTTCATTTGAGGTAATTCAAAGGTTACTTATGAAAACATAGAGGGACAAATATTACCATTCTGTTTTATGGAGCATCACCTAATGTGTTTCACTCTTAGAATTTTGAAGTCCACCTCCCACACAAAAAGGATACTTCATTGATAAGAATCAGTCAAGTTATCTACCACAAAGGTATACAACAAACCCATAAGAAAATACAACACCACCCTAAAATTTTGTGTGGTTGTTTTTGGATTTGCTAGTGGACATTTCATATATACAACAAAGGTCTATTCTTCATTTTCTTTTAATTTGGATTGAGCATTCATACATATAACTTGCAGTTGTAATGCTAGGCATCAACAATAGCAAGCATGGGACATGTGATATGGGTAATAATGCTTAGAAATACAACACCACTTCACAATTTCTTTGCCCTACAGTCTCATATTGGTTTTATTATCCACATTATTTCTATTGTTTATTTTTGTAATTCACTTAGTTACTTTAGTATTACTCTTAGTCTTTGGACTCTTTAAGATATTATACAAAGTTAAACTACTCATCTTTAAGATATTGTAACAATTTGGATGGAAAATACCAAAGTCTTCGATTTCTAAAATTTTAATTAAGGACTTGTCTATTGCTTTTTTCTCAAAATTTTAGTTAAGACTTGTGTTTTCAGTTGTAACACTTAAGGTACCCGAGTTATAAAATTATGTCAACATAAGACTATTTTTCACAAATATTAATGGATTAGATGGAAAAGAAACAAGTGCCATCAAGTAATAAGCTTGACACTATACATTTGCACTCTGTATTTTTTTTCAAAAAGTTTTAGTTAAAATTGTAAAGTTTTCTAAAAAATCTCAATTAAGCTCTAGCGTTTTTCTAATAATTTCAAAGCCAAAACAAGATTATAAACAAGTGGTTCCTACCATAGTCGGTTCATCTTGATGGAACAAGGTAGCAAAGAAGAAAATAGTTTCCCTTGGGAACATACAACCAATACCAAGTAATCATACCAAATAATGTGTTAATTGAAGGAGTGGAGTCCTATTGTATTATAGGTCTCATTTAATTTTTTTTTACATCATTTAGTGAGTAACTTGATTTTTTTGTTACTCCTAAACATTTAGTAGAGAGAGTTATTGTGTCCTATAATTTTTTTTTATTTTTGAAAAAAAAAAAATCTGGATGACTGTCATCGGTTTTTTTTAAGCTATTATTTAATTAATTGACTAAATCAAGCCATTTAGTTTATGAACCTGAACCTGAAGTAAGAAATATGAGAATGGATGTCACTGGCTCAAGGTGTAATGGGCAGGGAGAGTTTAAACCATTTGTTTTTGGTATGCATTTTATCTACAATGGTCTGGTTGGGAATCTGGAACTGAACTTTGCCATTAGCTTTAAAAATGGCCTTGAAGCATGTGTGTATTAATCATGTAGTTTGAATTGTGGTTATCAACGCTAAAGTTATGAGATCCCACCAGTCCCCTAAATTTTATGGTGTATTTGATGATATATATTTTGAAATTGATTAAGTTAAAAAGACCTCTGATTAATGTTGCCCACTCTTTAGCAAGTCTCTACCTCAAGAAACTTTGGACATATGGTATGGGCACAACTATTTTTTCATGTTTTGTCTGTTTTAGTGATGCACTCATATATTATTTGCTCTTTCATTTATGAGATTCTTTTTTTCTGGGTAATTGATTATTCTTTTTTTTCTTCTGGGATTTTTTTCGATGGAAAATCTTATTTAATTTGATAATTTGCTAGAATAGAATTTTTTTTTTAGGTGATATCTTGTAGAGATGGTGCAAAATGCAGAAAGAAAAAAAACTTTTGCTAGCCGGCTAGCATTTTCACTTGTTTGGGGATTTTATAAATGTGCAAATTGCTTCAATCTTGCAATCACAAAATTCTTGATATTTTATTACAGAGTATGGAGGTTTTGAGGAATTTCAAGGATAAAAAGTTGCTTCTGTTTAAATCAGGGTATGAATTATTATATGCATTCATTTATGATACTAAGGTATAAGCAGCACAGTTGTTCATTTTTGGCTGCCTTACTGAAAACTGCAATTACAATTTCAATGATTATAATTAAATTGAGATATGTTCTTCATGATTTTAAGTTTAGTTTCAAGAGTTTTAATTTTTCAAAGCCCCTATTGTCAATAGTTGTTAATTTTTGGCTGCCTTACTGAAAACTGCAATTACAATTTCAATGATTATAATTAAATTGAGATATGTTCTTCATGATTTTAAGTTTAGTTTCAAAAGTTTCAATTTTTCAAAGCCCCTATTGTCAATAGTTGTTAATTTTTGGCTGCCTTACTGAAAATTGCAATTACAATTTCAATGATTATAATTAAATTGAGATATGTTCTTCATGATTTTAAGTTTAGTTTCAAAAGTTTTAATTTTTCAAAGCCCCTATTGTCAATAGTTGCATCAACAGATACAAGTAAGAAATATTTATCTCCTTTTTTGTTTCTGGATGTGAGTTTAGAGTAATCCATGATAGATAACTTGACTGATTATTATCAATTAAGAATCCTTTTTTGTGTGGGAGGTGGACTTAAAATCAGGGTTTGAATGATTATATGCATTCATTTATGATACTAAGGTATATACAACAAAGGAATATTATTCATATACAGCAAAGACATCAATATAGTAAATTAAATCTAAAGGTCCATGTATTTGCAATATTATCTTCTCATTGTTGAAAACACTGGAGAAACCCCCCCCCCCCCCCAAAAAAAAAAAAATTGCTTTAATTGCATTACATCTCATATACTTGAAGGTGGAATTTTGAAGCAATAAAGGTGTATAGATTTAGGCATTCTCAACCTTTATTTTCTTTTTTAAAGATGTTTTTGTTTTTGTTTTTTAGCTTTGCTTCTCTCTCTCTCTCGTAAAAATCCTTAATCTTCTCGTCATCTTCAATTTCGATTGGCTCCTTTTCGTTTAGCTTCAAGTTATTGATCTCTTTAGTTTCAATCTGTATCGGTTCAACTTCATCAATTGCTTCAACAATTTTCTTCTTTAGTTTCCTCTTCTTCTTCATTTTTCTTTGTTTGCTATTTTTCATTGATTTTGTTGGGTTGAGTTGAGCGGAATATTTTGTCGGAGAATAGTTCAACTAAAGTTCTACTATTTCAAGAGAAGGGAATGCAGAATCTACTGTCGGTGTCAAGTTTGGTTTTGCAACATAGATTTTGGGGGAAAATGTGGGACAAACATTATGTTAGATATTAAACAAATCTATAATGCAAAGACCAAGGCCCCATTCCTCATTTATTGACAATCTAATAATTCCCTACTAAGTTGAAACTGAGTGGGTAATCTCCAAATGATAGAAGCAATCAAATTAAGTATCTTTAAAGGGCATTTTTGACAAAAAGAAAAATCCTCCATTTTGTGGGCTGCCTGATAATCGGTAAGAAAAGAAATCATTGAAAACCATTTTTTTTCTTATAGCAATAAAATCATTTCTATTTGAAACAAAATAATAAAAAATGAAAGAAAGAAAAACACATACTAATACAGCCACACATATTAATGTAAATGATACTTACTGCACATCAAAAGAAACACAACGTAATCAATTAAGATCGACAACTAATCAAATATTCCTTTAACACTTATCAAAGAAAATATCCTTTCAGTAGATTTCAGTTGCAGACAACAATGAGATAAAGGGCGAGGGGAAGAGAGAGAAAGTTTGGATGGACAGGCTACTTTTTTTTTTTTTGGTTGGGACTAGAACAAAATAAACACACAACCGGCACAATCAATAAGATATATAATGAAAGAAAAAATACAATGAGACACAACAGAATAAAAATAACAAAAATATGAGACCACCTGCACAGAGGATAACACAGTTGCAATTGTGCTATTTTATGCTAGATTGTCTTTTTATTCATGTGGTTGTGATTGGTGTTTTACCACGGGTTGTGTTTACTATATATTATTCTCTTTATTTTCAGTCATGTTCTATGTTTCTGCATAATCACAGGTATAAGATACGACAATTGATTAATGATCTTGATTCTCATATGAATATCCTTATCAAGTAGGAAAAAATTTCTTCTGTTCTATTTACCTGCTAGAATGATGAAAGAGAAGGAAGGATTTAATTTAATGGTTTGTTTTAACAACAGAGTGGTAAATTAAGGGTTACAATTGATGTATTCTAAAAGAGTAGAAAATCGAATGGAAAAGTAAAAATTAAAACCAGTTTGTTGTGCAAGAATCAAGTATACCTGGGAAGAGACTAACAACACCGTTGGCGTAATAGACCTCGCATTCTTGCATGTAGCATCAGGTGACATATGTTTGTGCTCCACCTATTTAACAAGGAAAATATTGTAAGATATATTATCTCCTACAAATTAAATTGATCATTGGATTAAGGTTCTAAGCTGTGATGCATACGAAGTAACAAAGAACAATGGTTGTGCTGCGTCCCTGGCCAGCCTTACAGTGAACATATGTTCTTCTACCACAAGATGCATTATCTTCACAAATCAAAATCTAAACGAAACAATTTACAACTAAAAAAACATAGCTAGCGAAAACTCATTGAGTGGAATTATTTGGCTCCTAAAAAAATCTGTGGTTTACATTTTGATCTAACAGTTTTTTGGCAACCAAACCAGAACAAAGTCTGGATGATTAGCGGTCATGTATACATACAAATTAAACAACTACAAATTACTGACACGATAGAAAAACAAACATTAAATAGATTACAAACAAGGAATAACAAAATAATAAACAAAGTAGCCAAAGAAAACCTAACAGTATATGGTAATAAATAAGAAAATAGGAAAAGAAGTTGCTACCTTCAATTACTAAGACCAATCTAGAATAAGGTACATTCCCTGTACTGTAACATTCCTCTGTTACAGTATTTGCAACAGTATTTTATTAGCATACTATTACAGTATTAGAAAATACTGTAATAGGGATTCCTAACAGTATTGTTTTGGGTAACCTACTAGTATTTTTGGGTATTACAGTATTTTATGAATCTGTTAAAGGTAGTTATTCCACCCATATAGATTGGTTTGCTTCTCCACAAGTCACACCCCAAGCCAATCTATATGTTTGCACCACTATGTTGGTCACTTTTAATATGCATTATGGGTATTCATTGAGGAAACATAAGGTGTATAAAACCAGGTACAGAAACACACATCGTAGACATGGAGTACTGCTTTTTTTATGAATTCTTTCCAGTTTTCGGCCACTTTGGGTCCATATTGATTCCAAATTAGGAACAACAACACAAAGTTAGCATTTCCAGTCACCCTCTCAATAAGAAACTCAAAAACAGATGGAAAATAATGGCGGCACCACCAAAACCAACAACAATAAAAATAAAAATAAAAAACTAAAAGGATGCAGTACCACATTCAGGGTCATATCAAAATAATATCTCATTTTATTTGACCATATAATGAAGCATTAATCAAAAAAGGAACTCTGGATGGATCATACCTTCACTTCTGTTGAAAGCTCTCCATTACAGAAGTTATATTACTTCTTATTCCTAGAACCTGGCCAACAAGAGCCAAAGATTAGGAAATTCCTAACAGCAATGGAACATAATTTTTACTAACATTAAGATGCATTATCTTTACAAATCAAAATCAAAACAAAACAATTTACAATTAATAAAAAACATAGCTAGCAAAAACTCATTGAGTGGAATTATTTGGCTTCTAGAAAAAAATTGTGGTTTACATTTTGATCTAATACCTAGCATTGCATGTTTTGAAAAGAAAAATCTGATATGCAACATTGCATACTTTGAAAAGGAAAAAGGAAACAAAAACCCAAAAAACAAACTCCCTGCAAAACAAAAATAAAAAAAAAAAAGAAGCAATTTTGATCTAATACCTAGCATTGCATGTTTTGAAAAGGAAAATCTGATATACAACATTGCATGTTTTGAAAAGGAAAAAGGAAACAAAAACCAAAAAAAAAACACCTCCCTGCGAAACAAAAAAGGGAAACAAAAATTCACACCACAAAACTATTGAAACTTCTCTGAGAATTACATAATGATTCATCCCCAAACCGTGGATTCATTTCTGTAAATCCACAAATCCAAATTTTTAATTTGACGATTCAGTCAATTTTCGCCTTCCGGTCCCGTATCTTCAGACTTAACAATATTTGGACTGTTAAACAATGATCCATTATTTCAAACCATAGAAGAGTAAAAAATCAAAGGGGGTGCTAGGGGACAGGGTTGAGAGAGCACAACACACACCTGTTGGTCGGGGCGCCCTTCTTTGCCCATTCATTTTCTTTCCCTGTTTGTGTGAAGAAGAGAGAAAGGGGTGCGAGGAGGAGTAAGCCCTTGGTTTTCTTCGTAGGAGATCCTCAAAAGCAAAGCATCGCAATCGCAGTCGCAGTCGAAGTGGTCGAAGGAGATCCAAACCAAAACGCAACGATTGTTGTCGAGGCTTCGAAAAAGAGTCATGTAAGGAGATCATCCAAATCACAACCCACTACAATGCTCACCTGGTAATATCTATGTGCTTCAACGCAATGCTCTGATGGCAATTTGAACAGTGGCCGTTGGTTTGTGGAGAAGAGAGTGGGAACTTGAACAGTCCCTTGTTGGTTCGTGGAGAAGAGAGAGAGTGTGTCCCCGCCTGATTTGAATGGGAGATGCCTTGGTCATTCATCATTTAAGGGCGCATTTTGGTGAACTGTAAAATACTTTTTAAACAAAACACATAACCATATATTTTTATAGAGAGTGTAAATATAGATGTATATAAATCTTATATGAAATTACTGAAAAATCAAAAATTATAGAATCCCATATGCATATTTGAGCTCAGAATTATATAATTAAATTGACACATTTTCTCTTATAATGGAGGATCTCTTAAGAAGAAAATAAGGGTTCATTAAAATCAATTACCAAGTGCTTGTGCATTATCATATGCTATAAGGCTCTAGAACAAAGATTGTAGATATAGGAGAGAGCATATAAGAATCTTCAATCTATCGACAAGCATGCATACAGAAAGTAAGATTTAATGCTGCAAAATGAAGCCCGAGGTTGACTTCAACATAATAGTAGCAGATAAATTGTTGTGGCATTTTTCTCAATTTATTCTACAACCCAATAACTTAAAATTCATGTATAACGTATGACGTCTTCATCAAAAATAAAAATCTAATCTAACTTGCAAAGTTCAGCAAAAAAACAGATACCAAATTAAGAATAAAAAATATGAGTTGATCGTATTTATATAATTCATCTTCACGATAAAGGAAAGTGAAGAATCTGAAACAACTGAAGAGAAATTCAACTCAAATTCTCATTTAGTTTTTTTTTTTTTTTTTTTTGTTACTGTTGCAAATTTTAATTTCAAAAAAATATACACATCATTATTTTTTTTCACCTTTTCCGCACTACTATTTTTTAATGGTTCGTTTTTGTTTAAGATTCTATAATTCAGTTGTTGTTATTGCCACTTTTAATTGAAGAAAATATAGGGGTTATTTTTTAAAAAACTTTCCCCACTTATTTTGTATACTTCTATATTTTACAATTATTTTGGGATAAATTATTTTACAATTACATTAATCTTTCTTACTTTATTTCACAAACTAAAAAAAATCAAAAAATTTGTCAAAATTTAAAAAAAAATTATAAAAAAAAAGAAATACATGAAACGGACAGTTTTTTTCATTTTGAAAAGGAAAAAAAAATAACTAGATTTACAGTATTTATAATTTGTCAAAAAAAGTAGAAGAAGTTAGTGTAATTGACAAAAATCTTTAGAAAAATAAGTGTAATTTATCATTATTTTTGTTTACTTAACAGTTGATTATAATAATTTCGAATTATTATATCCCTTAACTTACCACTTGAGCTAGGTTTTTATTTATTTTATAATTTTGTGCATCTTATAAAACATGTCTATCATTTCCAACCCTTTTTAACCTTAATAAAAAAAAAATGTAAAATGATAGGAAATAGTAAGAAATATGATTGCAAAATAGATATTTAAAAAAGACCAAAATCCAAACCTTGGATCTTTCCATTAATTAAAAAATATAAGAAAATGGATGCTCCTAACTATTTTTTAATGAGTTGTGCTACTCCATATGACTTTTTTTTCCCCACGCATAATAAATATCAGAAAATTTTTAGATCAATTGATAATTTCTCATGATAATAATTTACTATCCAGAGCAGGTAGGCTCAAACTAGCCACACGTAAGGAGAAGCGTATGAGAGAAATTGTGTTTGTTAATTTTTAAGATTTTAATTATTATGCGAGATAAAAAAAAAAAATTGTGTTTAAAACAAAGAAGAATACGTTTGCTTATAAATTATGTTTATTAATTTTTTAAAATTTAATTATTATGTGAGATAAAGAAATTGTGTTTAAAACAAAGTAGTATATTTTTGTTTATAATTCTTTTCTTTTCAAATCTATAACTTCCTAAACTCAAATATTTCTAGTTTGAATTGAAATAATTCTTTTTCAAATCTATTACTTTTCAAATTAAATTATTCTTAAGTTGAATTAATTTTGATTTTATAAAAGTATTTTTATTTATAATACTTTAATAAAGAGGAATGATAGGAAAAAAGGAGAAGAAAAATATATAAGCTGAGAATATCATGTAGGATAGATATAAAAAGGTGCAACGTAGGAATTAATCGCTACAATAATATAAATAGATCCATTCCAAGTAATTTTTTCCCCTTCCAGGCTTTTCTTCCTAGGGAATGAAATGAGTTTTTTTAAAAAAAAAACACAAGTGATGTTTTGAAATATAATTTGTTGGAAAATAATGGGTTTGAGCATTATAATTAGCTAACTTTGAGTTAAAATTAAAATGGATCTTACAAATTAATTTTAGTGGGACTACATGAGAATGTGTTCTCTTCTATGAGGAGATGAAGATTATATATTGGGTTGCTCAAAATCATTAAAGAGTGAATGAGAAATTACCTCCAAACATCACCACTTAGAAATGGTAACAAAAGCTTGAAACTTGTGCAAAAAGCTTGTGTCCCACATAGGATGGCTACAAGGCATTTATTAGTATATATACACCTACTTTGGAGTGGGGTTTGGGTCCCAAGGGGTACCCCAATTTTGTAGAAGGGGGAGGACCTAGCACATGCTTGGTTCACCACACGCGTGCCGCCGCCGCCCCGCCCTGAGCCGAGCTTGGGCTTTGTATATATCTTTTTGGAGAAAATTTATTTAAAATTTTTCAAACCAAAAAACGCAGTCGTTTTAAACTTACGTTTAGGTTACCATTCGAATTCCAAAACGCTGTCGTTTTGCGTCATGCGTGTGGTTACCGTTGGGAGTCCAAAACGCAGTCGTTTTGCGACATGCGTACGATTACTGTTGGGAGTCCTAAACGTCGTCGTTTTGCGATGGCGTTGGTTTAACTGAACAGTAGTCTTTTTTCATGGTTGCACCTGTGTCTGTTCGCCATGAACAGACACAATTAAACCTTCATGACTGTACCAAACAGTCATGAAGAAGCCTATAAATACCAGACCCTCATTGCATTCCAATCCATCCGAAATATTGCATTCTCTCTCTCTCTCTCTTTGTGCATAAGTCAAGTTCGAATATTGCCATTGTTGTGTTCGTAGGGTTCTAAAGATTGAACTGCTACTTCTTTAGAATAGAAATCCGTTCTATCTTGGGAGACGATTGCTCATCACCTTGAGCACCGAGAGCGAGCAAATTCGTCTTAAGGAAATTGTGAATTTCACAAGGTTCGGATTTAATTCTGTTCAAACTTCAATAACAGTGAGTTTATTTTAATACATTGTCTTTTATTCTGGTTTTAATTTATTGTAACAGTGTTTCCAGTTTGTTTAATTCGTGTAACAGTATACATCTATATATATATATATATATATATATTTGTTTCAATAACAGTATTTCAAGCATAACATAATTGACACCTCCAAAATATTTTAAAGTATTTGAAAAATTCATAATATTTAAAAAATACACTTTTTAAAGACACCTTTTAAGTATTATTATACTCCCAAGTCCAAAATTTCTATTATAACTTGAATTAAAGGTGCTTCTAGAAATAGCACATTTGATTTAAAAGTGTTTTTTAAAATGAACACTTTCAGATTAAAAACGTTTTCAGACAGAACACCTTTATATTAAATAGGCATTCAACCAAAAAAACACTTATATTTAAAAATGTTTTTAATATGCACTCTTTCAACTTAAACATGGGCTTCCAAAATACTTTTAAAACATCTTGAAATTACTATATATATATATATATTTAATCTTATTGGGTATTGGAAAAAACTCAATGAATTCTTTTAAAAAATAAATAAATAAAATCGGAATGAGAATGTTGATGATAGAATAGGCTGCTCTACAATAAATTAAAGGGTCTTCGATACAAAATTCTTACCCTTATAATAACGAATGTCCTACTAGAGGCATAATTGGAGGCCATGCAATACAATTAAAAGGATCAATCTCATGAACCCAACTTTCATTTGCAACCACCGCAGATGCAATTCTTACGACGCCCATGTCACTGTCCTCCTAGTCATTTTCAGTAATACCAACTTTGAGGAATAATCACTTGTTATTCAGCCAGTTCCATCTTGAAAATACTTAAAACAGACAATTGCCAACCAATATCTGAAGACATAACGGTAGAAAACTTCCAATTTTGCACCTGATGTCCTGATTTAACCCAAGGGGGTTGGTTCCACATCATCAGAATTTGACTGTCACCATCACAACAAAAATAAATCATTGAACTATAACGACTGTGGAGGAGAAATCGAATACGCTTGGGTAATTTGTGCAAAACATGCTAATAAGCTAATTACTCAGTAAATAGAAGGGGCAGAATGTTTACAGTTCTACATTATTACCAGAAGTTAGTAAATAAAATGTCCCTGGGCACATATTAGTGCCAGTTGTGGAATTCAGAGTACATAAAGATGCTCTTAAAGCTGTAAGAACTATAGAAACTTTTGCTATGTACAAAATTGCCTCCGGAGATGCCTACTGCTTCAGTTCCATTACTCCACAGCACATCTCTCATCCTCAAGTGGTCACTAGATGAGAAAGAGATGCCTTAAAGGGAAGCATGCATGAATAAGTGACATACTTAACACTGTCTAGAAGCACAACAACAAAAATCCGAGAGAGGGACTTTTGTCCCATCATGCCATCATCGTCACTGTCACCAGCCTCCCTGGGATCAACAAGTACAGAAACAACCATCGAAGAAAGGGAATTATTTCTGCCAAAGTTGCCTTTCTCTGAATTACTTCCCATGTGTTTTCTAGTAATGTTATGGACGGATCCAGGAAGGGAAATAGGAAGATGATGAAGGATCCTTCTATTTCTCCCCTTATTGAAGTTAGTAGAATTCTTATGGTGTTCTTCTGCAGATACATTCCTAACTGAGGTAGCAGGAATTATGGCTCCTGTAGCGGAAGCTGGTGAGACATCAAATTGGAACACTTCAGTGCACATGCCCGAATGTAGCATTGGCCCTGCACAGAAGAAACCAAAGTACCGTAACATATTTGAAAAATGATATTATTTGGTACTGACCACCATGAACATAGTAACTAAAAGCAAATATATAAATTCAACTAGCACAATTTTGCATACTTGGAAAAATAATTGCCCGAACATTGAAAAATAACCACAAGATCAATAAAGTCAGCATGGACCAACCTTCAGACCCAAGTTTTAACTTCCAGAAAGCCGTAAAAGAATATGCCACAAAGAGATGGCCATTTGAACCTTATTAAAGTTTTGTTGATATATTGGGTAACAATATGATAATTTATAATTACATCCTGAGGCCTTACATTTAAATTTAATCAAAACCAAGTGATTTAAAATTAAGTATGCTTTCTTTATTTATTTTTAATTGTGAATTTAAGATCTAAAAAAATTGAATGTGGAACAGAACCACCGCTTCAGCTAGAATCACAACATAACAAAATGCTTTAACACACCACATCACGACCACATATACGCACATATGGAAACATGTGGTTTTCTTCACAGAGAACGACACAAATAGGATTTCAACTTATACCTGTCAACATGGGATGTGGGGGATTCACTAAATTACCATATCTAAACAGATTCTGCTATAAGCATGAGATTTGGGTTTCTTGAATTCTAAGGGTGCGGGCCAGGGATGACACCAAGTATCATATCTATATCATAACCTATATTTTCACACTTTTCGAGGCTCTTTAAATTGGGTCATCATACGTCCATTCACATTAAGTTATTTGGTTTTCAAAAAAACCAATTCTCATTTGATCTGACTTTGTTCAATTTTTCAACATTTTTTAGGAACAAATGCAAATTTTGATACTACTAAAAGATCCTTGTCAAATATTAAAAGATTTAAAACCAATTCTTTTGTACTATTACCAATTCTGGACTTTCCCAAACAGACCCTTCGGAAAACGAACAAACATTTTCTTCATAACAATATACAAAAGAACAC
The DNA here is from genome assembly GCA_008638375.1 of Nyssa sinensis. NCBI lineage: Eukaryota > Viridiplantae > Streptophyta > Magnoliopsida > Cornales > Nyssaceae > Nyssa > Nyssa sinensis. The sequence continues at coordinate 22,234,869 of CM018050.1, forward strand.
ACACATCTAGGGGAAATTTTGCATAAGTGCCAATAGAAAAGAATGATGTTCATCTTTTAGTTTAGTTTAAAGAATGATCTAAGCTACCACACATTTGTTGCCTCTCTCAGCCTCTTTTTGCAACCCCCACATCCGAATCTTGAGCTAAAGCTGACTCGCAGCAGCCAAGAACTTCACATTGTGCACCGCACTTGGTATCTTTATCACCCTCTCAGCGTTCTTAACCTCAACAAGTCTGCATTTTCCAGCAAAGACCCCATGGCCGATCTCAGAGTCTCCAGCATGGTATCCACTTTGCAAATCTCTCTTCCATCCCTTAATCATCTTCTTGACTGAGTAGCCAACTCCAACATTGGTGGTGCTTCCATGCTCTCCTGAATCCCAGCCAAACCACCCCCCAAAAGTCTCTCTTCTATCTTTGCCTCATCCTTCAACTGTTTCATCCTTTAATCTTTGCCTCATCCTTCAACTGGTTCATCCTTTAACTCTGATCCTCCGTCAAGTCCTTCACTAAGTTTGACAGACTCAAAATATCGAACCAGGTTTAAACACAGCAATCTACAAGTATGTCCTTTCACAGGGAGTGAACCAAGTGGGTGAGAACACACAGAACATGTTGTGGTTGGCTGCTCTTGATTTTTCTAGGTAGTATTGTTAGTAATGAGAGTGTGCTCCTGCTATTCATTCTTTGAGATCTTCATTGCGAGACTCATGGCAGTGTCCTTGTGCTGGGAGACCTTCATCTAGGTTAGTGTTCTTGTCAAACCAGCCAGCCTTCAAGAAAGGACTCAAATGAGTAGGCCTGCTGTTGGTTGTAATGGTTTCTCTAGTTGATCCAAATGACATCATAATTGATGCCTTAAGTGAGAGACGAGTACAAATACTATTAAATATAGAGGTAAGTAGAAAGGGAAGAGGGGAGAAAAGGAGCATTCTCACATGGATGGTAGTGAATTTATATGGTCCTAGAGATTTGGGAAGATGAAGAGATTTTTTTTATTTTTATTTTTATTTTTTGCTTAATGTGAAAGTATTCTGTGAATGATTCGAGCTTTACCAGTTGGCAAGAGGCTGAGGCCCCCTGATCCAGAAGCAACAACATCCCGCAACTGATGCGTATAGACGGGCCACAACGATCAGATGTTTTACGAAGTTCAGGGTGAAAGAGAGAAGAACAGTGCTCTCTTCAATCCCCACTGCCACCAACTCAAACACACACACACACACACAAACAATATATATATATATATATAGAGAGAGAGAGAGAGCGAGGTTACTGCCTTTAACAGTTGGCAAGAGGTCAAGGAGGCCCCCTGATCTAGAACCAACAACACCCACAAGTGAAGCGTGTAGATGGGCCTGCGATGATCAGAAGTAAGTTTTTTGTGAAAATGTAAACGTAATGTAAACTTAATATAACAAAGTTATTAAGACATCAAAATATTTTAGTTGAGTTTCAACAACACATGGAGGAACAAATTTATGTAGATATGAATGGGTATCAACTGCACACAATTACCCAGAAATATGAAAAATAATGTGATAGAGAAACAAATAAAATGACAATTTGAGAGTGCAAAATTACCTGCAAGACCTTCACGGAACCATTGCTGCAGCTTACCATCAGCCATTTTTGACTTCAAATTGTCCTTTTCTGCAGCACCAGAAGCAAGAGCCCTTTGCCGTTCTGTTAGACTTCTGAACATGTGCGGATGTCTTCCATTATTCATTCCAGGAACAGGGATAGCCGGAGCCAAATTCCTTGCAACTGCCAAACCAGTTTCTCGAGATGCCATGGCCTTCTCACTAGCCAGAACAGAATGAATTATCAAGTTGCCATCAATTTTCACAAGCTTGTCATTCCTGGGAACGTACAAAGAGGCAACAAGAGGCTCGCTAGCATTGCCCAAACGAGCAAACACATCTGAACCAGGCTCATTAGCTCCTCCAGTATGACCTTCCCCATGGTGTATATTATTGGTAAAATATTTTCCAGTACCAAATTTCCCATTAGGCAATCCTATTTCTATGTTTTGGCCAGTTCCATTCAGATGGCTGTTAACCCTTAAAACCTTCCCATGGTGCTGATCATAAAACCAATTGCCAATAAAATTTGACCCACCGGGAACATTACCCTGTATTCCTCCAAATTTTACATTCACCATTGGAACCAACCCACCAAAAAGCAGGATAAAAAACAGCAAACCCAGAAAACTGATGCTCGCAACCTTCTTAGTTTTGCCCTCAGTCTTCTTAGTCTCGGTCTTCTTAACCTTTGGTGCCGAGGCAGGTTGCCTTGGTTTCAATCTCGGGATTGGAACCAATGGCACTTGAGACCCCTGTGGTTTCACAACATAAGGACGACAAGGCATCCGTGGATAACCCATGGGTGCCATTGGCAGATGAGAGTACATGGCCCCAGGTGGCACGGGCGGCGGGCACATGGCACCACCACTCAATTGTTGCCGCAAACTAGCATTTTCAGCCATTATATGTGAAATCTTAGTATTCAAATCTTGAATAGTTGAATGCATTGCTCTCACCTTATCCTCAAGCTCCTCAACATAATGCTTCTTTCTCTGTCTAGAAAGTTGCGCGCTTTCCCGGTTCCTCATCAACCTCGCCTTCTTCTTCTCGTTCTCTTCGCTTGTTGCATTGAGACCAGACGGTGGATTGGCATTGTTTCCACTATTCGACCTCCGATACTTAGTCGTCCTTGACTCAGAGTTCACATCTTCATTTTCTTTCTTTCTTTTCAACAAACAATTATTGCTCATTTCCTCCCATTTAATCTTTTGATCGACCACACCACTGATCGAATTATTCGCGAAGTTGGGCGAAGAAGCCACAGATCGAGCACAATTACCAGAGTCAGGTGACAGATTCAGAACTTCCGATACAGCGGAGCCACTATTTCCAGAACCCTGAGATGACGCGGGCCCAGAAATTTTGCGATCGTAATTTTCAGAGTCAGGCGAGGAGCAATTCAAAACCCTTGCAACATCAGAGCACTCATTGCCGGATTCCAGGGAACTCTCCCGGTCCACTCCAGCAGATTTCGGCGAGGGAACGTTCAAAAACCCAGCAAAATCCGAGTCTCGATCGCCCGAAACCTGAGAATTCAAAACCCTATCCCCACCCCAGCTCTGATCGCCTGAAATCTGACACAATTCTAGCTCAGAACTCCCAAGATCAAAACCACAGGAATCCGGAGCAGGAGAATTCGAATCCCTAGTATTGTTGGGGCTCCAATCGGTTGAAATCTGGACCGGGTTCAAATCAGGCAGTTCTAATGACGCGGGAAGAGTGGAAAGGAAAGTCTTCGTTTTCGGACGGGAGGTAGAGATCTTCGAATGTGAAGTCGAAGTCTTCGACGTCGTCGTCGAACGCTCCGATGTCTGAGATGAAGTCATCGTGAAAGGTCAGGTATTCGGAGAATATGGTGGGGTCGAAAGGTGGGATTGGGAGGCAATTGAAGTCGTCGTCGTCGTCGGCGGCGGCGGCGGCAGTTGAGGGGTTAGGCTTTGGAGGGATCGGATCGGCCGCCGATGGGTCAGCCATTCTTAGAGTATTTCTGAGACAGACAGAAGTTAGAAAAAGAAACAGATGGTTTATAGAGGACGACGAAGCTAGCGCGTTTTACTAACTTCGTTTGGATAATTAGGAGAAAGGAAAGGAAATGATAGTATTAGTTACGAGAGAAAGGAAAGGAGAAGAGAGGAGAGGAGAGGAGAGAGTAATTCTTCTTTTATATTTGGATAACTAATGAAAGAAAAAGAAAGGAAAGACTATTATCTTATTTGAAAATGATAATGAAAAGAAAGGAAAGGAAATAATTTTATATTATTTTATTAGGATAGAGATGTCATTTTATTTTGACTTTTATAATTTTAAAAGTGATATTAATATTATTAAAAATTTATTAAAAATCATATTTAAACCGTCTCCATATTTCCAACAGTACATGTACAGTACATTTATTCAGTCCATTTAATCCTTAACATAACTGAATATTTGCTCGTACTTGGGTTTATATTCAATTATTTTTTCACCTAATAAATAAGATATTTAAGTAATATAATCTTGACTAATTTTTTTTTTTTTACACAGAATTATGATTTCATAAGGTTATTAAATATTTGAATTATTAATTATGACTGATGATTGGTCATAATAATAAAAACAGTAAAAATTAAATTTACAAATTTAAAAAACTCTACTTGATAATCACTTTCAGTTCGTTTGGATAACTAAGAGAGAAAAGAAAGAAGATGAGAGTATTAGTTACGAGAGAAAGGAAAGGAACGAAGAGAAGAGGGTAATCTCTCGTTTATGTTTGGATAACTAATGACTGGGAAGGAAAAGTAATCCTTTCATCTTATTTGAAAATGATAAAAGAGAGAAAGGAAAAGAAAGAATTTTATATTATTTTACTATTATACACAAACAATGTGTATTTGGATGCTCTAAGATAGAAGTGTTATTTTTATTTTATCTTTTATAATTTTAAGGGTAATATTGATATTATTAAAAATTCATTAAATCATTCTTTACTTTTCCTCCGTTTCGTCCACTTTTGAAGGAATAATAAAATTGTTAAAATAGGAGTGAAGCTCTCCCTCCCTTTCCCTCTCTTTCCTCTCTTTTTTTCCTAATTTTTAAAACAAACATAATATAAGCTCTCATTCCTTATCCTTTTCTTTTTTTTCTTTTCAATTCCTTTCATTCAAACACAGTAGTTTATGATTGGTAACAAATTTAATAAAAAAAATAACTGCAATCACTCACTGTGTGAGAGAAATTTACTGCTGACTGCAAGTAACATCTGCTGGAAACTTTTAATAAAAATAGAATAAAAAAAATTTTGTTTTGACCCATTCAACTAGCTTTAAAATTATTAAACCTATTCTGCTAGCCACTGAATAGATTTTTTCATGTTTGTTGAAATCTTTTATCTCTTATATATATATATATATATATATAATTATAAATATGATGAGTATGACAATTCTTCTATTTCACTTCTTTCAATGTTTATTATATTTATAGTATCTTTCAGAAAAGTCTACTCCAATAATTGAAAATTATCATTTTCTGAAAAATTATTACATCATGGGATCTTTCTCTATACATAATTATTTGTAGTATTTTGTATTATTGGGCAACACCATACGAGCTGGTCCACTCCCGTCTACGAAGAACATGCCATATAGTTAGGTACCGTGTCAATACTCGTATGGGGGAGAGATACTACTATTTTAAGACAGCACATTTTGCGTCTCTCAAAAATAACAAGCCGGATCTTTTATTTATGTCAACTTTATATCCTATAATTTGTTTTTTTGTGTTACTTTAATTTCAATAAACACATTTATTGTTATTATTAAATTACTAAGTTGAATGTAATTTTATATTTGAAATAATTTAAGTGTAGAATTTTTTTAATATATTTTTCAACAATCAACTGTCCTATAAGAGATTATAAACTTATTAATTATTATAATTATTAAATTCTTTTATAATTTTATTGACTGATAAATGTTTTTAACTATGTAAATATTTTTTGGTACAAAAATAAGACAATAAATATAACTTTTCAATAATATTTTAATTTTTTATAAAATAAATAAAAATATATATAATATTAAAATTAAGGTATAAAAAAAGAATAATTAATAATAAGTCTCTCAAATGGACACTATGGGAGAGTGGGTCCATCCTTTTTTATTTATTTGTTATAAGTTCAATCATTTTTATTTTTTTTTTAAGTTGCGATCCCTGTTATATTTATCTTTTTTTGTAATTAACAATAATATTACCATCCAAAGGTGTGGTCGAGTGATAAAATGTTAAAAATAAAATTTAAACGTTCCGAGTTCGAGTTTTCTTTTCATCGATCATTGACAGTTAGAACTTAAAAACTAAGCTTAGTTGTTACAGAGAAGGAAACTTAATTTGAAGGGACCACCACTTTTACCCATTTATCTCTCTCATTTTCCTCTCTCTAGCGATTCCCCTTCCTCATTTTCTTTCTTTTTTCCCTTCTCTTTCCTCTCTCCATCCGCACCCCCTCATTTTCTTTCTTTTTTTTCCCTTTTCTTTCCTCTTTCTTCTCTCCAATGCCCCCCCTCCTCCCTTTTCTTTCTTTTTTTTATTCTCTTTCCTCTCATCTCCTCTCCTCAAGTAATTATTCGATGGTTCCTTGGGATTATAGTCTTAAGAATCAAATTGAGTGTCATATTTACAATATTATATTATATATACATGTAACCTATCATTTAACTAATAGGACCGTTGAGACTGGACCATTAAATAATTTTTTGTCTTACTTTTTTTTCTTCTCTCTCCTCTTTCCAGCCACACCCCGCCTCATTTTCTTGCTTTCTCTTTATTCTCTTTCCTTTCTCTAGCAGTCCCTCACTCCACTTTTTTTTCCTCCTCTCTCCTCTCTCCAAGCGCCTCCTGCTCTTCTTTCATTATTTTTTCTTATTTTTTTCTCGCTCTCTCACTCACACAAGCAAATAGTTAAATTTGATTATTTCTGAAATAGTTAAATTTTTATTCGTTGCACCCTAAAGTAATCTGATTTGAATTTTTTAACAATTAACTCACGAAGTATATTACTTTTTTTTATATCAAAAGTAAAGTATGATAGTCCATTTTATTTTGTTTAGGAGTGAATTTTTTATTTTATTTTTTGAAATAGTGAAATTTAACCGTTTTCCCTCAGATAAAATTCCATTGTTTTGTAGCGAATTTTTTTTTTAAATTTTCCTATACAATATAAATGTTGTTTGATAGATTTTAATTTTATCCCTGGTACATGAGACTCAATGAAGTCTTGAAGAAAGGAGGGGAAATGAATGTTTGTCTAATTGAATCCATTAAATTGGCTTTTATTTTTTTTTTCTTATTTCGTTTCCGTTCATACCCCAGGTTTGTAAAAATTCGGGGCGTGACAATATAAGTGCATTTATAACTATTTTATCTTTCTACTAATTAATATTATATTATATAAAAATTGAAGAAAGTATTAATTCTATTAGGTAATAGAATTATTAATAAGTCACTATAGAAATAAGTCGGTTTCTTAAAACATTATTAATTATTAAAGATTATTAACTTATTGAATATTAATTGTAAGATAGAATAATTTGAGGTTTAAAAATTTATAATTTTTTTGGGTAAGGAGGGAGAGACTCATTGCATGTCGCCAATGGTTTTGAAATCTAAAATTATTTATATTCTCCTTTGGTTTTTGAAAATAATTAGCACATTCTGCCTCACTTTAAAGATTCCTAAGAGCCCGTTAATCCACATTTGAGGATAACATAATTCAAACATTGTTTGTAATTGTTTGATTGAATAATTTTTTGGGCACAAATAATCATGTTAAACTTGTAAATTGAAATCTATTAATTTCCTGTTGAATAAATCTTTTGCACCCATTGAACTTGTATATTGCAATAGTAAACTTGCTGAATAAATTTGTTTGAAATAAATAATTAATTAACATATGGTACCTGTTAAATAATTTTTTTCGAGGTATGAGTAAATTAAAATAAAAAATATGTCAAGTAAATTTATTCCGGCATAAATAATCTTATTAAACCACTAAATTAAAAAAATTGTTCTTGTTACACAACTAAGTATTGCATTACTAGAGCAATAAAGACTTGTTTGGACTTCTGGGCGTGACAGATTTTTAATGAATTGATCATTTGCTAATTATTTTTTAAAAGATATAGAGTTTTTTTTTTTTTTATAAACATTAGGAAAAGTTGCTAATCTTCAAAAACCTTACAGGTGAGCTTATTTTTCACCAAAAGAATATAGGTGCATGACTGACTCTGAAAATAGATACCTATTTTATGAATGAAGAAGCTAATGAAAGTTAACTCATAGCTTATTTGAGTTTACAGGGTTTTGTGAAGATGTAAGAAGAGATTAAATAGCGGTAGGAGTACAGAAGCAAAAGTGGAGCTATAGATAGTCCTATTTCGACAAATTTTGAAAAATAAAATTATTTTTCCCCCCAAATTTAAGAAAAAATATTTCTCTCTAAATTTTTTTACAAATAATTTCTAACCCTAATTTTTTTTACCTGAATCTGCCCATGTACATAACAGAGGCAAGAATTGCTTTGAAACTTTAGACTCTAGGATAAATAGGAAAGTAGGATCAACCGTATTACCCAAAATGGATATTGTTTCAGGCTTTGTGAATTGGTATTGAAATTTTTAAAGTTGTGCATTCTCTATATATCTTTGTTGAAAATTAAGGATTTATGCAACTTCGGTGTAAACCATTAAAAAGAGAGAGAAAAAAAATGACAAAAAGAATTTATGTGATTTTACAGGTATGTCTCTATATCCACGAAAGCAAACGACTATAATCTTCACTTTATGAAAAACAGTATTTATACTGTCTTACAATTAAAATCCTAACTCGGTACATTAAAAAATTCTCCTATATATTTTTACCATACCGCCAACCTATTATTCGACCCAGCAACATAACTAAAATGAAAAAATCATTATACTTTCATGTTGCATACTTCGCTCATAATACATATATACTAGTTTTACTTATTACAAAAATATAAATTATTATCTCTAACAATCCTTTATAATTTATGTATGTTATCTAGTGGATTAACTTTCATCTTTCATTTGACATAAGTAGAATTTTGTCTATTCATGATAAATATTGTATTTCTTATTTATTTTAATATTTGAATTTTTATTGCGAGTACAAGTACAAAGTGGTATATGTTAGAGTATATATATATATATATATATATATATTGTAGTACAACACTAGAGAAGGAGAAATTCTACTTAAATGTGTGTGTACATGCATTGAGCCTCGAATCTTGATATAAGATAGATTTGGTATCTTAAAATTGAGGATATTTGTTTCAGAGTTATATTAGGATTGTTTAGTTTCTAATTTTAATTTATTCTTAATTTATTTAGTTTTCTTATTTTATTAGAATTAATATAGAAAATATAGGAAATAGTAGTTTCCTAGTCGAATTACTAGTATTTATTGTAGTAGGATTAGTATAAAAATAGGAGTTTTGGTTTCCTAGTCAAAATAGGAGTATTCTAGCACTATAAATATGGTATAATAGGTCATTATCATAAAGTTTTTTTTTTTTTTTTATCAATATTAATTTAATTACGAATTTTGGAGAATTATTTTCTTTGTTAGGTGAGGAGTCCACATGTTATTTGTTTTATAAAGAATTCGACGTGTTCGATTCTCCTTACACGCTTTCGTTCTACGTTATTTGATATCAGAGCGAGAATTTGCTTGACTTGATGGCAATTAATAGAAACAGAATAAAAAATCTCATTGACGTTCATAGTGGGACATATGCTTTATGGGCGGCGATTAATGAACATGGACAACAGTTAGCACAAATCACCGATCAAGTTAGTACTATATAACAAATGCTCATGCGACTCAATTTTAATGCTCCTAGAGACCCTCCAGCTAATAGGAATGCACATGAGGATTTGCCAGAAGTCAGCCTAAAGACAGAACTATTCGCAATTACGAAAGACTTCTAGATTTTGATGGTAATTTTTATCTTGAAGACTTTCATGATTGGGTTTATGATTTGGATGATTGTCTTAATGATTTGAGACTTTCGGAAGGAAAAGAAATTTTTTTGGTATAATATAAACTCATTGGATTTGCAAAAAGATAGTGGTTTGATTTACAGGTCTGCAGACAATTACAACATAAAAAGTGCATTCGTTCATGACCAAGAATGATAAAATTATTGATGGATAGATTTTTTCAAGAAATTATTTGCAAATCTTAAAAGATAACTACAGGCTAACTTGGGAAAGTACCAAGAAAGAAGTACGAGTAAAATATAAAGTTGTTAACCCTAATTTGGGTGATAATGTTGTAGATATTACACCATTAGAAGATGTGCCCATCCTTACAAAGAACATGCACATCTTTACAAAAGACTCTCTTATCATAAAAATCGAAGATTCAATTACTCCATGCCTTGAAGAACATCACAAGGAATTAGAAGAAAATAAAGAAGAAGAAAATAGCTCAAAATCAAATGATCAAAATATGGATTTAGTGGAACCAATTGATTCTAAAAATTCTTTTATGCAAGAGAAAATAGAAATTTCTATGGTAGTTGTTAATGTTAAGGATGCAACTTGATGCTGCACCTTTTCGATCATTGGGCTCCAATCTCCTACGCCTGCCGAACACTCAAAGAGAAAAATCAGAGGGCCACCAGGTTAGATCCGGTGCTAGCCGCTCTGATAATTAAGTCAATAAACTATATTGAAAGACTTTAATTAAATGAAAAAGAATCAGCATGAATGTAATGGCGTACCTTAGGGTTTTATTTATAGGTTGGGGGTTTCCCAAGTTGATTAGGATTTGGAGCCATGAATATAGAGATTTGATCATTGGAGGGTGGCAATTACCATGTTGAATACTGCGCTTGAGGGATATCCATGGGTGACAGTTTCCTCATCCTTAGCTCGGTAGGGTACTTAAGGCTGGTGACGTGCTTTGAATCTCCTTGTGTGGAACTTTTAAGCTGAAGGTGAGACTAAGGGTCATGCTGGCTTCTGATCTGAGAGCTTTGGATGGCTGAGTTTTAACAGCTCTATAGTCACACATGTCATATGGTGGCTGGTCTATCGTTTTATGGTATATCAGCTACTCCCCCCCCCCGGGAGCCTTAGTTTTAGCTCAATGTGTAATTAGGGCTATGGGTTCTCAAAAAGTCATGTGCTCTGTCTTTCCATTTTTCAAGATGACTGTTGGTACGTCATTTATTACGCTGCCGCCGCTTGGGCTTTCGAGGCCATCACTTCTTCCAACTGTCGCGACGGTTTGGCTGGGTGACCTTTCGTTTTTAAGGGTCTATATATGGGGGAAGAGAGCGTGTTCACGCCTATCCCTCTTATTCTTTGCTTTCAAGATGTTTTTCTGTCAAAGTGAACGGAGTTTAAATGGAAGTTGTCGCCGTCCGGAGCTTTCTCCGATTTCCATTATCTAGGCTTGACTTATTCATCACTTTCTACTTATTCTTTTTCTTTTTCCCTCTTCTTTCTTCATATTTTTGCCACGTCGGTCTCAAACAGTGTGTTTGGCGTTGGCGATGGTATTATATATATATATATTTTACTAACTTGTGCATCTGATGTTTTGCAGTCCATGCATGGTCTTGTTGCCATCATGGATCCGGAGATGACTGATGATCTTTAGTCCGAGTTGGATGTGACCAAACTATGGCTAGGGACAGCCCAGTCTTCCGCCTCTGCTATCAAAGAGAGGTCGAAGGAGGCGGAGACCTTCTTGTCCATCGTATCATCCGAGCAGGACTATCCTGCTCGGAAGTGGGAAGTCCTTAATTCGGCCGGGGCTTGGAGCGTTGATGATGATGATGATTGTGATGAAGACGATGGTGAGGTACCCCCTCCCATCCTTCATTTGGCAGAGGCTCTTTCTCAAGCAGGCAAGGATGTCATGTGCTAAATTTGAGGAGAACGAAGGAGGGGAACGACGACGACATGGGATTCAGAGCCCTCTTCCTTCGTTCAAATCAAGGCCAAGGATAATGATGATGACGGCTTGGGAGTCAAAATCCCTCTCCTTCTATCGAAAAAACCCAAGGAAGAAAGCGATGACGACATGAGGAAGTATGACGACTTTCTTGTCTGGACCAGTTGTAGTTTAGGTTGTACTTTGTTTCTCTGTAAACCTTCTGAATTGATGTAATTCTTTACTAATTATTAATGAGACTGAGTTATTTTCTTCAAAGCTGGTGTATTTTCTGTTATTTGGCAAATGCAGTCCTATTTTTCTTCAAAACTTGAGCCATTTTTTTTCATTTCTCTGAGTACTATTGTTAACTGTTTCCCCAGAGTAGCTTTACTTGTATATTTTGTCAATATTCCGAGCAAACCTAAGTAATGTCACTGCTCTGTAATATAAGCTTGGGCTCTAGCCCTGTAAGGAGGGTGTTCGGGAGTTGAACGCACTTTAGAGCTCCTTATTAAACTCTTAACTGAGAATGCTCCGAAAAAGATCTTCTGAACAGAAAAACTTGTAAATAATAAAACACCGTAAGTGAACAGATCCCTTGCAATCAAAATTTTGGTCCCTCGGATTGGTAATAGTTGAGCAGATAGGTCTGTATAGATGTCTAATCTAGAGCCAGATTTGACAATAGGAGTAATTGAATCAGAACAAGTGCTGAATAACTTTGGGCAGGGAGACTTGTAAGGATGTTGGAGTACATCCATCTTGATCTGTTCGGGGTTGCAAAATAAAAACAAAAAATTTAGTTTGCCTAGACATTTTCCTCCAAACTTTAAGCCCGGTGACTCCTAAGCACCAAAAAAGGCCTCTTATCTCAAAATTGAGGACACCATCTTAAAAAAATATCTCTTTATTTAGGTCACACGCGTGCGCGCACAAAATACTTGAATCCACAAGACTACAGTACTTCTTCAAAATGTAGATGCAATAGAGAGCTTTTTCTCACAACTCAGTTGGTGGTTTTCTTAAACAGGACTGTTTCTTGCAACAAGATTTTTATGTTGTTGTCCGTGTGTCTCCACATTATTAATCTATAAACTTCAAAGATGACATTTATCATCGTATGACTCTATTAAAAATTTTCTATAAAGTCACAATAATCTCATGCCTATAAGGTATAGTTACTCAGACATTAAGAAGATGACCAATAATTTCAAAGACAAACTAGGTGAAGGAGTTTATGGTTCTGTCTATAAAAGAAAGCTTCGAAGTGGCAGTCTTGTAGCAATAAAGATACTAGGCAAGTCTAATACTAATGGGAAAGAATTCATTAATGAAGTAGCTACAATTGGAAGGATTCATCATGTCAATGTGGTTCAACTAATTGGATATTGTGCCGAGAGATCTAAGCGTGCTCTTGTATATGACTTCATGCCCAATGGGTCACCGGAGAAGTACGCCTTTTCAAGAGAAGGAAACAAATCCATTAGTTGTGAGAAAATGTATGATATTTCACTCGGAGTGGCTCATGGAGTGGACTATTTACATGGAGGTTGTGACATGCAAATCCTACATTTTGATATCAAGCCTCACAACATTCTTCTTGATGAGAATTTCACTCCAAAAATTTATGACTTTGGGCTTGCGAAATTGTATTCAGCAAATGTTAGCATTGTGTCTCTAATTGCAGCAAGAGGAACAATCGATTACATGACTCCGGAATTATTCTACAAAAATATTGGAATGTCTCATATAAAGCTGATGTTTATAGTTTTGGAATGCTACTATTGGAAATGACGAGCAAAAAGAACAATTTGAATGCATGCATAGATCATTCAAGCGAGTACTTTCCTTCATGGGTTTATCACCAATTAAGTGAAGAAAAGTATGTAGAATATGGTTGAGGCCACTGAGGAGGAAAGAGAGATGGTAAAGAAGATGATCATAATTGCACTATGGTGCATACAAATGAATCCTAATAATCGTCCCTCAATGAATAAAGTTGTAGAGATGCTTGAAGGAAATGTTGAACTCCTACAGATGCCTCCCAAACCTTTCCTATATCCACAAGAGATGCCGACTGAAAATCCTGGAGTCGACACAAATCCTGAAGAGTACTCAATGATTCTATCAGATGATTCTACAAATTCCATCACTTCATATATAAATATGAATTAAGTGATTTTATAATTGTTAACTTAATATTTATTATTGGCTTGTTACATTATTGACTCTTTTTCTAATAATTAAGTTTTTGGAGAAATATGTTGTCTAACATGGCATTAGACTCTATTATATTGGTATTTTATTTTTTTGCTTTAAGTTTTTTATTTTCTCTTTTCGATTTAAAGCTAGATTGATTGGAGTTTTGTTGTGATCTTGGTCTATGATGCAAAATGTTATTTATTTTCTCCTTTTAAGCTAGATTGGATTGGAGTTTTGATACCCAGACCATGATATGGGGTACAAAGATAAAGGGGCTAGATCAATAAATGAGACTCTTTTCACTTTAAGATTTGAGTAAAATTTGATGTATGCAATCTTAACTATATATAAATCTATATCTATCTATATATATACTATTTATAAAAGTATGGATAGAGTGATAATAGTTTTACATTTTTTACCTTGTCCAAAATACCCTTTATGTCACATAAATTTTATTAATTTAATTAATTCTCCTAGTATTCTTATGTGTTTCCTAAAGCGTTACAACTCTTGGACTTTCTTCTCTATCGCCGGAACCCAATTCTCAAGGGATCGGCTTTCCACGGAATTTTCATGGGTCAAGAGTAGAGTTTCTTCTCAAGGGAAATTTATTTCTCTTATACTTCTCTATCCATAGCAACTTTTCAGGCTTTCTTCTTTCTAATCTGCGACCGCTCGCCAAAACCCAATTCTCAAGGGGAGACTTTCTTCTCAAGCAACAATTAGTATTCCAATGGAATTCATAGATATTGTCGACAATTGTATTATTATCTTCGTTTAGATGCAGTTGTTGTAAATCTCAAAACGATGGTAACACTCACAAGTAAGGTTGTAGGTAAGCATTTGATAATTTAATTAGGGTTTTTTGCATCCATCATTGAAGATGCTCTATATTTGTTTTCAATTTCAGTTTTAGTTCAATTCGTGTTGTATACAAGTGTACATATATGTACTTCGTTAGGATTGAGTTTTGGACAACAATATATATTAAAAATTTACATACAAATAAAAAGAAAGAGGAAATAATGAAAAGATAAAAACCTATATAATCTAATTATCCAATCTAGACCTTTTTTTTCCTGACCGTAATTGAAATGTAGTCTTGACATAATCAATTGTAAAGTCATTTAAAAATTAAATAGATATAATCAAATTTACCTTACCAAAAAAAATTTAACTTTAATCAGATATCTACTTTTCAAGTCTGAAAGGTTCTTATAAAATAATTGCTTGTGCATAATAATTCAATCAGTACCTCATTTGTAGCAGTTAAGTAAATTCTAGGCGTACATATAAATGATACTTGGATGTTAGTTGAACATTGTGTTAAACCATCCATAAGGCAACTCAAATATTGCTTCTTGAGAAATTCCAAAAGGTATACATCTCTAAGCTTATTCCTGGTATCTTAGGAGCCCCCAAGCCATGTTATCTTCTTTTTTTTTTCTTGCAAAATTCTTTTCCTACAAAGCTTTATTTGGCATGCCAAAGCTCCATGTAAAATCAAAGTAGTACCTTTGGCCATCTTTCTTAAAAGAAATAATATGTATGACTAAGTTTAGTAAGTGTTGAAAATTCAAAGATTTTTATCCTAGGTTGTGTATCTTATGTAAAGCTACAGTGGAGACAGTTGATCTCCTTTCCTTCATCACCCACTCACATTATTAAAGGGCTTCTCTTTGAATGGAGTTGTTTTTCTGTATATTTATTTTATCATAAGGATAATATACTCATGTTTAGAAATAACATAAAATAAAATATAAAAGTTTGCATGAATTTATTATGCAAGACCACAGCATAGAAGAGAGAGCACTGAAATTCTGAACATAAGTTAGTAGTCATTCTCCCCAAAAGTTGCATCCAAACAAATATGAAATTATTATACAACCATCAACCGATCATTTGATGGGAAAATATTCTGAAATTGTATTCTAAGAGATCTCAATTATGACCTTCTAATTATCGGTTTAACTGGTTAAGATCCGGACATTATGGTAAAAGAGTGATATTATAATTAGTAAATATATACAATATAATTAGTAAAAAATCATTACAAAGAAAGTTTTATAGCTGTTGGGAGAGCTTTTCCATCCCCCCCTTTTCTGTGGATAAACTTTTATAATTGTTTTTGTTTTGAAATTTTTTTTTCAAATTGCACAAAATTATATTTTAAAAACAAAAAAGTAACTTTTGTGTTTGAAGAAAGTTCTCAATTCGGGCATCCACTTAAAAGAATGTCGTTGCATTTCTATATGCTCAAAACAGTGTACAGTTATAACCAAAGCCACACATAACTCTTTGCAAAATAGAAGTCGCGTCTTCAATTTTCACTCTTCTCAAGAGGATGTGAAATTAGTCTACTTCTTTCCACAAACAAGATCAGGCATTTTCTAGATTGCAAAGCTACAAAAACTCTGAAAGATTGACACAACTCTCATAGTTGAACAACAATTCCTCTCAAAAGAAATTCATGAAACTGAATTGCAGAACAAAACAACCAAACCAAAAAACACTTTTAATAAACAAGTAGACCAAAATGCCCCCGTAAGTTAAACACCTTTTGTTTCAAAATCAGGCAGGTACGAACCAAGGAAATTACTATTTAAATTGCTTCACTCCTACAACTCTTCGAATTACTTCTCTTCTCCTATTGGTTTCTCTATTATCCACACTTTTAAAAGTATTTTACACTTTTAATAAACAAACTAACCAAAATGCCCCTTTAAATAATAAATTAAACAAAATTCCCCCTGTAAGTTAAACACCTTTTGTTTCAAAATTAGGTGGGTACAAACCAAGGCAGCTGCTGTTAAAATTGTTTCACTTCTGCGACTCTTCAAATTGCTTCTCTTCTCCATCGATTTCTATATTCTCTACACTCTTCTCCTACAACAATATTCATCTTCCCAACGCATCAAACATCTTCGATTCATAGTTTTGATTTGGATGATCTCCTATGAAGACATTTTTGAAGCCTTGGCAACAATCATTGCATTCTGATTTGGATCACCTTCGATCGCTTCGACCACGTTTTGGTTTGGATTGCCTTTGATTGTGACGACATGCTTAAGCTCGATTAAGATCTTCGACTCACAGCAATCTTTCTTTAGTTTCATCAACCTTTGGCTTTACCAGTTGGGTTATCTTGCTGGGCTAAAGATGAGAAACATATGTTTGATTCTCTAAGTATCTTCTTTCCACAAACAAGATCAGGCATTTTCTAGATTGCAAAGCTACAAAAAACTCTAAAAGATTGACACAACTCTCATAGTTGAACAACAATTCCTCTCAAAAGAAATTCATGCAACTGAATTGCAGAACAAAACAACCAAACTAGAAACTCTGATTGCTAAGCTAACATATACAAATTGCACAATTCGTTTAATGGTCATTTTGTGGTTATGTGTTTTGAATCTGGGAATTTTCATCTGATATCTTAACCATTTTGTACCCAAAAATATGTTGAATTATGGTCTCCTAAAATGATAAATGCATCTAATGTTGGAAAGGAAACAAGTTTACCATCATAATTTGCATGAACACTGGACCTATCACTACCAATTATTACATAAATTTCTCACTCTGAATGATTTCTTTCCTTTCTCATTTTTTTATATGGTTAAGATCCCAACCCATTGTTCGATATGTTCAGGTTCGGGTCCTGTCCGGGTCAACAAATCAAGTGCTAAAAAATTAGCATCCTACCATGAGTTCAAACTACTTGATTTCTTCCTTTATTTTTATTTCTTCTCCAATAATATTCTCAAGGTCTTTCACATGGACAATTTTCCTCTATCCCTTGATAAAATTACCAATTGGAACCAAACAAATGATGTGATGCCATCTTGATGCGGTCACTATTTTTAGCATAGGAATTTCCTGCACTTTTTTGCAAATAATTACAGATGAAATGAGTTGAGAGGTCATAGCATAATTTCAAGACACCAAAAAAAAAAGGTCACAAAAGGTGCACTTGCAATCTTTCTTTATTGTTGCCTTTGTTTTGCTCCCAAAAGTGATCTGCTCGTTGGTTTTTTTGTAATGGCCTAGTTGGTTAACATGAATATTAATCACCATCATCCAACCCTTGTTTGCAACTACTAATGTACTAAGCTCTTAATTCTTTTTATAGTTTGTGACTGATCAATTTTTTTTTTTTTTATAGTTTGTATTTGATTTAAATTTTTATGACACGAGTATTATCTTATATTTATTGGTTCTAAGATGCTGTTACTTTAGTTAAGTTTCAAGTCATTTCTAAGGGGTCAGTTGCAACATAGAAACTAATGAGATCGTTGGGTAAGGATAAGGGGAAAAATGTTATGTACCTCTCTACTTGATTAGCTTATTTATGAATTATAGGCAAGGAATTAAATAGTTGGATCATTCCAGAGGTGGATGCTTTTGTCACGTAAATGATTAAAGAATCATGGTTTATTTTTTAATTTAAGTATTTTTGTGCATGTGATGTGATTGAAAAGAACACTACGACTGCAACTGAATTGGTCCACCATATTAGCATGTAGCTATCTGGGTAATATCTAACCCACCATATTACACATGATACAATATTTCTGGTAAATATTAGCAGTGTCTATATATATTGTAGATATCAAGAGACAAACAGTAAAAAACCAACACTTGTTACTTTCCGTATGGAGGAGGGTAGGGTGTCTATTCATCTTATACTTAAATCTCTATCGTTACAAGCTGTTTTTTCATACTTTTAGGTAATATATACATGATACCTAAAACTTTGGTAGTGCTACCGTCTTATGGGCCACTTACCACCCTGCTCTGCTTTTCCTATTTTCACCTCGAACTTGTTGTGCCCAACAATGCTCTTGAAAAATGTTGACCAAACTCGTGAAAACTTGAGGTGGCCAGAGCCACTAAAAAGCCACCCCAACTCAAGAAATTAGAACAAATATTGTGATTTCCATAAATAGCACGGACACACAACTGAGAAATACAGGGCTCTCAAGCAAGAAATAGAGCATTTCATCAAGAGAGGACGACTGAGAGAGTTTGTCCACCAAGACGAGAGGCAGAACCCCCATAACGAAAGACCACCTTAAAGAAGGCAAGAGCAAAGGCCTGAACATAGAGAAATTTGGAATGATCAGCAACGAAAAAATAATCAGGTCATCTTTGTGCTTCACGTTGACAATGCGACAACAAGGATGTCTAATCGAGCCAAAAAAAGATATGCTCGAGACGCAAAGACAGAACCCCATATCATCCAAATCTCGACCATTAAGAAAAAGATAAAGTAAGAACCTTAGATCCAGTTCTCTGAATTGGATCTCATTGGGATATATTGTCCCCACAGCGACGCTCTTGTCATCTCACTCAAAATCGCTAATTTTGAGATCAGAAGGGTTCTCGTAGATACTGAAAATTTCACTAATGTATTATTCTATGAACCCTTTAAACACATGAAGGTCAACTCTAATGACATAAGAGCTATCGCTGCTGTCATGGTAGGATTCGACGGGAATCTCAGCATCCTAATAGGCATAATTAATCTACTGACCACGATAGGAGAGAGGGACGGACAGAGGACACTGATCTCTGAATACATGGTCCTAGACACTAAATCTCCCTATAATATCATTATTGGGAGGCCTTGGATCCACCTAGATGGGGAGAGTTACTTCAACCTTTCATCAATACTTGAAATATGTCCACAACAACAAAGTTCTCACCATTAAGGGCTGCCAGCCCACTGCCCAGGAATGTCATGCCCTCGCACTAAGGAAAAGCCTTCCAAATAGCAATTATAGTGCCCTCGTGAAAAGGAAAGTTCCTTGTCTTCTAACTTTCATGAGGTAGAAGAATGTCATTCTAAGATTGACGAGCCAGGTAAGTCCCAGAGGACGGAACAGTGCAACCAAACCAATAGAGGAGCTCATCAAAGTACTCATTAGCACTGAAAGAAGAAATAGACTATGAAACCTTAATCTTACTAGAATTACACAATAATATATATGTGAACTATAATACTTCTAACAAACTCCTTTAAAAGTTTTCTTGATTATAAGAATCTCCTTTTTATTTTTGTTTTCTTCTTAGAATATTATATTTAAATACTTAAATTATTTCAAAACACACTCACGTACAACACACGTGCATCTCTACTAGTAAAGATAGGTTTGTGGTTAAGTTATTTGATTTTAAAACAATAAATAATATAAATGATGTTAATAAAAAAAAATATCTTATACTTTATATATATATTTATACATATATTTGTATTTAACAATATTATATATATGTATTGGCAGGATTAATATAGATTGATTTTTTGAACCATATTATATATATATATATATATATGTATGCATGGGCAATTATTGAAATCTAATATAGATTGATTTTAAACCACTAATACCAGCATATAAATGTGTGTATATATTTATATATAAATATATATATTTTGAATAATATTATAATGGATAAATTATATAAGGAGAGAGAGAGAGGATTCATTGAGGGTAGAGTAGGAAAAATGGTATTTTGTTTGATTTTAAACTCGAATGGAATATGAATTACTCACTTGAGTCAAATGAATACTTCGAATAATTTTTAATGGAATGTCTATTCCATTTAAGAATATAGAATGAAAAAATTAGAATGAGCATTTCTAGAATGCTCATTCCACTGTATCAAACATAGCGTTAGATTCTCTAAATCCTATGAAAATTCAAATCATAGGGCAAGGATGACGCTTAAAATTGATGTTAGGAGGGCAAAATCTTCACTTAATGTTTGATTATAAATAAAAATAAAAAAGTACAAAAAGTTAATATTGATGGACTTTTTTGGATTTATTTACGGTTTCAAGCTCTCATTTTTTTCTTGGAAGTACTTGATATTATCCAAAACTTTTCACAACCAAATCCTTGCTCATATTTGAATTTCTGGAACTATGGCTAGCTATCTTCCTTGCCTAAAGTTATAGAATGGCCAAAAATGAATTCTCGAAAGCTTCCCTCATAATTGTAGCAGCCATTTCTGCAGCAACTTATGTTCGCTATTGTGCCTTATGCAATCCTTCATGACACCATACTAGAACTCAAACTTGGTTAGTAGACAACTACCCACGTGGAGTATTTAACATTTAAATGCTTGTATTTTTAATATAAGGTGATGAAATCACCTTTTATAAATACAAACATATCTTCTTTTTATGTCCTTTATTTATTTATTTTTTTAATCGAAGAGCAAGGAGTTTGGTAAGACTGTAAAACAAATCGAATCAGGAGTGATTCGAATCTTATTTGTTAAAAAATTTCTAACAAATTTACCAATATTAATTTAAATCAAAGTTTATTAATTAACAAATTAGATGAATTAGAATTTGATCGATTGACAGTCCAATAGAGTAGGGTTTTTGCAAATACTAAAAGAAATAACCTCTAGTTATGGAAATGGAGAGCATGAAAGCTTTAATTAAAAGAAATATACTTAATTATATGTGTTTGAGAGTACATGTTTTTGTGTTGCGGGACAAAGGGCTCTAGATGTTTTTGCTTGTTATAACAGCAAAAGCTCTGCTAGCAATTTGTTATAAAACAAAAGCAAGAACCAAAATAGAGAAGTGCAAAATTAAACAAAACACAGTATGAGTATGACAAAGAACATAAAATTTATGTAGTTTGGCAAGATACATGTGCCCACGGAGACAATGGTCAATATACTATGAATTTAAGGAGATTATAAGAGTGAAAAGACTCACAAGCTCAAAAATATTTTTACACCCAAAGACGGCTCATAAAGTGATTCCTCTCTCACACAATGATCTCCTCACGCAACCCTAGAATAACACTCATATATATAGGTAACAAAACTGCCAAATCCGGATCCAAGTCTGCTCAAGAATCCTAATACGCGTCCAAATGGATAAGCTTTTTTCTTTCGAATGGGTCCCAAATCTCTATTTGGGCAGAAAGGCTACTGTATTTTTCCAAGAACAAAAATGGGTCAAAATTTTTCGGATCGCATTAGATTGTAAACAGTTCGTCAACGATCCAGGTGAATTCATGACAGTCATACAACCCTGCTCAAGATTACGAAGAACTCCCCATTGGCTATGCACTGGATGTGGAGGATATTTTCCACCAGGACTTCCTTAATGAAGATGTGTTAAAGATGGTTTCATCTATTTACATAGTCATGTGGGTTATACATTCGGATGAGAATTTGATCTGTTTCGTTAGAAATTTGTCATACTCCACTCTTAATGAAACCAATTTAGGAAAGTTATGTCCATCCCGTTAGAGTTTGAGATAAAGGCATCTCGCTTTGCCCTTTTTCGATTATATAAAATAAAATAATAAATGAGTTTTGTGCTATATAATCAATATTTATGATGATAATTTTTAGTCACTCATTAAAAATTTAGATAAATTTGATAGAATTATATGTTTGAAAAGAAAAATATTGTTATTCTAATTTTCTTTTTTTATGTATATTTTTTATTTTAACACATGTAACACTTAATTTAAAATGTGTTAATTATTTCTACCCTCTCCTATTGCGGGCTTAAATGGATTTGAGAGATTTCTTTTTGTCATTCTTAGTTATGCGTGTTACTTTTCTGTTTGCTTGATGACTAGACAATGCTATTTCTTTTTCTTGTTTTGTACTTTATAAAGGTTCAGACTTTAAAGCACTGTATGAGAGACTCAGTTTGCCTGAGTCTCATTAATGAAAAATAAAATGATTTCATTTTTCAATTTTAAATTGATCTTGTAAAGATTCGAAAATTTAGAATAAATTTTTTTTTTAGAATGCTATGTGAATGTCCTTAATTCCTAATTAATTTAAATTTTGAAAAAAAAAATAATAATAAATAAATAAATAAAATATGACGTAAGACGTGAACGGACACCTAGAGACGGTGAAACAAATAATACTGATATTGAGCCGGCTTTATGCCAACTTTATTGACATTCGTAATGGATAGATGAAAAATGAAATAAAATAAAATAAAAATATGAATAAAATGTAAAGTATGGTATAATATATATATATATATATATATGGGTGTGTGGTGGAAAATGAATAAAAGAAGAAACAAAAGAAAAGAGAAAGGAGAAAAGAAGAAAAGGGGCGTGCAGGTCTCGGTGAGGGAGAGCGACAGAACAGGGGAGGAGGAAAGGGAGAAGAAAAGAGAGAGAAAAAGGAAGGAAAGAAAGAGGGAAAGAGAAACGGACGGGGCTGCGGACGGCGGTGGTCGCGAGGGGGGGAGATCTGGTCGACGGCCATCGCGTCTCGTGTGTCCAAGCTCGCGTCGGAGTGCGACGGGTTTCGGATTTCCTGGGGCGATTGGAGATGCGTGTTGCGGTTTGGAGGGAGCCGCGGGGCTTCGTGGGAAAAGTCCGGCAGGTTGGTGCGGCGGGCGGCTAACCGACGGTGAGTAATTTGGTGAAGAAGATCGAGGCAAGGGGGCGACGAATTTGCGACGGGTTTGCGACGGATTTTGGATTGCGATTGGGGTTACGATTCTGTGATTTGTGTTGCGATTTTTTGTGTGTTGGCTGTTTGGGTTTGACGCAGAGCAGGGGATGGAACAGGTTGTTGTCACGGTTGTGGTGTATGGCTACGGCTATGGGAGTTGTGGTACAGGGTTGTGTGTATATGTACGTGTATATATATATGTGTATATGTGTGCGTGTTGGTGTAGTGGCGCAACGGGGGAGAACTATGGGAGTTGGTTTGATTGATGGTCGGCTGCCCAGGTTTTGATGATCTCTATTGGGCGATTCTGATACGTCTTGTGGAAAAAGGGAACAGGGGTTTGGTCTAAATGTTGCAAGACCTGCTGCGGTAGTTGAAGACTGACCTTGATGGAGGATTTTGTGTGTCAAATTGTTGGGAGGATCGTTGGGGTTTGATGAATAGTGCCGGTGGTTGTGATGGTGATGGTGATGGTGATGGTGATGCCGTGATGTTGGGTATCTGTTTGGACAGAGAACTCTAGATAGACTTGTGTGTTGCTCTGTTTCATGGCAATTTTGTTCGTGGTCAATATGTGGGTTGGGTTGTTCTCTGATAGCACTGGGGGCCATTTGTTTGAGCAGTGGTTGATTGTAATGCGTTATTGGACAGGTTTTGGCGACGGACAGTAAAGGATGGTAACAGTGTTCCGGTGAGACCTGAACAGGAGAAGGACGGAAGTTTGGGCTGTGTTGCGACGGGTAAGGAGCTGATGATGATGTCAGTTCTGATCGGGTACACTGGGCTGCGCTTGACAAGTTAGGAGATCGGTGAAGGAGAGAATTGTCAGGTGCCCGATGTGTTGGTCAAATTGGAGATAGAGGGGGAATCACGTTGGCTTGATCATGGATGGATGATTGAGGAGTTCGGTTTGCATAAAGGATTACTGGTATTGCGAACTGGGTGGAAGGATTCAAGTGATTACTATGATGAATGAGAGGGAATTCTCACTGACCCTGTAGGTGAAGATGAGGGATGTTGAGAGTGTTCTGCGGGAATTTTAGTTTGTCACAGAGTTTCCGTAACGTATGGGTTCTTGGAAGTAGTTTGCAGCTCATGACAGGGGCTCTTAAAGAACCCAGAGAGCTGCAAATTAGTTGTTCAGTACTCTTTAAGAAAATGGAGGAACTTGAGAATGACAGTGGGCAATACAATAGTTGAGGATTCTACAACAGAGAACTAGACAGTAATCTGATGAGAGGAAGGGAAAGTTCTTCAATATCTGATGGATGGGATGATAAAGGGACAGAATCTGTCAGGATCATCATCTGCTTGAGGGAAAAAGGCCGAAGAAGCTGATGAAACTGGATTTAAAACGGTTGGCCGACTCGATCAACCTGCGGGTGTGTTTTCTTCAACTGCAGAACCATGGACTGGAGAGCAACCTCAAACTCGGGATGCACGAGGGTTTGGTTCACGCTTGACTGCAAATTCTCCAAAGATTGGCTGAGTGGAGATAAGCATAAGCTTGATATGATTCCATTGGAGGACTAAGTTACTTACGGGTTGATTGGATTGCATAGTGGACACCGCTTAGTAGGGTTGTGACCAACCCTATCAGGTATGATATTTTACTAATGTGAGAAATGAGGTTAAGCTTAGGAGTATTTGATAAGATGATCGAATGTTCTCTATGCGTAATTGCTATTAGGAAACTACTTAGAATTTGATTGTTTATATGCTTACGTGTTCTTTATGAATCTGTGGGTGTTATGATTTACTTCTTGAGTTGTCATCATATGTGGTTTATGTTTTAGAAGGATCGCTGATATTGCGACATGTAGATTTGCATAAGTGTTGGGATTGATCGAGTATGACACGTAGATTTGCGGATGAAGTCTTGTGATTTAAATGCTATTGTTGATCTTAAATGTGATGCATTATTTACAGCATGTTGCATATGCTTATGAAAGGGATGTTTCATTTGAACTGTATCATTGCAAGATGAAATCATGGCATATTGGCATCGTGTGATTTCTTGAAAGCATAGTGTGGGTCAGCACGAGGTGCTGGTGCATTATGAGGGTGCAGATCTTGTGGTGAAAAACCCAAAATTGGCCATTAGGTACTCGCATGCCTGACGGGTTCCGGACCGTGAAGCGAGACATATGTGGCGGTACTCATGCCAGCGGGGAAGGACCGTATCATGAGACATGGGTGGGCATAGAGTTGCATGGGTGTGTCACGCATACTACTTATATACTGTATATTGTTCATATACTGTCATCATGACATCGAATGCCATATAGAAATAACTGTACACTTGCACATGTCACGACCTTAGTTTTGTTTCTTTCATTAGTATTATGTCATACCAGCATGTTGTCGCTGACCCATTCGTGGGCACAGGTTTCAGATAAAGCTCCTGGCACGCGGGACTTGATGAAATCTTGGAGAAAGGAGAGGAAATGAATTTGGAAGAATATTTGGGCCCTTGGGGCGTATTTAGACATTATAAAAGATTGGTGTGTTTCTGAAAAGAATGGAAATGACATTGTATATTGTAATAAATAATGAATTTGTGATCTTTTAGTTTAAGTGTAGGAGTAGACGTGATGGATTGTATAAGTAGGTGATGTATATTTAACTTTGATAGAGTTGTGGCCATCGAGTGAGGATGGATTGTGACTGTTGTATATATATATGATGTATTGTGTTTATCAGGGGGAAAAAGGTTCGAAAAACAAAGGAGGTGCTGCCGAAATTTTTAGAAAATTAAAGAACTCTATTTAATTTGTCGTAAATTCATAAATCTGTTTAATTATCTTTTATTTTATTTACTTTCTATTCGTCAGTCGCACCTCGGGTTTCGGTCAGAAATTCGGGGTGTGACAGATCTCAAGTCTTTTAGTCTTACAAATCAATCTTGCAAGAATCATTTACATGAATATTTTTGAATTAATCTTAAACAAAAACTTAATAAACTAAATACAATTCAATGAATATTAATCAAAAAATTTATCTGAACTCAATGAGATTGGTTTTGTTACTTCAAATCCATTCTGTGTTAAAGACATCTTCTGAACTACCGAATTTTTTTTAGTTGATTCTTTCCAAAATGAATGCAGCAAAATTTGGAACTTGTCAATAATTATTGAATTAATTCTAAGACTGTACACCTATTGATGGAAGCTTGGAGTCCCATATTCTTATTTAGTTAGACCATAGCCAATAAAATCTAAAATGAAATAACTTGCGCATTTGGAGCAACCGGGTGATCTAACAGTCTTTACATGGGTTCTTCCAATAGTGAAATGAGAGTCAAAAATTAGTTACAGCTTTAGAATCGCTTCTCAAGTATGAGTTCCCCTCTTTTGAGTTATTGTATCCTTAAAGACTTGACTTAGACTCACCTCCTATATAATTAATAAATTTAGGAGATAGAAAATTTATTGACTATTAGAATTTTAATTATAAATTTTTTTATATTTTTATTATACATATTGATATACCACAAACAGACATACCAATCACCTTGAGACACGTGTACTTACAGAGTTAATAATCTCGATCATACAGAGCAGCCACAAGCCTTCATGGCATTCTCATATATATATATATATATATATATATATATATATATATATATATATATCATACAGAGCCGATAAACTCGGTCATACAGAGCATTCACAGCCTTCAGGGCATTCTCATATATATATCCTACAGAACCGACAAACTCGGTCATATAGTGCAGGCGAAGCCTCCAAGGCATTCTCATGCACATATCTTCCAAAGCTTATGCTCTGGGCAATATTCATTCAACATTTCATATGGTTCCGACCTTATGGCTTCCTTAACAACTGCCAAGCAGGAAATAAGAAAACAGTCTTCAACACGGAAACAATCTACAACAAGGAAACTACTATCTATGATTATCTCCATCTACGACTCAAATGCTCCACAAGGTAACTGCAATCTCCGATGGTCAAATCCCTATATTCATGGCATCGAATCCTAATCAACTTAGGAAGGCCACGATCTATAAATCAAACCTTAAAGGTACGCTTTATTTTCATGCTTATTCTGTGGCTTTCAATATAGTCTTTCAATTCAGTTTACTTACTTAAGCATCGGAGCGGCTACCGCCGGAGCCAATCCGGTGGTCCTCTGATCATCTTTCTGAGTGTTCTACAGGTCACGGAGCCCATACTTATTGCGAGTCGAAAAGTGCAACATCAGTTTGGCGCCGTCTGTCGGAACGACTAATCTCTAAGTGCTCTATTCACAAACTTATCTTTTCCTTCACCGGAAAACCATGGCACCAAATCTCCGACCGAGACAGAATACTCAGAATCCGCAAAACTCTCAACGTCAGCAGCCTGCTCCTCGTGCAAAGGGACCAGCGGTTGATCCCATGCGACAAGAGATCAAATCGATCAAACGACACAATGAACTGGTGCAGGAACAGTTGCTTGCCATAACCAGAACGCTGGCAACACTTACACAGAATCAAGCAACGGGTTCTCCTAACCCGCCGGTCAACTTCGCTGCAGGAACACAACCTCCTTTTACCACTGAGAATGAGGAACCCCATGATCAGGCTCCAACTAACCAGCCTAGGCACCCCCCGGGCGTTGCTCGCGTTGGCAAAGATCCACAGCCATCAGCAGTCCCTGGTTGGGGAACATCTGCCTTCATTCCTAACGTCCATTACCGGAGCACTACTCGGGCCCCAACTTCAAGGGCTTCGGGAGCACATCCGGCACCACAGGAGCCTTATCCCCATGCAGCACCAATCCCTCCGATTCGGAACCCTCTTCCGTCTGAGGGACGTAATCAACCCGACTACCCTGAAGCCGAGGCTGTCACGCAGGGTTCACAAGATATCAGATTCAGAGACCCACGAAGGGTAGAAGAAATCGCTGAGTCTATAGACCGAACAATTGCTTTGAGAGGTGCCCAGAACCCTCCAGAGCAAGACGAGTTAGTCAGGCTGCTCGGAAGACTGGCCACCCCATTCACTCACGCCATCATGTCAGAAAAAAGGCCCAGAAAGTTCGTGGTGCCCAAGTTCACCCTGTACGATGGGTCTGGAGATCCAGGAGATCATCTCTCGCACTACCAGCATATGATGGCCCTCCACGGTGCCTCTGATGCTTTCATGTGCCGAACTTTCATCACCAGCTTAAAGGGAACTGCTCTGAAGTGGTTCCATAACCTCCCTCCGAACTCAATTACCAGTTTCTACGAGCTCGGTAGACAGTTCTTGGACAGGTTTATGACCAGCAGGAGGCTCAGAAGGGGACCAGAATTCCTGTTGAATATCAAGCAGACTAAGGAGGAATCCCTCAGAGCCTACATTGCGCGCTTCAATGCCGAACTCACGGAGATCACTGACTGCAGCCCAAAATTCCTTGTAGCTGCCTTAACTGCTGGACTTGCCCACGGTGGCTTTAGAGACTCCTTGAGAAAGAGCCCTCAGTGATCTCCGTGAGTATATCAACCTGGAAGAAGCCAACCGCACATCCTAGAAAGGCAAAGATCAGACCCAGAGGGATAATCCGAAGAGGGAGGACCACAAGAAGGAGGACCACAGAAGAGACTCCAGCAAAAAGAGGGCCAGGAGCCCAGAAAAGAGAACAGCACCCAAAGCTGTGTACAATTCCGGACCAAGGGAGTTCACTAACTTTACTCCTTTGAACACTACACTGAACCAAGTACTCCGGCAGATTCGAGATCGGGAAAACCTGAGGTGGCCGGAACCAATCAAAGGAGACCCCAGTCTTCGGGACCAAAGTAAGTATTGTAATTTCCATAAAGATCATGGACATACAACTAACTCATGCAGGACTCTCCGGTATGAGATAGAACAACTCATAAAGAAGGGGCGTCTTCGGGAGTTCGTCAAGCAAGACGGAAGGCAGAACCCCCAAAAAGACAAGCCTCAACAACGGCTGGACCAGAGGCCCGAGCAGAGGCAGGAGCATAGGGAAGGACGAAACGAGCCTCAGAGGCAGAACAACCATGTCATCTACGTCCTCCATGCTGACTCCCCTATTACGGGAATGTCCAACAGGGCAAGAAAAAGATACGCTCGGGAGGCTAGGGCTGCCCCGAACGTATTGCAGATCTCCAACATTGAAAAGAGGCTCAAGCCAGCACTGGAGATCTAATTCACCGAACAGGACCTAGTGGGGGTACACTGCCCTCACAGTGATGCCCTCGTTATCACCCTCAAAATCGCCAATTTCGAGATCAGGAGAGTCTTGGTCGATACTGGCAGCTCCGTCAACATACTGTTCCATGAACCATTCAAACAAATGGGAATGGACCACGACAACATCAAGCCTACTACTGCTGTGATGGCAGCTTTTGATGGCAATCTCAGCACCCTATTAGGGAGAATTGACCTTCCTACTACTGTAGGAGAAGATGAAGGGCAGAAGACCACCATCTCGGAGTACATGGTGTTGGATATGAAATCTCTCTACAACGCCATAATCGGGAGACCTTGGTTGCACCAGATAGGGGCGGTCACCTCGACCCTCCATCTGTGTCTGAAGTATGTCCACAACCAGAGCGTTCACTCTGTTAAAGGGTGTCAGCCAACCTCCCGGGAGTGCCATGCTATTGCACTCAAGAAGAAGACCACCAAATAGCAATTACAGTACACTCGGGACTGTGCAGATCTGGTTCTCACCCACACTCCCGAGGTGGAAGGTTGCCCATCCAGCATTGAAGAACCCCTGAGCCCAAGGGGACGAGACAGCTGAGCCAAACCCATTGGCGAACCCATTAAAGTATTGGTCAATACAGAATCAGAGGGGCGTTATTTGTACATCGGCCCAGACCTAACACACACCGAGCAGGAGAAGATAGTCAGGTTTTTGAAAGACAACCTCTCTATCTTTGCTTGGGAGACCAAAGACATGGAGGGAATAAATCCCAATCTTATAACTCACAAGCTGATGGTAGATCCAGATCACCCACCAGTTAGACAGAAGAGAAGACCGATTGCTCCTGAACGGCATCGGATTATAAATAAAGAAATCCAGAGGCTACTGGAAGCCAGGATGATACGAGAAGTGTTCTATCCCGAGTGACTAGCCAACACCGTCTTGGTCAGGAAGAAAAATGGCAAGTGGAGAGTCTGCGTTGATTATACAGACCTCAACAAGGCATGCCCCAAAGACAGCTTTCCACTACAAAGAATAGATCAGTTGGTTGACGCCACTGCGGGACACGAGCTCATGAGCTTCATGGATGCCTACTCTGGATACAACCAAATTCAGATGTACCCTCCAGACCAAGAAAAGACAGCCTTCATAACCGAACGAGGTCTCTACTGCTATAGAGTAATGCCCTTCGGTTTGAAGAACGCTGGAGCCACTTACCAACGATTGGTGAACAAGATGTTCAGCCCACTGCTCGACAGTACCATAGAGGTATACATCAACGACATGCTAGTCAAAAGTCTGCAGAAAGGTAATCACCTCCAGCACTTAGCCCAGACCTTCGATATCCTAAGACAGCACAAGATGAAGCTCAATCCTTCGAAATGTACCTTCGGGGTGACGAAGGAAAAATTCTTGGGGTACATTGTCTCTCAGAGGGGTATCGAAGCAGACCCCACTCAAATCCAAGCTCTGATTGGGTTAAAGTCTCCAAAAACCAGAAAAGACATTCAGGCGCTGAATGGCAGAGTTGCGGCACTAAGCAGATTCATCTCCAAATCCACTGATCGTTGCCTACCTTTCTTCAAAGCTCTGAAAGGCAACAAAGCTTTGCAGTGGACGGAAGAATGCGAGAAAGCTTTTCATGAACTAAAGGAGTATCTAGCCTCTCCAGAACTTCTGTCAAAACCAGTATAGGGAGAAAAGCTACTTTTGTACCTTGCAGTTTCTGAAAACGCGGTCAGCTCCGCATTAGTCAGACAGGACAGAGGGGTACAGAGGCCCATATTCTACGTCAGTAGGGCACTACTTGACACAGAAAAGAGATATCCAGAAGTAGAAAAGCTGGCCTTCGCCCTGGTCATATCAGCTCGAAAGCTTCGACCTTATTTCCAAGCCCATCCAATTGAGATCCCAACTGCCTATCCTCTGAAGTCAATATTGAGGAAACCTGAGGTATCGGGAAGATTAGTGAAATGGTCTGTGGAACTAGGGGAATTCGACATATCGTATGTACCTCGAAACTCCATCAAAGGGCAGGTTTTGGCTGATTTTGTTGCCGAGTTCACCCCGGCACTCCAAGACAAGGCACAACTCAACGAAACCTCAGGAACCTAGCTGCTCTACATTGATGGATCATCAACTGATCAAGGCTCAGGGGTAGGCCTGGTATTACAGTCCCCTGATGGACTCACATCAGAAAAGCAGTCAACCTGGGATTCAAAGCTTTTAACAATGAAGCAGAATATGAAGCCATAATCTTAAGCATCAAATTGGCCTTGGAATGCGAGGCTTAGAACCTCAAAGTCTTCTCAGACTCCCAATTGGTGGTAAGCCAAATCCTGGGAGAGTTCGCCATCAAAGATGATAGGATGCTCCGATACTCCGAACCGGTGAACCACTTGAAGCATTCCTTCCTGACATTCACTATCCAGAAAATTGAAAGAAGCCAGAACTACAGAGCAGATGCTTTGGCTAACATGGCGTCCCGCCTAAAGTCTAAAGAAAACTCCACAATAAAAATCTCCTATCAACTAGGATCTAGCATAGAGGAAGCCCAAATTGCTCAAATTGCTGAACAGCCCCAGAACTGGATGACTCCAATCCTCCAGTACCTAGAGTCCGGGCTCCTCCCAGAAGACAAAAACAAAGCTAGGAGAATCCGAATCAGAGCGGCTCGGTACCTGATCCTGAACAACAAGCTTTACAGAAGGTCGTATTCTCAACCTCTGTTAAAATTCTTAGCTCCAGAAGAATCACAATATGTCCTGGCTGAAATACACGAGGGAATTTGCGGGAATCATAATGGGGGCCGAACTATAGCTCACCGAGCTCTGTCTCAGGGCTATTACTGGCCTAGCATGTTAAAGTAGGCTAAGGAGTATGTTCAGAAGTGCGACAAATGCCAAAGATTTGCCCCATATCAACATCAGCCTCATCACGAGCTCATCCTGATTCCTAGCCCTTGGCCCTTTGCTCAGTGGGGGATGGACATCGTGGGTCCATTACCAAAGGCACCTCCGAACAGGAAGTATCTCTTGATGGCCATTGACTACTTCTCTAAATGGGCCGAAGTTGAACCTCTAACACATATCACAGAAAAGGAAGTTGAGAGCTTCACTTGGAAGAACATTGTGTGCAGGTTCGGCATATCCACGTGTGATTATCTCCGACAATGGGACACAATTCACTGGCAAAGGCTTCAAGAAATTCTGTGAAAATCTTAATATCAGGCAACACTTTGCCTCTCCAGGCCATCCACAAGCAAATGGGCAAGCAGAGGTCACCAACCGAACGATCCTTGACCGGTTAAAGAAAAGGTTGGAACAGGCCAAAGGAAAGTGGGCAGAGGAACTCCCTAGAGTTCTTTGGGCCTACAGAACAACTAGAAGAACTCCCACCTCTGAAACTCCCTTCTCACTGGCCTATGGTACAGAAGCAGTAATTCCGGTTGAGATCGGTATGCCAACCCTGAGGACTGAAGCCTTTGAGCAAGAATCCAATGATCAGCAGTTGATGGAAAACTTGGATTTGCTTGAAGAAAGAAGGGATCAAGCCAACATCAGGATGGAAGCCTATCAACAGAGAATGGTCGACAAATCCAAGGTAAGACTCAAGACGGCCAGCTTTCAAGTCGGAGACTTAGTCTTAAGAAGAGTCTTTCAAAACACCAAGGATCCCACTATAGGAAAACTGTCACCAAACTGGGAAGGCCCCTACAAAGTAACGAAAGTTGTTAGGCCTACCACCTACTGGCTAGCAGACATGACTGGGAAGCCTATTCCTAGGCCATGGAACGTGGAACATTTACGGAAGTATTATCAATAGAGATATTTCTTTCTTTTACTTCCATGGAATGTTCATTTATAATGCACAAGCCTCCAGAGCCTGGTCCATAATGTACAAGTCTTAGCACTTGGTCCATCTTATAATACACAGGCCTCTAGAGCCTGGTCCATAATGTACAAGTCTTAGCACTTGGTCCATCTTATAATGCATAGGCCTCTAGAGCCTGGTCCATAATGTACAAGTCTTAGCACTTGGTCCATTTATAATGCACAGGCCTCCAGAGCCTGGTCCATAATGTACAAGTCTTAGCACTTGGTCCATCTTATAATGCACAGGCCTCCAGAGCCTGGTCCATAATGTACAAGTCTTAGCACTTGGTCCATCTTATAATGCACAGGCCTCCAGAGCCTGGTCCATAATGTACAAGTCTTAGCACTTGGTCCATCTTATAATGCACAGGCCTCCAGAGCCTGGTCCATAATGTACAAGTCTTAGCACTTGGTCCATCTTATAATGCACAGGTCTCCAGAGCCTGGTCCATAATGTACAAGTCTTCGTACTTGGTCCATCTATAATACACAAGTCTCAGAACTTGGTCCATTTATAATTCACAGGTCTCTTCAGCCTGGTCCATCTTTAATACACAAATTCTATGATCCAGTCCATCCAAAGATAGAAGTTCCGAACATCTACAAACTAAAGTTTCCTCAGATCTGATACTTAGATTATTTGGCTTATCTGTCAACAAGCAATAAGTACTATAGTACCGAGCAGGTGTGAAGTACTTTAATTCAAACCTTCTACAAAGTTTCTTTGATCTATTCTTAGAACATTCATATATTAGAAGTGCACGATAAAGTGTTTTAACTCCAGAAGAGCACATTCGAATACAAAGAACATCAGATCTGAGAAGAAGGAACTCAATTTTATTAATAATTCAGAAGATTTACATCAGTACAAGAAGACTGGAAACAGAACAAGTACACAAAAAGCTACAACAAAGGCAAACACTATACGACATCACGGCTTTCTGCCTTGGATGATATAAGGGCACAGGATCCAACCTTCCATTACCGCCGCCGTTGGCTCCATTTGAAAGGAAGGAACCCTGAACCCCAATCTGCATCAAGGAGCACCCAGGCCATTTCATCATCGCTATCAATGATCTCAGTACCAACGGATGATGAGGGCTTTGGGCCTCAGGAGACTTTTCATTCTCCACCTTTGTAATCGGCATGACACCCCAGTAGATTGAAGCAAGGGTCTCTGCCAAGTCACAAAGGGGAGGAGGCAGCCCACATTCATCTCCCTCAAAGCAGTTGTCACACCCCGGTCGATTTGAGCAAGGGTCTCTGCCAAGATACAGAGGGAAGGAAGCATCCCACCTTCGTCTTCATCACCGATGCTCCAAGCCTCGGTTGAATCAAAGAGAGTCCACCTCCCATCAGAGAAATCTCGACCGGATGCTAAGATGGACAAGAAAGTCTTAGCCTCCTCTAATCCTTTCTTGGAGACTGAATCAAAAAGAAGGATAACTCTCGGCCACAGTTTAATCATTCCCAACTCAGACTGAAGATCGTTAATCATCTCCGAATAAACGGCAATTTTTGAAAAATATCTAAAACCTCTCCAACAGGGAAACAGTCCGAGAGCAAAGTAAGAAGATGGGGCGCAACCGTACGCTCCTCTTCCATATATATAGGCCTTCGAGGCCCAAGAGCCACCCAGTTGAACCGTCGTAACGGTTAGGCGAAGAGTTAGCTTCAAAATCCCAAACGACGGTGGTGCAATAAATGAGGCATTAAACCGCCCTCTCGGGAGAAGCAAAAGGTAGAGCCATGCACGCAATATATAGACTTTTCAGTCTTATCCACGTATATGTAGACGTGATAGTTTCTCCAAGTCATTAACGCCTGATGGGCCACGTATACAACGAAGGTCCATCAACTTTGATGTACCTTGACCCTTGTCTTAAAAGATCTGGAGACAAAAGTTCTGATCAACCGAACTATAATCACAAGATATCCACTTATTGTTATAAGTCTCCGGATTCAGAACAGTCAGCTTCGAAATTTTTCAAAAGAAGTCTTCAATTACTGCCTTATCACAAGTAAAGCAGCTCAGAATACAACTACCTACAGAAGAAAATCTGGTCTGGTATATACTAAGCTCCAAAGCAACGCTATTTGTAACAGTTACCACAATCAACTACGAGTTAAAACACTACAGAGCAGTATAACTAAGGTCATGCACAAACGAAGAAGACAAGAGCATTAAGCAAAAGACTGTTCCATTAACAAATGTATATTTCAGTACATTGGAAGTTAAAAATATCAAAATATACATCCTAAGCCTGATCAGCAAGGGCAGGGTCAACGACGGGAGAAGGATCGGCAGGAGCAGCATCAACCATCTCAGTCGGTACGACCACTTCAGTTGGATCGGTAGGGAGGATATCAGCCACTTCACTCTGGATAACAACCTCTGAAGGTTCAGATCCAGGTGGCACAATTGAGGAGACATCAAAGTCAGGAAACTTGGCAAGGAGCCGAGATCGGAAGTTGTTGAACCCAAACGTAATCAGGCGATTGGTCATTCCTTCCAGCTCTGACCTCATTTCTACCTCATTATCCATCAAGGCCTGCTCCACGGCGTCGTCAAGCTTTTGACGATATTGATATCGCATGCCATCAATCTCCGCCTACAACCTCTTTGCCCACTCAACGGCAAGGTTCCTCTCCGACTCCATCACGATCAAAGAATTCTGAGACTCCTTCAGCTTCTCTGCAGAGTCGTGAGCCTCCGACCGAGCAATACCAAGCTGAAGCCTGAGATCGTCCAGCTCGGTCTTAAGTTGATCGACCTCCTCTGAAGGAGGAGAGACCTCCACCAGAGCGGAAAGGGTATGCAGGGTCTGCAATGTACAAAGTAAACAATTCAATACCAGCCAAAACACTTAAAAAAAAAAAAAAGGGAAAAGAGATAAGGGCCGACGAACTCACCTTAACCTGAAGAGCAGTTAGATCAGCAAGAAGCTTCTCCGACTTCTGGGGCTTGAGTTTGATTGAGCCATTGGCCCAAAAATCCCTCAAAATCTTCTTGGCCCCCTGATCAGCAGCATCAGGAGCCACCGAGGATGATGCCCCCTTGTCCGCTCGTCGAGACGGGGCTGGGGGGACCACCGAAATGGGGGCAGGAGTCTCTCTCTCCCCCTTTGTGGGCTCAGGAGAGATCAAAACTAACCTCCGCCTTTTTTGGACGGAAGGGACCATTGGGGAAGAAGCCTCCCCCACTGCCACAGACGAAGATGGCCCGGTCTCCCATCGTGCCATCAGATTATTAGCAATCTCCTCAACACTACCCCTGGCAGCCATCAATTTATCAGGGTTAACAATTAGAGGAATGGTCTCGATTGCTGGGCTTTAAGAGCTTCTTGTATTGCTCCTGCAGCACAGGAGAAACGGCCGGCCTCTTCCACTGCACTCCTGACTGCAAAACAAACACAGAAATTGATCAATTCAGCAATTGATGTACAAAACAAAATCAATACAGCCACGGGAAAATTGGGCCTCACCCTTTCGCCCAGTGGTTCGAGGGAATGATGAAGGTTGTCCTTCGAAGTCCTTGAATTCCCATCCTCCCTTTATGAAGAAATACCACTTCTTCCAAGTTTTGTTGGAGGAGGGCATAGAAGTAAGGGGTCTGAACCCACTATCAAAAGACATATAATAAAGGCCTTCCGCCTTCTGAAGTTTTAGATCCATATTACTACGGATCAGGTCAAGGGACACATTGACATTATTCATATGCCCCAACACAATGAAGCTCAACAGATGTCTCCAATTGTTAAGGTTCAGGTCTGCGGGGCAAAGGTCGAACCAACAAAAGAATTTTTTTATAATATCAGAAAGGGGGAGTGTCAGTCCTATTTCAAACCAAGCCAGGTAGGCACAGATTTCCCCCTCTTTTACATCGCTTGGGCGATCCCGAGAGTCTGGGACCCTGAAAGTAACGTTTGTGGGCAGTTTGAATTTCGCCCATAACTCCTTCAACATTTTTTCGGTGATTACACTCTCACCGTCCTCCCTGTAACCGGATCGACCAGAGGTCTCACTAGCCCTATTTGGGGGCTCATCAAACGCATCAACAATCCTAACCCTCGGAGTAGAGGGGGGCTCTACCAGTCTATTCTTATCATCATCTACAAAAGAAGATTCACTAACTGCAGTTGAGGAACAGTCCCAGAAGGACTGCCCGAACCAGAGGGTGACTCAATGCCAGACATGGCGAACAAAAGAAAGAAATGAAGCAAACAAGAAGGAATGTAGAAGGGGACTAAAATCAAACCTGAAATCAAGAAAGGACTATGAACACCGGATATCCTTCAAACTTCAAAATATGTCAAATGGCGGTGGCAACCTCTAGTACTATAGAGGCAAGTGCAGAAGAAAGGTATGAAAGACCTTTCCCTCTCTTTATATACACATTCGAAATATGAGCCTCCCAAGACAAGCCGACACAACGGTTGAAAATAATGATGGCTTCTCAAGTATCGGCTGCGCAATAAATGACTCATTAAACCGACGTCTCGAGAGATGGAGAACCGAAACGTATGACTCTTCACAAAGCCCATAACCCTAGTTAAGCCCTAGCTTCTAACTAGGGCTCGAGGGGGGAGTAGCTGATATACCACAAATAGACACACCAATCACCTTGAGACACGTGTGCTTACAGAGTTAATAATCTCGATCATACAGAGCAACCACAAGCCTTCATGGCATTCTCATATATATATATATATATATATATATATATCATACAGAGCCGATAAACTCGGTCATACAGAGCATTCACAGCTTTCAGGGCATTCTCATATATATATCCTACAGAACCGACAAACTCGGTCATACAGTGCAGGCGAAGCCTCCAAGGCATTCTCATGCGCATATCTTCCAGAGCTTATGCTCTGGGCAATATTCATTCAACATTTCATATGGTTCCGACCTTATGGCTTCCTTAACAACTGCCAAGCAGGGAATAAAGAAACAATCTTCAACACGAAAATAGTCTACAACAAGGAAACTACTATCTATGATTATCTCCATCTACAACTCAAATGCTCCACAAGGTAACTGCAATCTCCGATGGTCAAATCCCTTATATTCATGGCATCAAATCCTAATCAACTTAGGAAGGCCACGATCTATAAATCAAACCCTAAAGGTACGCTTTATTTTCATGCTCATTTTTTGGCTTTCAATATAGTCTTTCAATTCAGTTTACTTACTTAAGCATCAGAGCGGCTACCGCCGGAGTCAATCCGGTGGTCCTCTGATCATCTTTTTGAGTGTTCTACAGGTCACGGAGCCCATACTTATTGTGAGTCAAAAAGTGCAGCATCACATATATATAAATTTCGATATAAAAAGAAACTTCATATTCAACTTTTCATAGAAGTTTCAATTTTTTATAATAAAAAATACATATAATGTTCAACTTAACATATACAAAAAATTTTAATATACTTTTGAATTAAAGAAATTATGTTTTCAAGCTTATTTATGTCATAATTTTCCTCACTTATAATACTTTTAACTTTAATTTAAGTAGGATTTACAAATATACTTAACTAAACATATCATAAATGGGATATATATATATATATAAAAGTACATGTATACCTATTTTATATCTCTAATAATTAATACTAAAAATAAAATTTGAAAAAAATATTAATTATTAAGTAATAGAATTATTAATTATTCACCATAGAACCAAGTCGGTTCCTTAAAATTATATTAATTAATAAATATTATTAGCGTATTAAATATTAATTATAAGAAAGTTAACTGAATCATTTAATTTTTCTTTATTTTATTTTATTTTATTTCTAATTATTCATTTGACTATTTAATTAGGAACATAACTTTGGTGCTATGAATGATATTTCATTGTTTTCGCACACCAAGAAAAACACTCTATTAATCATTTTTGTTTAAAACTTTTAACTAATTGTCCCAAATTGGCAATGTTCATAATTCATTTAGCATCAATTCCATTGCCCGCAGATCCAATTAGCATTCTCGGTGGATTTCATTATAAAAAATTTCAATGATAAACGAAAATGAACGAGGATGATTGAATTTATATGCAAATTTTTTTTTTTTTTTACAAATTTGTATTTGATAATTTCCTTTGTTTTGGTGTTAATTAGATTCATTTTAACAGTTTTTCCATCTGGTGTTAGTGTTGCATGAAAACCACAGTGCAAGAATTCCGAACAGTGATTACTCTTAAAAAGCCTTGCAACTCCTAAAACAGTCATTAACTTGCAAAAGAAAACTAATGCATACTTCGAGGTGGGCTTCTCTGCTGTCAGTATCTCAAAACTCAGAAGGGAGAATTCCTAAATTGTAGTTCCACAGCCCACTGCCCACAAATTGTATTCCAAAATGACATGATGTATTATACTTAAAAAAAAAAAAAAAAAATTGCAGACATTTTATTATTTTCAAAATAGGAAAAAAGAAAACCATAGAAGATTGGACCTCTCTTTTAAGATTTGGTATGGTCAATATGTTATTTTCAAGGGATTAGTGTTCTTTGGTAGCTGAAGCAATAAGCACCTCAGTGTAATTGTGCCGCTGTCATTTTTGTGATGTATTTTGAGAAAGAAACACCACAAATCTCTTAGTTATATATTTTCTTACTTAGGAAAGAAATTTTCAAGTCACCTTGGGCAATGGGTGACTGGAAGCATGGTGCATGGATCCATGCAGAAGCTAAATCTATGGCAATATAGGTCAGACTGGATCCTAGTTGTGTCTTAATTAAAAAGTGAATTCATTTTA
Source organism: Nyssa sinensis (assembly GCA_008638375.1). Taxonomy (NCBI): domain Eukaryota; kingdom Viridiplantae; phylum Streptophyta; class Magnoliopsida; order Cornales; family Nyssaceae; genus Nyssa; species Nyssa sinensis. The sequence goes on from CM018050.1 coordinate 22,274,872, forward strand.
GTCATTTTCTTATTCTTCTTGTGGGAGATCAATGACATATGGACAATGTCAACCATAAATTTTCTCACTCAAAGAGGAGATTTTTATTTTTATAAAGAGTCTACTATAATGAATGCAAGTGGGATTTATTCTCGTGTGTCTAGAAGTGATAAAATTCATTGAAAAAACTCATCATACATAACGTAAAACATCCTTGAATGCAAGCTATGTCAAACTACCTGTTTGGGAGTTTGGGAGTCAGGTTGAGAATTCTGATGAGATTCATAGTGGACTTCGAGTCAGGTTGAGAATTCTGATGAGATTCATAGTGGACTTCTATCAAAACTTGTTGGCCACAGATAATGGTTTTGCTAAACCTGGGATGGATCAAGAAGATTTGAATGAAAGCATATTGTTATGGGTAGGGTTCTTACCCAAAAGCTTGTAACTAATGGATAGAGGTACCGGATCGTTTATATGATCCTAAGACTTCCCTACTCACAACCGAGTTGGGATTATGACATATTCTCCCATCCGAATTTACGACGTCCTCGGCGCGGTCGGATCTCAAGGCGAGGACGTCGCAGTCGGATCTCAAGACGGGTTTAGGCACGTTGGAAACCTGGGCGGGTCGGGCTATATGGTTAGCACCTGTCACGGATCGGGCTCTGACCCAAAAGCTACAACTAATGGATAGAGGTACCAAATCGCTTATATGGCCTAAGACCTCCCTACTCGCAACCGATGTGAGATCATGACAATATGATATGTTGTGTGGATTTTTTTCAATGTTGTTGAGAAGATGGATTAAGGTTGTCTTGCTTCTCAGTTTTTTATGCTGCAAACACAGAATAATTTGGAAATGATTCCTCTATTTGCTGGGTACTCAATCCAAGTAAACAGAAACCTGTAATTGATTGAGTGCCTGCATTGTTAGGTGAGCTACTAATGCTTTTGCCAAGTCTCTTTTGGAGGAGTTTTCTACTGAATTCATGCAGATTTCGATCATTCAACGAGATTTTATGTCACATCTAAATCCAAAAAATTGAATTAAATTGAATTTAGAACGCAATTATTATATTTCAATTCAACCCAAACAATAAACACGCTAAATCATTTAAATCAACAAAACTTGTAAACAGGTGATTTCAATTTCATGTATAATATTAAATAAATTAAATCAAAGCATTTCTGATAACTCTAAAAATATCATTTAATTATTCACCATCCATAAAACAATAAATTATCTTAATTCTCAAAAATAAAATTATTACCCGTCTCAAAAGTAACTAAAAATAAATGAAATTCTATCCATATGTAACTATTGCTATTAGGGATCCAAAGAAATCTCAACAACCTCTGTTTGGTTGCTGAGAATATTAAAATATTTTGTCATTGGGGACTCAATTAATGCAAGAAAACAGAAACCTGTAATTAATTGAGTTGCTCCATTATCGGTAGGCAACTAGTGCTTTAACTAGGTCTCTGTTGGAGGATTTTCTACTTAATATCCAAAGGACATATAGATATATTAACCCCAAGGGGCATGCTCGATTCTCACAGCCAATAATTTTTGGGGTCACTCGTGGCAAAGGTCGGTAGGAGTGATAGAGAACATGGCAAAGACTAGTGGAAGTAGTAAAGATTAGTATAGAGAATGCGCATAAGTTGGTTTGGAGATATTCTTCTTTATCAGGAAAAAAAAAAAGACAAAGATTTATTTGATGGTGGGGGTTTTTTAATTTCTATTAATTATTGATTTTCTTTTTTTTTTTTCCATGGAGTCACTATGGGCTTCTGTTTTTTTTGTAGAGTTAGATTTTTATTAACATTAAATTTTTAATTTGATTATATCATAAATTCATAAAATTTATAGTCTTTATTAACCTTAAACTTCTAATTTTATTATATTATAAATATATAAAATTTGAAGTCTCATCTAAAGTAATTGATTTGTTTGTTTTATAATTGAGCCGGCTGATTTCCAACGAATTGGTTATGTTGACAATATCCTCATGTTTAACTTTAAATACTAGTTAATTGGTATGAAGCAAAACACTTCATTCTCAACCTTGCTCTAAATTTTATTTTCTCAAGCAATAACTGCATATCCCTTCTCCCATTCAAACTAGCTAGGATGGTGAATACAGCCTTCTCAAAGAGCGCCCAAGTCTTGGTGATGGCCGTTTTCATAGCAATCATGTTGCTCATCTCCTCTGATATGGCTACTGCTATACACGATGCAGAACCAGAGCTTCAACTTGGTTTGGAGACAACTTCACAAAAAAGAAAAAGAAAAGAGAGAACACTTTATTCTTTTCTTTTCCCAAAATGCTACTTTTTCTTAGTACTGAATTAAGAGAACAAACTTCAGAATCTTTCTGTAAATTTCAAGACTGCAGTTTTTGTTGGAAATATAATTTTTAATTTTTCTAAAGAGTAATGTTATCCTTATCATAATATTTTATTATTATTTTTTATTTGTGATATACTACTATGTGACACACCAATCACTACATGACACGTGTAAGTGCAGATCGACTTGTGCTCAGTCATTTAGATCATGTTCGGTCATATGACCTATGCTCGGTCATCCGGTTCATGCTCGGTCATATGACCTATGCTCGGTCATTCGGTTTATGCTCGGTCACATGACTTATGTTCGGTCATTCAGTTCATGCTCAGTCGTACACCTCATCCTCGGTCAATCAAAGGCATAACCCATATGAACCGAGCTCATAGTATCAAAGCAAGGCAGCTCTGCTACAAAGCTAAATATATGCAGATGCAGGCCTGCAATACAGCAAATCAATAATCAGATCTTATCACTGCCTCAATAAGCTCCGAGCAGGGAATAAGGAAACTGTTTCCAACAAGGAAACTGCCACACTGAGTTGCCATATTCAACAAGGTAACTAATATCTCTGAAGATCCGATCCCTATATTCATGGTTCCAAATCCTAATCAACTTGGGAGAGCCATTACCTATAAATTCAACCCTTAAGGTACGCTTTACTTTCATGCTCATTATTTGGCTTTCATTACAAGTCTTTCAATTCAGTTTACTGACTTAAGCATCGGAGCGGCTACCGCCGGAGCCAACCCGGTGGTCCTCTGATCTTCTGTTTCAAGTGTATCGTAGGGAGCCGAGCTTGAATCTCTCGTGGGCCAAAAAGTGCAGCATTAGTTTGGCGCCGTCTGTGGGAACGACAATCACCAAGTGCTCTACTTAATCAAAGCTCATTCCTTTTTTCAAAGGATCATGGCTCCCAACTTGTGACCCAGGAAGAATACTCAAAACCCTCATCCTCAACCAACTGCCGGACGAGGAAGAGGGCGAGTGACTGATTCCGTACAACAGGAGCTTGTCGAGACTAGGCGGCAGAACCAGTTGCTACGAGAACAACTCTTGACCATGTCCAGGACCCTGGCAATGTTCACCCAGAATCATGAAACCAATCTCCGAAATCCACCTGTTGCCACAAACACTCAGGAGGTGCAACCTCCATGGCTGCCGATATTCATGGAGATCCCCAGCCGTCAACGGCAGCCGGCCGAGGAGTTCCCGCCTTTATCCCAGAGGTCCATTATCGAAGCACCACCCGAATCCCCATCCCTAGGGCCTCGGGAGTAAACCACGCTCCACAAGGGTCACCACCTCGAGTGGTTCCTGCACCACCAGTGCAAGAGAATCAGAACGACCCCCTAGTAATGGGCCAAGATCAGCCTACTCACGTGGGCCCTGAGGTCATGAGACCTGCCTCACACCAGCCCATCTTGCCAAGGGGGTCAATAACAGCCGAAGAAGTTGCTGAATCAATAGACCGCACAACCATTATAAGAGGTGCCCAGTATCCGGAACAGGACGAGCTGGCCAGACTGCTCGGGAGGTCGGCCACCCCGTTCACTAATGCTATCATGGCTGAAGAAAGACCCAAGAAATTTATCGTCCCCAAATTCACCCCTTATGATGGGACTGGGGACCTAGGGGACCACCTCTCCCACTACCAACACACCATGGCTTTACACGGTGCTTCTGATGCTTTTCTATGCCGAACGTTTCGTGACCAGCCTCAATGGTACAGCCCTGAAGTGGTTCCACCACCTCCAGCCAAACTTAGTGTCTAGCTTCTATGAGCTTGGCAGAAGATTCCTGGACAAATTCATGACTAGCAGGAGGCTAAGAAAGGGTCCGGAATTCCTGTTAAACATAAAGCAAATAAGGGAAGAATCACTCAGGGGGTACATAGCGTGTTTCAACGCCGAGCTGACCGAGGTAACAGACTGTAGCCCCGGTTTCCTAGTGGCTGCTCTGGCCGCTGGTCTTGCACAAGGAGGCTTTAGAGACTCCCTGACCAAAAATCCTCCCGCGGATATGGCGGCACTCATGGACCGTGCAAGGAAGTACATTAACTTGGAAGAGGCTAGGGACACCTCTAGAAAGGTCAAGGAACAAGCTCAGAAGGACGACCAGAAGAAAGATAGTCAGAAGAAGGATGACCAAAGGAAGGATACCAGCTCGGCTAGGAAAAGAGCCAGGAGCCCAGAAAAAAGGGGGGCCCCTAGAACCTTCTACAATTCTGGGCTGAGGGAATTCAACCACTTTACTCCTCTAAACACCTCTCTGTACAACATACTGAAGCAAGTCAGATCTCGAGAAAATCTGAGATGGCCGGAACCTTTGAAAGAAGACCCTAGCTACCGAGATCAAACCAAATATTGTGATTTTCACAAAGACCGAGGGCACACAACTAATACTTGCAAAGCTCTCAAGCATGAGATTGAGCAGCTGATAAGGAGAGGACGGCTACAAGAGTTCGTCAAACAGGACGGAGGACAGAACCCCCATGACGAACGACCCCAGTAGAGGAAGGCCGACCAGAAGCAAGAACAGAAGGAGGGTAGGAACGAGCCCCCACGACAGAACAACCAGGTGATCTTTGTCATACACGCAGATTCCCCTGCAACAGGCACTTCTAACAGGTCGAGGAAACGTTATGCACGGGAGGCCAGGTCTGCTCCCCACATCTTGAAGGTCGCTAACTTGGAGAAAAGGCTAAAGCCTGTGCCTGAAATCCAGTTTACGGATCACGACCTTATAGGAGTTCATTGTCCTCACAGTGACGCCCTAGTCATCTCCCTCAAGATCGCCAACTTCGAAATTCGGAGAGTCCTTGTTGACACTGGGAGCTCGACTAACGTACTGTTCTACGACCCCTTTAAGCATATGAAACTCGACCCCAATGACATTAAGCCCACTGGTATAATCATGGCAGGCTTCGACGGAAACATCAACACTCCATTGGGAAGGATCGATCTGGCCACAACTGCAGGAGAAAGGGACGGGCAAAAGACCACGATAGCTGAGTACATGGTCCTAAAAGCCAAATCTCCCTACAACGTCATAATGGGGAGGCCCTGGCTACATGAGATGGGGGCAGTCACGTCAACTCTTCACCAATGCTTGAAGTTCGTTCATAATCAGACCGTCTACTCAATCAGAGGATGCCAACCGACCTCCTGGGAATGCCATGCCCTCGCCCTAAAAGCCAAGGCCCCTAAATAGCAATTACTGCACGCCCGTGAATGCAAGGATGCAATCCACCCTTGCTGTCACGAGGCAGAAGATTGTCCCTCCAAGATCGACGAGCCACTGAGCCCTAGAGGAAGAGATAGCAGGGCCAAGCCTATAGGAGAATCATGTTAAAGTCCTGGTCGGCTCGGAAGATCAGGGGCGCTACCTGCAGATAGGTCCCGACCTGACACATACCGAGCAGGATGAGTTGGTCAAGTTCTTAAAGAAAAACCTCTCTGTGTTCGCCTGGGAAACAAAGGACATGGAGGGAATAGATCCCGACCTTATCACACACAGATTAATGGTGGATCCGGACCATCCACCAGTAAGGCAAAAGAGAAGGCCACTCGCACCAGAGCGACATCAGGTCATCAACGATGAAGTTCAAAGACTGCTCAATGCCAACATGATACGAGAGGTATTTTATCCTGATTGGCTAGCCAACACTGTCCGGGTCAAGAAGAAGAATGGTAAGTGGAGAGTCTGTGTCGACTACACAGATCTCAACAAGGCATGCCCTAAGGATAGCTTCCCCCTTCCAAGAATAGATCAGTTAGTCGATGCAACTGCAGGGCACGAGCTCATGAGCTTCATGGATGCCTATTCCGGGTACAACCAAATACAGATGCATCCTCCCGACCAAGAGAAAACTTCATTCATCACCGAACGAGGTCTCTATTGCTATAGAGTGATGCCGTTCGGACTAAAGAATGCCGGAGCACATACCAACGTCTTGTAAACAAGATGTTTAGCCCTCTTATCGGCAGTACTATGGAAGTCTACATTGACGACATGCTAGTCAAGAGCCTAAAGAAGAGCAGTCATCTCCAGCACTTAGCTTAGACATTTGATATTCTCAGACAGTATAAGATGAAACTCAATCCCTCAAAATGCACCTTTGGTGTAACAAAAGGGAAATTTTGGGATACATAGTCTCTCAGAGAGGTATAGAAGCAGACCCAACCCAAATCGGGGCTCTGATCGGACTAAAATCCCCAATGACCAAGAAGGACATCCAAGCTCTGAATGACAGAATAACAGCTCTTACCAGATTTATTTCCAAATCCACGGATCGTTGTCTACCATTCTTCAAGGCTTTGAAAGGTAACAAATCTTTACAATGGACTAACGAATGTGAAAAATCCTTTCAGGAACTCAAAAGGTACCTAGCCTCGCCCGAGCTCTTGTCAAAACCAATCCAAGGGGAAAGGCTGCTTCTCTACCTTGCAGTCTCTGAGAATGCTATCAGTTCGGTACTGGTCAGACAGGACAGGAGCGTGCAGAGGCCCATCTTCTATGTCAGCAAGGCATTACTAGACACAGAGAAGAGGTACCCCGAGATTGAGAAACTAGCCCTGACACTCATAGTATCGGCACGAAAACTCAGACCCTACTTTCAAGCACATCCCATAGAAATTCCAACTGCTTACCCACTGAAAACCGTCCTAAGAAAACCAGAAGTATCAGGATGGTTGGTCAAATGGTCAGTGGAACTAGGGGAGTTCGATTTGTCCTATGTTCCACGGGTCTCAATTAAAGGGCAGGCCTTGGCAGACTTCGTCGCGGAATTCACTCCCGCACTACTGAGCAAAGCACAACTCTCTGACGATATGGGAACTTGGAAGTTGTATACTGATGGGTCATCCACCGACCGAGGTGCTGGAGCCGGGCTGGTACTACATTCTCCTGATGGGCTTACAACCGAAAGGGCAATTAGCTTGGGGTTCAAAGCCTCCAACAACGAAGCAGAGTATGAGGCCCTTATCCTAGGGATAAAGCTAGCTCAGGAATGCAAAGTACAGAACCTCGAGGTATTCTCCGACTCCCAATTGGTGGTTAGCCAAGTTCAAGGAGAATACGCTGTCAAGGATGAGAGAATGCTTCGATATTCGAAATTAGTCAATTTGTTGAAACATTCCTTCCGAGCATTCTCGATCCAAAAAATAGAAAGAGGTCAAAACAGCAGAGTTGATGCCTTGGCGAACATGGCATCTCACATGAAGACAGGGGTGGACTCAACGATAAAGTTCTCTCACCAGCCGAGGCCTAGCACCGAGGAGATCCAGGTCTCCCAAATCACAGAACAGCCTCAAAACTGGATGACTCCTATACTCCAGTACCTGGAAGAAGGACTCCTCCCAGAAGACAGAAATAAGGCAAAAAGAATCCGCATCAGAGCAGCTCGGTATCTTGTCCTTAACGGGAAGCTCTACCGAAGATCTTACACTCAGCCATTGTTAAAATGCCTAGCACCCGAGGAGTCTCAATACGTCCTGGCAGAAATCCATGAAGGAATTTGTGGAAATCATAATGGAGGAAGAACCATAGCCCACCGAGCTCTAACTCAAGGCTACTACTGGCCTGGAATACTGAAGGAAGCAAAGGAATACACTCGAAAGTGTGACAAATGCCAGAGGTTCACCCCTTATCAGCATCAGCCACGACATGAGCTCATCCCCATCACTAGCCCATGGCCCTTTGCACAATGGGGAATGGACATCATAGGCCCATTGCCTAAAGCCACACCGAACAGGAGATACCTATTGGTGGCTATTGACTACTTCTCAAAATGGGCTGAAGCGGAGCCATTGACTCGCATCACTGAAAAGGAGGTCCAGAGTTTTACTTGGAGAAATATAGTCTGCAGGTTCGGCATACCTCACATAATCATCTCAGACAATGGTACACAATTTACTGGGAAGATATTCAAGAAATTTTGCCAAGATCTAAACATCAACCAGCACTTTTCCTCCCCTGGTCATCCGCAAGCGAACGGGCAGGCCGAAGTCACTAACCGAACAATCCTAGATGCTCTCAAGAAGAGACTAGAAGAGGCTAAGGGGAAATGGGTCGAGGAACTCCCTGGGGCACTCTGGGCCTACCGAACAACCAGGAGAACTCCAACATCAGAAACCCCTTTCTCACTTGCCTACGGAACAGAGGCAGTAATCCCTGTCGAGATCGGCATACCTACCCTAAGGACTGAAGCTTTCAACAAAGAAACCAATGACCAACAACTAGCAGAAAACTTGGATTTGCTCGAAGAAAGGAGAGAGCAGGCCGTAATCAGAATGGAAGCATATCAGCGCAGGATGGTTAGCCGCTCAAAAATTGGCCTCAGGCCTACCAGCTTTCAAGTTGGGGACCTCGTCCTAAGAAGGGTGTTCCAGAACACCAAGGATCCCACCATGGGAAAGTTATCACCTAACTGGGAGGGACCCTACAGGGTTACCAAAACAGTAAGACCGACCACTTATTGGTTGGAAAACATGGATGGGAAACCTGTTCCCAGGCCTTGGAATATGGAACATTTACGAAAATATTATCAATAAAGTAATTTCTTTTTTATTCCGTGAGAAAACTTAATGTACAGACTTCAGGTCTGGTCCATCTCAATGCACAGACTTCAGGTCTGGTCCATCTCAATGTACAGACTTCAGGTCTGGTCCATCTCAATGCACAGACTTCAGGTCTGGTCCATCTCAATGCACAGACTTCAGGTCTGGTCCATCTCAATGCACAGACTTCAGGTCTGGTCCATCTCAATGCACAGACTTCAGGTCTGGTCCATCTCAATGCACAGACTTCAGGTCTGGTCCATCTCAATGCACAGACTTCAGGTCTGGTCCATCTCAATGCACAGACTTCAAGGTCTGGTCCATCTCAATGCACAGACTTCAGGTCTGGTCCATCTTGATATACAGACTTCAGGTCTGGTCCATCTCAATGTACAGACTTCATGTCTGGTCCATCTTTATATACAAGGCTAATGTTTGATCTATTACAGTGCACTAAACTATGTGTCAAAAGTTACAAACAGACAGAATAACTCTAACTGCTCAGTTATACTTGCCATCAGAAATCCTTACAATACAAGTCCCTTTGTTCGGCAATGAAGCTCAGGTTTTGCTCTCAGTAATCAGAATAACTGTCTTATACAGGTTTTTACATTGATGATTAGTGCTTAGATTGCTTGATCATTATTTTAGCTATCTGTCTTGAAGAAAGTTCATGATTCAAAACCTATCCAATATCAAGGGTTCGGTACAAATTACTTAAGTTATCACATATTATTTCGGGATTGCCATAAGTCAGTTCGGGAGATAAACTATGGTTGGTAAAAAGCAATACTCTGAATGCCGAGCAGGTTTACTTATGTCAAAATACAAACCTTAAAGGCCAGAGCCCGTTTACACACAACAAGACATTGATTCACATTTAGAGCAAAACCCAAAGATTACCAACATTCAAGAAAAGTAAAGACAGAAAACTGAAGAGAAGATGTTTTCATTAAAATGCAAGCTCGGTTACAAAGAGGTGAAACAGGGATTACAAAAATTTTCCCTAAACTAAAGGGCTTGCAGATCTATCGTCCTCATCACTATCTTCTTCCTCATCATCATCGTCAATCCCAGACAGGTCAATATCCGAGAACTTGGACGAGAAGCTTGGACTTGAAGTTGTCATAACCGAGCTGCGCGATAGTATCACCCATCTTCTCAAGCTCGGTCTTCAGCCTAGCCTCGGTCTCAACCTTGGCCTCCTCAACCTTCTGAGCAACAGAGTCCTGAAGGGCACTGTTCTCCTCCTTCAGCTTGGACAGGTCCTGAAGAAGGGAATCCCGTTCGGACCAAAGAGAGTCCCTCTCAAGTTTAATGGAATCCCTCTCAGACTCCATGATTGAGAGACAATTCTTCGCCTCTTTGAGCTCGTCCTCAGCCGAGGTGACTTTAGATTGGGCCGTGCCGAGCTGTAGCCGAGCTTCATCCAGCTCTTCTTCCAGCTTTTCCACAGCCTGCAGATCACTGTGGCCTCCATCAAAGCGGCCAAGTTATGCAGAGTCTGCAAAAATAAAACAAGAGGCACATCAGTAAAGAGGAAAAGAAAGAAAGCACCAAAAAAGAAAGGTCGGTCGTTACCTTCAAATGGGCCCTCATGGCACCAATCACTGTCTTCTCAGTACCTTTCCTGGTACTGCAGGAAGGGGAGTCCGTTCGAGGGGCCTCCGCCCAGAAATCTTCAATGGCCTGATGGACGGCCTTGTATCCATCAGGCATCTCAGCAGCTACTTTCGCCTTACCCCTCGGTTGAGATCTTTGAGCCGAGGAGGGGATAGGCCTGGGTGCCACCACACCCCTCTGAGGGGCAGAAGAGGGCTCCCTGATCACCACCCCCTTTTGGGGGGTAGAGGAGGGCTCCCTGATCACAACACCTCTCAAAGGAGGTCGGGAAGAAGGAGAAGCAGAAGAGACAGCCCCCTTCTTGGGAGGCACAGAAGAGGACGGGTCGGTCGTCCTCGTCTTCTTCGAAGAAGACGCAGCAGGAGGAGGCTGGCTCGCCACCCTCTTCTTCTTTGAAGACCCCCATTTACCAGCAATCGACTTAAGGACTTCATCGACAACACTCTTGTCCTTGAGAGGCATGGTGGAGCCTGAGTGAAAAATAGCTCGGTAGTCCCTGTTGGGAGTCTGAAGGAGCCTCTTGTATTGATCTTTTAGAACGGGGGTGAATTGAGGCCTCTTCTTGATGCTCTTATCTGCACAAAGAAATTTTGAACAAATGGTTAGTCAAGAAACACAGAAACAAGCACAGAGCAAAATTACAAAAGAAAAGGGGATCTCACCCATAAACCCCGTGCTCCGGGGGAACGTGGAGAACTGATCTTCGGGGTCGGTCACCTCCCACTCTCCACTAACAAAGAAATATTGATCCTTCCAAAATTTATTGGAGGACGGTACGTGAGACAAAGGTCGGAAACCCCTGTCGAACGACATATAGTAGAGGCCCTTCGCCTTCAGATACTTGAGGTCCATTTTACTACAGATCAAATCTAAGGAAACCTCAACACCGTTCAGACGACCCAAAGCCATAAACCCTAACAGGTGCCTCCAACTATTCAAAAGCAGGTCGGCTGGGCAGAGGTTGAACCAACAAAAGAAATCCCTAAGCAATCTAGGGAAAGGAAGGCGTAGCCCCATCTCGAACCAGGCGGTGTAAACACAAATTTCGCCTTCCCGAACATCCCAAGGGTAGTCTAGGTCGTCGGGAGCCCTAAGGGTAACATTTGAAGGGATGTCATACCTCTCCCTTAAAACCTCTAACCAAGAGAAGGCCACAGTACTCTCTGTCTCCTCTCCCTGAGAAGACCGACCAGAGACCTCACCCTCTCTATTTCTAGACTCTGAGAAGGCGTCAACAATCCTAACTGAGGGACTAGAACGAGCCTCTTCTGACCTAGTCCCCAGGGAACTACTACCCCTAACTAGGGTTTGCGACAGGGAATAAGCCTCTGGGAGGCTCCCTGACCCATCACCAACACCAGAAGATGCCGAAGAAGTCGACATTCCAAAATAACCAAAAGGAGAAGAGAAGAAAGTGAAAAGATGAACAAAAATACCAAAACCGAACCTGAATAAAAGTAAGAGACTTCAGATGAATGGAAATCTTCACAGGCTAGCTTGCTAGTTCGACAATGGCAGAAAGTATATTTCCTTTCAAAATACAAGAGACAGTAAAAGAATCGTACAAGGCTTTTTCTCCCTTTTATATGCATTCAGAGAGTAATGGCTACCCAGGCGAACCGTCACGACAGTATCACAACAATAATGATTTGAGAAACCCAAAAATCGGCTGTGCAATAAATGATGTACCAACGGACGTCTAGGAAAACGAGAAGACAGAACGCGTGACTTTTCGGGCACTCATAAAACCTTAGTTACACCCCGAGCTCCAACTAAGGCTTGGGGGGGGAGTAACTGATATACCACTATGTGACACACCAACCACTGCATGACACGTGTAAGTGCAGATCGACTTGTGCTCGGTCATTCAGATCATGTTCGGTCATATGACCTATGCTCGGTCATCCGGTTCATGCTCGGTCATATGACCTATGCTCAGTCATTCGGTTTATGCTCGGTCACATGACTTATGTTCGGTCATTCAGTTCATGCTCGGTCGTACACCTCATCCTCGGTCAATCAAAGGCATAACCCATATGAACCGAGCTCATAGTATCAAAGCAAGGCAGCTCTTCTACAAAGCTAAATATATGCAGATGCAGGCCTGCAATACAGCAAATCAATAATCAGATCTTATCACCGCCTCAATAAGCTCCGAGCAGGGAATAAGGAAACTGTTTCCAACAAGGAAATTGCCACACTGAGTTGCCATATTCAACAAGGTAACTAATATCTCCGAAGATCCAATCCCTATATTCATGGTTCCAAATCCTAATCAACTTGAGAGAGCCATTACCTATAAATTCAACCCTTAAGGTACGCTTTACATTCATGCTCATTATTTGGCTTTCATTACAAGTCTTTCAATTCAGTTTACTGACTTAAGCATCGGAGCGGCTACCGCCGGAGCCAACCCGGTGGTCCTCTGATCTTCTGTTTCAAGTGTATCGTAGGGAGCCGAGCTTGAATCTCTCGTGGGCCAAAAAGTGCAGCATCAATTTGTTAACATGATTGTTCGAGTACTAGTAAATATAGTCTCTTGTTATCAAGACTAATTATACATAATCAGACGCATAAAACGATAAAGTGACAATTTTAAATAAAATCTATATCTATATCTATATCTATATACTACATATAAATGTATGGACCCTTTTATGTGTTTTCTCTTAAAATGTTTTACACTTTTGGACAAAATTGCCCTTTTTATAATAAATTTATTCCGCTTATGTTACAATGTTTGACAGTCCTTACGACTCTCGCCAATTTGTCCCTCTTCCCTTGAACCAGTTTTGCTACTCTATTTCCTATTCTCAACGAAATCCTCTTCTCAGTGAAAGCACGAAGATGAAGATGACGGTCAAAGGTCGGGGTTGTGTCACAAAATAACTTTTTCCGGGTAAGTGGAGACGCAAACTTCTGGATATTCCAAAGATTCGTTGCTTTTCCATTACTTCACTACCAAACTCTATTCACTGAATTTGAACACAAATACATACAAGTACATACAAGATTTCGAAACTATTCCATTACGAAATTAGGAATTAGGGTTTCCGAAAATACGTTCAGATGCCAGCGATGTTGGTTATGCGTCTCTGTCCGGCGAAAAGAACAAGGGGACGATGGCGTATTCGTGTCGATCGGGCTGTAGAGGCAGTTGAGCGAGAGTAGCAATGGTGAGATCTCGCTTTCCGGGGATCCTTCAGTGGAAGAGGCTACACGGATTTGACGTATCAGGGAGTGGGTCTTGGAAGAGGCTACACAGATTTGACGCATCAAAGAATGGGTCTTGGAGGGGCATCCATTTTTCAAAGAAATTGGAGATTGTTGTGCGTCTCTGTCCGGCGAAAAGAACAAGGGTCAAAGGTCGGGTTGTGTCACACAGTAGCTTTTTCCGGTAAGTGGAGACGCAAAGGCATCCTCTTCGCCACATCAGTGGTTGGATTTCTTGTGATTTGGTTTCGTGTAAAATTAATTCTTTTAGTTTCTTGAGACTGAAATAGTTTCAGTTACCGGATACATGTCGACAATGAATTTGGATCGTCATCGTTGGGAATCAAATTTTGGTCGTGGATTCTTCCAATTTCTTCTCTCTTTTTTGCGAACACGTCATTTCTTCTCTCTTCTCTGCTCTATCACAAGAACTCATGACCATCAAGATCTAATATCCGATTACTGCCCTCGACACAACATCCAATGAGCTGAACAAGGTTTGGATGTTGGATATGTGATATCATATTAATCTCTGTCAAGAATTCATTTGTTCCTTGTTTTGATTCAGCAGAAAGAGACTTGATGGAAACCTGGGTACCATCTCTTAAAACTCCCTGCAATCATATACAACAACACAGGTAAGTACTAGATTCCCCAAAAAAATAAAGGGTATATATATATATATCATATCAGTTATTTTTTTAGTTACGACAACATCACTTCTGGAAGAGAGGAAAACCGAAATATATATATATATATATATATATTTTCTCTTGTTTGCAGACATGCGCCATTTCTTCTTTCTTCTCTGCTCTATTGCAAGATCTCCCGACCATCAAGAATCATCTTTTGGGGTTGTGTATTACTTGGCTTTGTTTTAATGCTGAGGAACATGAGGGGAAAAAAGGATTTTAAAATTATGTCATCATGTCTTAGCAAAAACATTGACTAAACAAAACTAGGCCAATAGGTCTTTAAGGTTTAGGCTCCTGAGTTTAGAGTGATGCAATTCAAATATTAATTTATGTTTGCTATAATTGCCTTTTTGAATTATTAGCTTGGAGAATGTATACTTTTTTTCCCTCTAGATTATTAGATAATTACATTAGATTATTTATCTGCGTTTTTTACATTATGTGCATTGATCCTTTCTCTTGATTGATTTTATGCCTTTTGTTGCCTCACAAACTTGCTATCTTTTTCGACAAAAAAATGAGTTGAATACCCAGATATTGTCTTTCTGTGTTTACCTGATGGGTTTTTTGTCCAGATAAATTTTTTTATTTGACCGAATCATTATTATCCAATGTCTTCTTCTACTTATTGCACACTCTTTAAGGCATGTTTAATTTTTTGCATTTGCTAATTTTTTCTGTGATCAATGTCAATCTACTCATTGCACACAACATGTTCGTTTTGATCTTGTATTGATTGACCTGTATACTTGGGATTTGCCTTTTGCAAGGATTTTATATTGTATTCATTGGTTTGATTGGACAAGAAGAGACCATTTGCATATCATTATAATATTCAAATTAGTGGCATCATGTATACCACTGAAATATTATTAACAGTTGTTATCTCAAAATTATCTGTTCCATATATTCTACTTGGCTGCTAAGAAACTGAGGAAAAGAAAAGAAATTTTAAATTTTGTAATCATTTGTTGGCACTTGGCTCTGTTTTAATGCTGAGGAACATGAGGGGAAAAAAGGATTTTAAAATTATGTCATCATGTCTTAGCAAAAACATTGACTAAACAAAACTAGGCCAATAGGTCTTTTAGGTTTAGGCTCTTGAGTTTAGAATGATGCAATTCAAATATTAATCATTTCAACTCACTTTTTTAATTAGTTATTTAACAAACTATCTATATTCAATATGAAAGAAAACTTTCATCAACTCGAACCCACACACATCATTGAAATTCTATTTTATAATTGTTTGGATTCATTGAACTCTTTTTGCTGTATATATATATATATATATATATATACATACCAATATTATTACAAATACAACCAAAAAACATGTCACGTTCTAAATAAACATTGACACCGTCAACACCTTGTCTCATGCACTGAAGGCTGGGGCTGTGTGGGTGAATTGCTTTGATGTGTTTGATGCTGCAATACCTTTTGGTGGATACAAGATGAGTGGCATAGGCAGGGAAAAGGGAATTTACAGCCTTCATAACTATTTTCAGGTGAATGCTGTTGTTACTCCTTTGAACGATCCAGCATGGTTGTAGATCTCATAGTGCTCCCATGTTCTGCTCTCACCATTGCGATATTGTCTTTTTGTGTTTACTTGATGGGTTTTTGTCAAAACACGTTTTTTTATTTGACCAAATCATTATTATCCAATGTCTTCTGAGGTTGCTTGGAAAATCTAGAAAGCAGGCCAGCTGGTTTTGTCCCAATTTCCTGCAACTGAAATCATGGTACCTACCCTTCCCCCCCACCCCAAAGAAAAAAGAAAAAGACTCGAATAGTTAGAAAATGGTGAATAGTGCAGTGTTCTTTAAGATTTCTTAATTCCAATGTGGGAATCTAATCCCTCCTGAACAGAGTTTAAATTATGGAACATGTTTATATTTTTCCTGCAATATTTTTCATTCTCGCAAAACCCTAACAGATCCTTATATCTTTCGTGTTTTAAATTGTTAATTTTACTTGTCACTGATGAAAAATTCAATGTTTTGCTGCACTAAGTTCTTTATTTTTCATTTTCTTCCCCGACGTGAGAATGGGAATTGTACCAAATGTTATGGTACAAACCGATGGTTCTGTATGAATGTATATCTTTCATATCTTGTTAGGTATGGAAAGTCAAAATTCCTGTTTCTATTTTAAAGAAAAAGAGAACATAATTTGTGAATTTTGCCGATGGATGCTTGTTGTCTTTGATTAACGTGCGGGTGCATTACCCTTGTATTTTTCTCTTGATCTGATTTGAAAAAGTATTATTCTACACTCAATTTTCATTTTGGGCAGAAGACTAAGAGCCTAAGACAGAACATCTTATGTTCAAAAGGACCATATGCTAATTGAATGGGGAGTGGAGACTGATATGTTTGACTTCAATATTACTGCTGAATTGATTGGGTTTTACATGCTTTGTTTGAAATATCCAGGCTATAGAAGTTGCCAATCTGGACCAGCAGACTAAAATGGTTGCAGAGCTTGATGGTCACATCATGCACTGTGAAGCATGTGGATCCCAATGTCTTTGTTACTTTGCTTAGAGCTTCAATGTCACAATGGCCACAACAGGTAGCTCGCTGATGCATTTTTTTTCCTCCTTGAATTTAGAATGATTGATTTCTATGTTCTTGAGATAGCGAAAAACCTCTGGCTTGGAAAAGAATTTAATTCCATTTGAGGGATCAACATAACACTACAATAAACACAAGCAGTGATATTTAGAAACGCTAAGAAAATAGAACAAAATAAAGTTATTTTCAACTTATAGAGGTTTCCAAAATACTTCCAAATCTGACATATAATCTTCAATAAACACAATATAATCAATAAGCGCAGCATTCCCATCACAGAAAGTTGACGTTTACAAGGCCATTTGGTAATACCTTGTCCCCAGCTAAAGAAATACCAACATAAGAATTCTCTTTATGTCCCAAAATTTAAGTTACCATATCCAACAGAGAGAAATAAAATTTGCATATGGTGAGCCATAACAGGATTTGCACTACAATATAATCATAGATGTTAATAATTTTTTTTGATAAGTAAGATTAGTACATTAAAGAAATGCCTGAGCAGGTTGAACACAAATGCAAGATAAAGGAGGAGGCAATAATTATAACCTCATATTTCCTTAAAACTCTAGAAAATAATGAACAAAAGAAGCATAAGATTCTACCACCCAAACATACGGGAATTTCAACAAGAAATCTTTCAATCAACAAGTAGACATGTCTCCCAAGAAGGCATTTTGCATACAATGTGTACACATATTATCTGAATTTATGCACATAGCTTATATAACAGCTATTACAATGTCATTCTAGCAATTTAAAAATGTAAAATATCCCAATACCATTATTAAGAATGTAATGATCAAGAAGTAAGAAATCTGGCAATCTAAACTCAAACCAGGGGCCTCTTTCATCTCAACTCATTCACCTTTTGTTAGGTTTTTGTGACATTTAGTAAAATAGAGTGTCCGTGCTATGAATATTGATTTATGCCTTTTTATTTTTAATTTACCTCTATTATTTAACGTGTTATAATATTTAGTACTATGTATTTAAACATTTGTTATGTTACTGTACGAAAAAATTGTTTGGGAGGACTTATGTACTTCAAATGGTTGTTTTAATGTTTTTATATTCATGAGTTTTGCGCTTATTCATTGATAAGTTCAAGATTCTTTAGGATTCATAAATGTTAGCTGGTATTAGCTTTTTGATTTTGTACAATTAAAGGACCATCCCTTTGATCTGTTGTAGGATCCTGATTTCAATTACAAAACTTCCAGGTATGATGAATCCCTAATGAATTCTGGTTTCTTTACCTTCTAGAAAGCTGCCAAACAGTGATTGGATTAGAAACTACACCCACTTTGCAGTGGATGAACACAATGAGAAAGAGGTTTGAATGCTTCCTTTTATAAATCTCTCTTTCTCTCTGCTTTTTTTATCAACCATGATTATTCTCTACTTGAAGATATACTATGGGGTTTATTTGAATTTTACACTTAAATTTCTATCAACCCCCCCCCTTCGGTAGAAGTATTCAAATATTTTTCAATATTCTGAATAATTGATTTGCATGGAAATAGTAACTCCTTTCCAACCCCAAAAAGAATCTCTCTGCAATTCTCGTGGGACATTTCAATGTTTTGACTACTCATATAATTGTCTAAATTCCCTTTCATGATTCTTTAGGGGAGCATAGAGATATACAGTCACAATTGGGTCTCTGTCATTGAAATTTGAAAAGTAAAAACTAATTATTTGTTGCTTCGACTCTATCTGGAAACTGGAGAGTATGACATCATTTATGTGTACTAATTAATTTTGTGGGCTTTGTGTAGGAAGTGGTGATTATGCACTGGGCATGTTCAAAGATAACAACATCCTTGGCAATTCCTGATGCCACTCTCCTTGAAATCTTACTTGATAAGGTTTGTATTTTAGTTGCCAGGTTAGTTGGAAAACTTTGTTATTTGCTCATTGTTTTCCATGCAAATGCAATATCTGAAATGATGTTTTTGGAGTTTCAGCTGAAATTATGCAAAGGCGTATCTTATGCCGCAGTTGCTACTCATGCAGATAAGAATGGCCGCCGTAAGTTAGCTGCCATGCTTGTTGAGCATGAACCACGTTCCTTGAAACAGGTTTTTCCTTTCTCTTTACTTATTTCTCTCTCTATTTTTTGGGTTGATTTCATTTTAGTGTAGTATTATCTGGAACTTTTTTTAGTTCTCATTTCTTGAGACTTTTATTTTTTGTGAGTCCCCTCCTTTTTGTAAATGGGTTCACGTTCCTCCAATGGTTTTTGAAAATACAAATTTACTTATCCAAATAATAAATAAATTTTATAGTTGTCGAACCAAAAATAAATTACAGCTGCAGTCATTTCCAGAGAAGTTTATTATATATAATAATTATGAGTTTTCTTCAAGTTCCACTCTTACTGAGCATAGGAGAAGAAGATACAGCTCTGACAAAGGCAACTGAAAGTGGTGATACTGACCTTGTTTATCTTGTCCTGTTCATATCTGGCAAAAGGTATTACTTCTAAGAAATTTGACTCTTTACATATTACTACAGATTAAATCAAGTTAACATATACTTCAATGGGACACTGAATTTTGGTTAATTGGTCAGCTCTATGTAAATTTTCTTTTAATGCAGAGGCCATCCTTGGAGTTTTTTGGAACAATTCAGGCTAGACCACTGGCACGTGATTTATGGAGATGTTTTTATTTTCTTTGAAAAACTATGGTTTACATAGCTTAAAATGAGTTTTAACGTCGCTGTTTGAGATCCCCTTTTGTTGTTCTTCTTCCCAATGCATGCATGACTTTTTAAAAATGGTTTTCTGTACTTTTCTTGCTTCAAGCTTAGTATTTTTGTGGTAGGAAATAGATATAAACTCTTCCCAAACATCTTCTTGTACCATTTTACCAAAAAATTGATATGAAATGATTGCAGATATGATTTCTTTGAAAAGCAAGCCCCACCTGCTTCTCTATAGAAGTTTAGACCTAGAAGGGGTCCATTTCAGTGGTTGCATGATAAGATTCCTCTGCTTTCCTAACATCTTGTTTAATTTTCTAATCCATTTGTGTACAAACTGAGAACTGTTATCTGGAAAAGATTATCCTTGTCTATTATAAAGGAAGACTTAACAGTCCCATAGTGTCACATTTTCTTCTTGTCTGGGTTTGGATAGTATCACATAATCCCTACCTCATAGATGATCTTGGTTTTCATCCTGCCCCATAGCAAGACCTGAAATTGGCCCCAAAGTATACATGGCTGGGTTAGATTGGTAATAGCAACAAATTGAAAAATATAAATCAATTGCTTCAGTTATTTCCTTGAAACATTTGAAGATCATTTCAGCTTCCTTGAAAAATTATTCTTACTTGTTAATTCGTTTCTAATGCATCCTAATGTAGTATTTATGTGTGTGAAAAATTTAGATCTATGATCATATGAATAGATGGACTTAGAAAATAGTGCCTAACACTTCTGATTAGTGATTAAGATAGATTGATCATTCCTCTCACAAGATATGTAAATACTACCCAATATCCAAATATTTGTATCATCAAATATATTTATGGAAGGAAATGTGAGAGATTATCTTTGTACCAACCAAATATGTCACGCCCCGAATTTCTGACCGAAACCCGAGGTGCGACTGACGAACAGAAGGTAAATAAAATAAAAGATAATTAAACAGATTTCTGAATTTACGACAAATTAAATAGAGTTCTTTAATTTTCTAAAAATTTCGGCAGCACCTCCTTTGTTTTTCGAACCTTTTCCCCCTGATAAACACAATACAACAAGTATATATATACAACAGTCACAATCCATCCTCACTCGATGGCCACAACTCTATCAAAGTTAAATGTACATCGCCTACTTATACAATCCATCACGTCTACTCCTACATTTAAACTAAAAGATCACAAATTCATTATTTATTACAACATACAATGTCATTTCTATTCTTTTCAGAAACACACCAATCTTTTTTTACAATATCTAAATACGCCCCAAGGGCCCAAATATTCTTCCAAATTCATTTCCTCTCCTTTCTCCAAGATTTCATCAAGTCCCGCGTACCAGGAGCTTTATCTGAAACCTGTGCCCACGAATGGGTCAGCGACAACATGCTGGTATGATATAATACTAATGCAAGAAACAAAACTAAGGTCGTGGCATGTGCAAGTGTACAGTTATTTCTATATGGCATTCGATGTCATGATGACAGTTTATGGACAGTATGCAATATATGAACAGGATGCGTGACACACCCATGCAACTCTATGCCCACCCATGTCTCATGATACGGTCCTTCCCCGTCGGCATGAGTACCTTGTATGTCTCGCTTCACGGTCCGGAACCCGTCAGGCAGGCGAGTACCTATTGGCCGATTTTGGGTTTTTCACCACAGGATCTGCACCCTCATAATGCACCAGCACCTCGTGCTGACCCACACTATGCTTTCAAGAAATCACACGATGCCAATATGCCATGATTTCGTCATGCAATGATACAGTTCAAATGTAACATCTCTTTCATAAGCATATACAACATGCTTTAAATAATGCATCACGTTTAAGATTAACAATAGCATTTAAATTACAAGATTTCATCCATAAATCTACGTGTCATGCTCGATCAATCCCAACACTTATACAATTCTACATGTCGCAATATCAGCGATCCTTCTAAAACATAAATCACATATGATGACAACTCAAGAAGTAATTCATAACACTCACAGATTCATAAAGAACACGTAAGCATATAAACAATCAAATTCTAAGTGGTTTCCTAATAGCAATTACGCATAGAGAACATTCAATCATCTTATCAAATACTCCTAAGCTTAATCTCATTTCTCACATTAATAAAATATCATACCTGATAGGGTTGGTCACAACCCTACTAAGCGGTGTCCACTATGCAATCCAACTAACCCGTAAGTAACTTGGTCCTCCAATGGAATCATATCAAGCTTATGCTTATCTCCACTCAGCCAATCTTTGGAGAATTTGCAGTCAAGCGTGAACCAAACCCTCGTGCATCCCGAGTTTGAGGTTGCTCTCCAGTCCAAGGTTCAGCAGTTGAAGAAAACACACCGGCAGGTCGATCGAGTCGGCCAACCATTTTAAATCCAGTTTCATCCGCTTCTTCAGCCTTGACCCCACACTCAAATTGGATAATCGAATTACTACATACATTCCTCACCGTGCCATCACGACAGAGAACATCATCCCAGAGGATGGTCATTAAGTCTTTGAATAAAGTTCCAGGCTCAGTCAACCGTCTAGATGAACGGACAATAACTTCTCTGCTTGAAATTGAGTGAGCCATCTCCACTCGAGTTTGCATCATTAAACTCATTCCATCTTGAACAGCAGGTGTTGCAGCACTCCTGCAGTGTTCACATTCACCAACTATTTGAAATTGGAGCTCAAACCATCCAATACCAAGCATGACTCACACTTAACCTTTCAATTCATCATAGTAATCATAAACCGACAAGCTATACAAAAACAACACCTCTTGACCTAACGTAGTTTTGCCCCTGACAAAATTCCAATTTGATTCTCAATTTCCGATCTGCACCTGAACGATTCCACCAGTTCAATCGCTACTAACATACGTACACATAAATACCACCCCGTTCCATAACTCCCTCTTCATCTTCACATTACAAGTGACCATCCATACAAATCAATTTCCCTTCAACAAACCAACTACAAGGAGGTTCAACAAAGCAACAAGAAATCGACACTTGATCGAACCTCCTGAGACAATCCGTCCCATAACTCGTATTTGAATCCCAATTCCCAACTTCACCTCCAAACATAGGCGCGGTTGGGTCAACAAAATCAGACCGAACCATTTTCTGTTACCTTTCAATCACCCAAACCCAAATCCTGCAATATCCCCACACCTGCTGCCACTATACACACATAGCAACGACAACCGAGCCAAAACCCATCTGCCTCACCGCAACCCTGCTGCACCAACACGCACACACCTATATACATACATCCTTGTAGCAGCACCGTCATCACCTCCAATCGCAACTCCAGTAGCAGCCATACGCAATTCCGAGCCACAAGCTGTAACATCCACACTTTCTCTCAAATGCGTGGTTCCCTCTGCCATCAACGGCTGCTGTCAATCTTGTTACTTGGGTTGAACCAATGTCCAGCAGTGAGAACAGGCAATGAAGACGAGACAACCCCTGTTGAGCCATAAAGCCGTATCCAAAAATCAACTGCAGTTGAGGGACCTTCTCTTATTCGAACTCTGTAGCTTTTCTCTTTCGCAACAACAGCTAAAATCCCCCATCTTCCAGTAACAAAATTCCAAATCTAAATTCCCAATCTTTCTCACTTCCGTCCCCACTGCTGCACTCACGGCTATTCCAATTTTCCTGCTGTACCGAGCTTTCCCTCAGTTCTACTCCATCTTCCAAAAATCCAAGGCACATGGAAATCAACGAATCCAAAGCCCAACCGTTCCCTCGAGATTCAACTCTTCAATTCAACCATTGTGAGCTGCCATGGAATCGGCTTACCCCTCCAAAAATCTGCAATCAGTCCACAAAAACTGAACTGTCCACACCCAAGACCGCCGGATCCAATTCCAACCCAAACAGCCATACACAAAACCGCAACACACAACCCAATCAAATCCATCGCAAATCCGTCGCAGACCCGTCGCACTCCGACGCGAGCTTGGACACGCGAGACGCGATGGCCGTCGACCGGATCTCCCCCCCCTCGCGACCACCGCCGTCCGCAGCCCCGTCCGTTTCTCTCTCGCGACCGTCGCCCCTCTTCTTCTCTCTTCTTCCCTCTCTCTTTTTCCCCTTTCTCTTTTTCTCTCTTTTCTTTTCTTCCTCCCCTGTTCTTCACGCGACCTCAGCCGAGACTGCACCGTCCCCTTTTCTTCTTTTCTCTTTTCCCTTTTCTTTTTCTTTTATTCATTTTCCACCACACCCATATATATATATATATTATACCATACTTTATATTTTATTTATGTATACTATTACACATTTTTATTTTTATTTTATTTTTCATATATTAATTTTGAATGTAAATAAAGTTGGTATAAAGCTGGCTCAATATCAGTATTATTTGTTTTGACGTCTCTGGGTGTCCGTTCGCGTCTTATGTCATTTTTATTATTTATTTATTTTCAAAATTAAATTAATTAGAAATTAAGGACATTCACATAGCGTTCAAAAAAAAAAAAAAAAAAAATTCTATTCCAAATTTTCGAATCTTTACATCCTTCCCTCCTTAAAGAAATTTCGTCCCGAAATTTAAAAATATGTATCTTCTCGACGAAATAATGAAAGATCAATTCAAAACGCATTGTATCATGGAGACGTGCAGCCTTACCTATGGATCCTCCACCTCTCCCTCAGTCAGGCAACGTGGGATGCAACTTTAATCCTTCTCTCACTCCCCCAGCAAGGCTCCGCCTTCTGGCGAGAGTAGTCCCTCGGAACTGCACCACACTTCCGTTGCTAGGGTTTGGTGCTGATCCCATCTATAACGACTCACTCCTCATGGCACAACACGTAACGAAATCCTTAACATGTTGGTTCATCAATGCAAACTTTTCAAATCCATCCATGCCTCACGGCCTGCTTCAATAACTCAATACAACAACAAAAATAAAGGGGAGCTCTCACTGTTTACCAAGACACCTCAAAGTCTCTCACACACTTGCTAACCATCTTACCAATCTCAAATCAAGTCATGTAATCATCTAATGATTCACCACAATGGCATCAATACCATAATCTTAAAATAAGGTCATCATCGTCTACCCTAGTCCATATATAACCGAGACTAAGTGTCATGCATCAATAAAATTAGCCTATTCATTTCAAGCCTATATGTGTTAACTAAACATTCGAATGAAGGCAACATAGTCTATACATTCCAAATACAAAATTTAAAACAACATATCAAGGTTTGAAAAAGACAAAGCATTAGAGGAAATAAAAAGAATATCTCAATTCCTTCTAAGATTGTTTCAACTCATCATTGTTCTAGTCAACTTCTCAAATAAAGTCTCATAACAATAGAGATTCTCAGTGGAACTCGTCACTAATTCCAACTATGAATATACGTCAATCCTTAATCACATGTACCCAAAACACATGTATATATATAAATAGAATAAACAAACAACATTCAGTGTCTAACACGTAGCTTACCACATCAGCACTCAAGTATAAAATCCATCCAAGAATATACACATACATAAATAAGCACACCACCTGCCACACAGGTAATTTGGTATACATCCAGCCCTATGGATATCTAGGCTCACAGCCTATATCACAGACAACGAGTTCAAATTCTACCTTTTAATTTCACTTAGCCTGTTACGTAGATATAAACATCCAGTCTCAGCTCCTCACTAAACAAGCATACCACATGTCACACACATTTCACATACTAAAACCACCGTACTTAACCCAATCACGTAATCCCAACCAGTCCAATCACGTCGAGGTCTAACCTCTCCTATCTCGTAATGAAGCCCACCCCAGGAGGATCCACGGATACCCTGTGAAATAAAGAAGAACATCTCCCTCAGGAGTACACACCGTCATTCTCCTCCTGTAGTAGTCTATACTCGTCCACAAACGTAAATAACCGATCTATCCTCAATGTAATACCACGACTAGACACGTCAAGTAGGATGAAGTCAAAAGAAAAGATGTAACCAGCTATCTCTACCGAGCAATATCTACAGATCCTTATCAGTATCCCATTATCTCAACTGGTGAACCCTACGATGGTGGAACAAGGCAATCATCGCAAGCCCCTGAATAAAGTAAAATCTCCCAAGTGCAATTTTCATTATCTAGATCTAGACAACATAAACATTTATAACTTAATCCAAACTAACCAGACTCATTCATAACTTTTACCCACGTATTTCTAAACGACAAGTAAAAACCACCATTCACTCCTAAGTCATATAACAATGCAAACCCTCAAGTTCTAGTGCCTCAACCTCAATATTTTCACTCTAAGTATATTTGCACAATTGCATCTTAAACACAAGATTCATATAAAAAAAAAATTATACCACCCAACTCTTAACCTGATACACAATTTCCCTCAAAGTAGCAACCAACGCTTACCTTTTATTCACTCATAATCCTGAAATCAACCTTATCAACTGAGTTAGAACTAGGTTCATAACCGACCCCTCAATTTGGCCCAATTCAAACGACTCATTATTTTTCACAAGGCCTACATTCATAAGTTCATTAGATCAGCTCACTATTCTCTTCGCATCTAGTGTCGATCATCTCATAAAACTAGGTAAGACAATAACATTCATCACTAGGTTACCTCCACAGTCCGCCACAATATAACTAATCTCAATTAAATAAAGAAATCATCAAAACCCCTAACTTTTAGATTCGCCTTCGTATTCCAATTCAATACTCATCCTAAGCACGAAATCAATATTCAATTACATCGTAATCTGAATTAACCCACAACAATAGTTTCCAAACCCCTCATGTCCACACAATTCTCCTTAGACAAATGATCATTAATTATCGCCTGACAATCTAACACATCTCACAAACACACTTGCTTAATTAACACTTATATAACTCAAGTCAATCATTTACACCCGTTGGTCACATTAAACAATGAACACTGATTTCTGACACATCCTTTCACAATGAAGGAATTTATTTAAACAATGTAACTTTCACACTCCCAAGTCACGCTAGTATTCAACTAGCCTATCAACACTCAATCCTAAGCGAATGCTATTCAAAAATAATGTATTTCCCCACCAACGAGTTTAACACAAGAATATCTCTCTATCCACTACCCAGTCCATACACAAAAATCTCCACAAGTTTAAATTCTTATTTTAGCATTTTAAGGTCTTATGTGTCTTTTTATTTATGGTTCTCTACTTCATTGGTATGTGTTCAATTAAGACTTTTATAATTTTTCCATTATTTCTTACTTATATAGCTAGGTGGTAACCCTTCATGATCACAACTCCTTTTGTTACTGGCTGATGGGGCGCCATCCATCAACCGTAACGCAAGACCTGAAACCAATCCAGTCTGTATAAATATCATAGTCATAGTACTATAATCCATGAATATCGGGTACTAACCTAGCATACATATACATATATATAATAACACAACCAACCAAATAGATAGCTAGGTCTGCTGTCTATCTCATAAATAACTAGGCATACCGCCTACCGTATAGATAACTAAGTGCACAACCCATACCTCAAACAACTAGGCATAAGGCCTATCCCATAAAATATACGGTCCATCACATAGACATGTGTTTCTAACCTTAGTCAACTATTATATCAAACCATTGTGTACTCTCAGTCAATCGGGAAATCCAGTATATTGCATACCAAGGTAACGCGTGCACATAAAACCTACCACCCAAACTAACCCAAATAACTCAAGGTCTGAACTTCTCCCCATACTCAAAACATTAGATCACCCATCATGTTATCAGACACGGTCATACCAATATACATATCGTACATATCATACACCACACTGCATCAAATCATGTAATCACGCATCATAGTACATCCTCAACTAACACATAATCGCAACGAGTCATGCACCCAATAAAATAGCCACATAACACCCAAATCCTACCACATACCACCGATAGCTTACACTAAGTCAAATGTTCTCCTCAAAGGTTCCATGGTGTTCAACAACACCTATCATTGCCAAGTATTCTCAAATTTGACTCTAATACTTAACTGCCAAAGTCCACACACTACACAAGGTTTATACAAACTCCCAACCATACGTCATAATCCCATTGTGTTCAACAACACCCCACGGTCTCTAGGTATTCGAACCTATGCTCTGATACCACGTTGTCACGCCCCGAATTTCTGACCGAAACCCGAGGTGCGACTGACGAACAGAAGGTAAATAAAATAAAAGATAATTAAACAGATTTCTGAATTTACGACAAATTAAATAGAGTTCTTTAATTTTCTAAAAATTTCGGCAGCACCTCCTTTGTTTTTCGAACCTTTTCCCCCTGATAAACACAATACAACAAGTATATATATACAACAGTCACAATCCATCCTCACTCGATGGCCACAACTCTATCAAAGTTAAATATACATCGCCTACTTATACAATCCATCACGTCTACTCCTACATTTAAACTAAAAGATCACAAATTCATTATTTATTACAACATACAATGTCATTTCTATTCTTTTCAGAAACACACCAATCTTTTTTTACAATATCTAAATACGCCCCAAGGGCCCAAATATTCTTCCAAATTCATTTCCTCTCCTTTCTCCAAGATTTCATCAAGTCCCGCGTACCAGGAGCTTTATCTGAAACCTGTGCCCACGAATGGGTCAGCGACAACATGCTGGTATGATATAATACTAATGCAAGAAACAAAACTAAGGTCGTGGCATGTGCAAGTGTACAGTTATTTCTATATGGCATTCGATGTCATGATGACAGTTTATGGACAGTATGCAATATATGAACAGGATGCGTGACACACCCATGCAACTCTATGCCCACCCATGTCTCATGATACGGTCCTTCCCCGTCGGCATGAGTACCTTGTATGTCTCGCTTCACGGTCCGGAACCCGTCAGGCAGGCGAGTACCTATTGGCCGATTTTGGGTTTTTCACCACAGGATCTGCACCCTCATAATGCACCAGCACCTCGTGCTGACCCACACTATGCTTTCAAGAAATCACACGATGCCAATATGCCATGATTTCGTCATGCAATGATACAGTTCAAATGTAACATCTCTTTCATAAGCATATACAACATGCTTTAAATAATGCATCACGTTTAAGATTAACAATAGCATTTAAATTACAAGATTTCATCCATAAATCTACGTGTCATGCTCGATCAATCCCAACACTTATACAATTCTACATGTCGCAATATCAGCGATCCTTCTAAAACATAAATCACATATGATGACAACTCAAGAAGTAATTCATAACACCCACAGATTCATAAAGAACACGTAAGCATATAAACAATCAAATTCTAAGTGGTTTCCTAATAGCAATTACGCATAGAGAACATTCAATCATCTTATCAAATACTCCTAAGCTTAATCTCATTTCTCACATTAATAAAATATCATACCTGATAGGGTTGGTCACAACCCTACTAAGCGGTGTCCACTATGCAATCCAACTAACCCGTAAGTAACTTGGTCCTCCAATGGAATCATATCAAGCTTATGCTTATCTCCACTCAGCCAATCTTTGGAGAATTTGCAGTCAAGCGTGAACCAAACCCTCGTGCATCCCGAGTTTGAGGTTGCTCTCCAGTCCAAGGTTCAGCAGTTGAAGAAAACACACCGGCAGGTCGATCGAGTCGGCCAACCATTTTAAATCCAGTTTCATCCGCTTCTTCAGCCTTGACCCCACACTCAAATTGGATAATCGAATTACTACATACATTCCTCACCGTGCCATCACGACAGAGAACATCATCCCAGAGGATGGTCATTAAGTCTTTGAATAAAGTTCCAGGCTCAGTCAACCGTCTAGATGAACGGACAATAACTTCTCTGCTTGAAATTGAGTGAGCCATCTCCACTCGAGTTTGCATCATTAAACTCATTCCATCTTGAACAGCAGGTGTTGCAGCACTCCTGCAGTGTTCACATTCACCAACTATTTGAAATTGGAGCTCAAACCATCCAATACCAAGCATGACTCACACTTAACCTTTCAATTCATCATAGTAATCATAAACCGACAAGCTATACAAAAACAACACCTCTTGACCTAACGTAGTTTTGCCCCTGACAAAATTCCAATTTGATTCTCAATTTCCGATCTGCACCTGAACGATTCCACCAGTTCAATCGCTACTAACATACGTACACATAAATACCACCCCGTTCCATAACTCCCTCTTCATCTTCACATTACAAGTGACCATCCATACAAATCAATTTCCCTTCAACAAACCAACTACAAGGAGGTTCAACAAAGCAACAAGAAATCGACACTTGATCGAACCTCCTGAGACAATCCGTCCCATAACTCGTATTTGAATCCCAATTCCCAACTTCACCTCCAAACATAGGCGCGGTTGGGTCAACAAAATCAGACCGAACCATTTTCTGTTACCTTTCAATCACCCAAACCCAAATCCTGCAATATCCCCACACCTGCTGCCACTATACACACATAGCAACG
This sequence comes from Nyssa sinensis, assembly GCA_008638375.1. Taxonomy (NCBI): domain Eukaryota; kingdom Viridiplantae; phylum Streptophyta; class Magnoliopsida; order Cornales; family Nyssaceae; genus Nyssa; species Nyssa sinensis. The sequence continues at coordinate 22,305,097 of CM018050.1, forward strand.
ACAACCGAGCCAAAACCCATCTGCCTCACCGCAACCCTGCTGCACCAACACGCACACACCTATATACATACATCCTTGTAGCAGCACCGTCATCACCTCCAATCGCAACTCCAGTAGCAGCCATACGCAATTCCGAGCCACAAGCTGTAACATCCACACTTTCTCTCAAATGCGTGGTTCCCTCTGCCATCAACGGCTGCTGTCAATCTTGTTACTTGGGTTGAACCAATGTCCAGCAGTGAGAACAGGCAATGAAGACGAGACAACCCCTGTTGAGCCATAAAGCCGTATCCAAAAATCAACTGCAGTTGAGGGACCTTCTCTTATTCGAACTCTGTAGCTTTTCTCTTTCGCAACAACAGCTAAAATCCCCCATCTTCCAGTAACAAAATTCCAAATCTAAATTCCCAATCTTTCTCACTTCCGTCCCCACTGCTGCACTCACGGCTATTCCAATTTTCCTGCTGTACCGAGCTTTCCCTCAGTTCTACTCCATCTTCCAAAAATCCAAGGCACATGGAAATCAACGAATCCAAAGCCCAACCGTTCCCTCGAGATTCAACTCTTCAATTCAACCATTGTGAGCTGCCATGGAATCGGCTTACCCCTCCAAAAATCTGCAATCAGTCCACAAAAACTGAACTGTCCACACCCAAGACCGCCGGATCCAATTCCAACCCAAACAGCCATACACAAAACCGCAACACACAGCCCAATCAAATCCATCGCAAATCCGTCGCAAATCCGTCGCAGACCCGTCGCACTCCGACGCGAGCTTGGACACGCGAGACGCGATGGCCGTCGACCGGATCTCCCCCCCTCGCGACCACCGCCGTCCGCAGCCCCGTCCGTTTCTCTCTCGCGACCGTCGCCCCTCTTCTTCTCTCTTCTTCCCTCTCTCTTTTTCCCCTTTCTCTTTTTCTCTCTTTTCTTTTCTTCCTCCCCTGTTCTTCACGCGACCTCAGCCGAGACTGCACCGTCCCCTTTTCTTCTTTTCTCTTTTCCCTTTTCTTTTTCTTTTATTCATTTTCCACCACACCCATATATATATATATATATTATACCATACTTTATATTTTATTTATGTATACTATTACACATTTTTATTTTTATTTTATTTTTCATATATTAATTTTGAATGTAAATAAAGTTGGTATAAAGCTGGCTCAATATCAGTATTATTTGTTTTGACGTCTCTGGGTGTCCGTTCGCGTCTTATGTCATTTTTATTATTTATTTATTTTCAAAATTAAATTAATTAGAAATTAAGGACATTCACATAGCGTTCAAAAAAAAAAAAAAAAAAAATTCTATTCCAAATTTTCGAATCTTTACAAAATATGTATATAGACTATTTGATTGCATGCACAAGTGATTATTTGAATTTTGAAGGGCTCTTCTTTACAGAAAGGTTTCTAGAATCACTAACAATATGCTCTCACCAATGTGAAGCAATTCTGCTTAAGAAGGGCTGCATCTGCTTGCATGTAAAACTTGTATTTAGTAGTAGTTACAAGCATTAATGACTTGTTAACTTTCTTGGAGCCATACGCAGAAAATTAAGATGTTATGTTCTAGAAAATTAAAAGTTGCAATTCTAGATGATTTGCATAACAGAACTCTAAGTAAGATGGTATGTTGATGTAAGGGGAAAACTGCCAAGGATCCTAACAAGCCAAAGAGGCCTGCAAGTGCTTTCTTCATTTTCATGTACAACCTCTCTGAGAATCATTGATAGATCAATATTTTTGAATTAATAAGTTTTTAATCAGTCCGTCTTATTGTTTTCGATCGTTGATTATCTTTATTCATGAATTAGGGAGGAGTTTAGGAAGCAGTATAAAGAAAAGCATCCGGACAACAAATCCGTCTCAGTTGTAAGCATTTTCATATTCTCATATCTGCAAATTTTGTTTCGATTTCGTTGTTTTTTGTTTTTTCCCCGTTGACTTTTGCTTTTATTTTTGTATAATTGAGTTGGAATAAGATTTATATTTAACATGATCAGGTCGGCAAAGCTGGTGGAGATAAATGGAAATCATTGTCAGAAGTTGTGAGTAACCTGTGAAAAATAAAATGAATTTATTTTACCTTTTCCATTGATGATTGTTATTTATCCAAAAATAGTATGTTTATTTGATATTATGTGTGTATTTTCCGGAAAACAGGAAAAAGTTCCTATGTAGCTAAGGCAGAGAAGAGGAAGACAGAATATAACAACAATCTACTGGCTTACAACAAAAAATTGGTATTTTTATTTAATTCAGTTTATTCATCATCTGTGTTTTTCTTCAGAAGGTGTACCATAAATTTAAAGGTTGTACATTCGGATTTTATGTTTTTTCTGACTTGTATGTGCATAGAATGTGGGATTGTTTCGTACATCTTAAATGAGATTAGTCTGAGTTAAAGACTTGAGACATCTTATTTAAACATAAAAAAGTTATTAATGTCCTCAAATGATCGAAATGTGAAATAACAATAATGTTGTACTGACCTAATAATTTTATAAAAAATGTTTACATAGCTAATGTGACAATATTGTATTAATTTTATATTATATATAAAATTACTACAATACTAATGTAATATAAAATTAATGCAATACTGTTACATCGATTGTGTAAATATTTTTGATAAAAAAATTAAGTAACACAACATTACTTGTGAAATAAACAACACAATGATTCATGATATTCAATTGACTTACAAATCAAGAAAAATAGCCCAACAAAAAAGTAAAAAGTCAGTTGTATTTGTCGGGATAAGAAAAATTATATTATTCAAGTAAGAAACGAACAATTTAAATAATAATTTATTAACAAAATCAACCTTTATTTTTCACTTGATTAAAATTTATTTTTAATCCCTAATGTATTTCTTAGTTAAAAACAAATTTAAACTATAATGTAGAACTAATAACAAAAAAACAAAAAAAAGATTAGTGTACGAGACTTTCATTATTATAGAGTTTGCTTTAACTCGTGAGGTACAAATCATAATAAACCAATCTTGTGATTACATTATGACCTATTCTCTAATAACGAAATAAATAGTTCACTTTTTAGATTGAAAGTACATTATAAAATCGAAATATATTACAACAGTGAAAAAGTATAATTTATTTATTTTGTTTTTAAAACAATAAACAACAATGAATTGTTCACAAAATTTAAACCACGTGAATCTCAAGTCAATTAACCAATCACTCTATGCACCTAAATGCTTTTTATAATACAAGTTATAATAACTTGTGGTTCATTAACATTTGCCAACATTCTCTTTGATTTCTCAATTATGCTTATACTCTTTCTTTGTCTAATAATATTTGAGAAGGGCGTTCAGGGTGCTGGGAAGTGATATGAATAATGATGTGAATAGTACCTTGACTCTTTTTGGTAATCTTTTTTCTTTCTTAAGTTTGAATCTTATTGGAGGAAAGGATTGTACTTATGAAAGTAGTGTTTTTTTAATGATTTAAAAGAGTGGTTAATAAGACCTGGTTGCAAGTGTCGAAAAATAAGAACAGAAAAAATAGAGAGAAAGGAGAATCTAACAAAAAGCACAATAGAATCTCTACAACTCCTTTTGGTTAATCTTTCTCAAGCACACTTACAAACCCTTAGCTTAGATAGTTGTTGAAATCTATATTTTCAGCACTTCATTTCCAGTTCAGGGTTATCTGCACCACCACCATCCGAACCCTACTGATCCCTTTGCCATCCCTCTCAGAAGCAGAAGTAACTACATATCCCTCCTGAGTTGAGGATTGAAGCATAGCATTCCTTTCCGCTGTCCTCACCTTGAACATAAGTAGACACCTGATTGAGATAAGGTAGAGGGTCAAGTCTCAAAATCTAAACTCAAATATGATCATACTCCATATTCAATACAGCTAAAAACTCAAAAATGTGCACTTGTTCGACCATCTTCTTGAATTTATGAACATCACTCAAACAATCATCCTAAACCACCTGATATTGATCCAACTACTTTCAAATCCAAGCAAGAATTTATAATACATAACCAAAAGCATATCTCTCTGTTTGTGCCCATGAATCCTACTATTCAAATCATATATTTGAGCAACACACCCATCTAGGAATTAGACTGAACAATGACATCCCAAATCTCCTTTGTTTTCCTCAAAAACAATATTCATTATTGATCTCAAGTTGCATAGAGTGAAGAAGCAAGGACGTGACAATAGTGCTTTCTGCATCCCACATGGAAAATAATGGATTTATATCTCTTGGTTCACAATAGTGCCAATGTAAGCCATCTTCCCTCTGCTCTTAATAAACAAAAGTACACAACGAGACCAAGTGAGACAATTAGTGTCATCGAGCTTAGCTATGGTGATTTGTAGCATAGGGTTTTCACTTTTGGTCTTAAACTGACCCGACACACCCCTACCAAAGCTACCGGAAGTTCAACTATGTTTAGACATAATGTCGCAGCTGGTCTAATAATCCGACAAATGGAGAAGATACCAAGAGAACTCCAAAAAAAAAAAAAAAAACAATCAATAAACAAGTCTAGACAGCCACTCCCTTGCTCTATTGTTCAACCATAAACAACCAAAAGGTCACAAACAACCCTAAAATGCCAAACAAAGCCTCAAAGAATGGAAATTTGCAGTGAAACAAACACGGTGCGGCCTCCAAAAAAAGTAAAGAATAAGCACAATAGACCTGTGCGACTCTAGGGCTGACTTTGAATTAAAAAAACAGGTTGAATCATCATAGGCTGCAAGGAAAGGGATTTAATAGGCCTAGACGCATCATTCTAAACAGACTAGAAGGGGAAAAACTTCAACAAAAAAAAAACAAGTCGCCATAGCAAAAAAATCTTGAGTCTTTTTCCCCCAAAAAAAGAGAAAAAATTAAAAATAGAAAACTCAATCAAATGATCTAAAAAAATTCTGAAAAATTTACTAGAATATGTCCCTTAATGAAACAAACCAAACCCTAGAAGTTTTTATCCTTATGTGCCACCATTCTAAAGAGACTAGAAGGGGAAAAACTTCAAAAAAAAAAAAAAAAAAACAAATTGCCATAGCAAAAAAATCTTTAGTCTTTTTTCCCAAAAAAATTAAAAATAGAAAACTCAATCAAATGATCTCAAAAAATTCTACAAAAAATTACCAGAATACTCCCCCTAATGAAACAAACCAAACCCTAGAAGTTGCTATCCTTATGTGCTGATGTCACGCCCCGAATTTCTGCAAACCGAGGCGCGACTGACGAGATAGAAATGAAATAAACAAAAGGACAAAAGTAATTAAATTCACTAAACATGCGTCCATTCTCATCAATACTTAAAATAATATACAATACATCGTTCATCGGTCATTCGGGCTTAAGCCCTTACATAACAAAATACAAGTCTCATGGACCAAAAATATATCACGTGCTCCACCCTATCAGGGCATCACAGAGTCTCAAGTGGCTGGAGGATCCTCATCTAAAAATGTTGCCCACGAATGGGTCAGCTCAACTGCTGGTATGATGAAATGCTCATGCCAGAAATAAAGCTAAGGCGTGGCATGTGCAAAGTGTGCATTTATCTCTAAATGACATTCCAGCATCGCAGTAATATATATATGAATGGTATGCGTGACACACCCATGCACAACTCTATGTCACACCCATGTCTCATTTACGGGTACTCCCCGATGGGCACAGAGTACCAATGCAATGGCCAATTTTGAGTTTTTCACCACAGGATCTACACCCTCATAATGCAAAGCACCATGTGCTTACCCATGCCATGTTCTCAAAGGATTCATCATATGCCAATATGCCAATGCAATCTCAATGAAACATGGTTTCCACAATATAGCATGCTTGAAACAATAATACATAAATCACCAGCTGATTCCACATGCAAGCATATCTCATATAATCAACTTTAAACACATGTCATGATTCACATTCATCATTCACTAAATTTTCATAAAGTACAAGTAACATATAAGCATATGTGCAACCAACTCTAAATCACCAAGTAAACACCTTCCACATAAACACATAAGTCATTCACAAAATATTCCTAACTTAACTTCATTTCTAACATTAGCAAAATACCATACCTGATGGGTCAGTCACAACCCAAGAAGAACGTGCACGATATGTAACTGAACTGGTCAATGAAAATGCAAGAGATCAGATCTCCCTCTCCTGTCCTATAAGTGTCCCTAAAAACATAAATTTCAACTCAGTCTATTGTCATTTGAATTTATTCTATTCATCAAATTTTATGTCTTTAATTCATAGGTTTCTCTTCTGCTAAATTAGACTCTACTATTGAGTCCAGAACATCGAAGAAAATAAGTTTAGGCTTTCGTAGAACTCAATTCAGACATTTGGGTTTAAAAGGGCAAAATAGTCATTTTGTACTTTTCACGGGTTCTTACATTTCGTGACCTCTTTTCGCAAATCGAACTCCACGGTTGAGTCCGAAATGCTCGAGATAATAAAGTTTCACTATTTGTTTACTTAATTCTGAGTTCGTTTGACTGTACTTTAAATCTAGGGGCATTTTGGTAATTTTAAAGGTTTGTGTGGGTCTTTTATTTTTTGGGACCCCATCTCGTAAAACGGACCTCACCATTGGTCTCAAAATAGTCGAGATAGTCAAAATACACTAATGACTTGTCCCATTTGGACTCCGGGATATTTTTGAATATTTAATTAATTAAATTAATTAATTAATTAATTAATTAATTTAATTAATAATTTATTAATATTTTATTCATGGGGTCAAACATAATTAATCAAAGTTCTGGGGTTCAAAATCAGATTTCTTAAAGTTCTGGGTTAAGGTTCAATTTTCAAAAGGTTCAAGGTCAAAATTATAATTAATCAAAATTTACTATTCCCAATTCGGTTACCCAAACAGGGACTTATCCAAAACAGGGATAGGATATCCCTGTTCCTATTTCAATTTAAATTTTTGATTTCTTAAGTCCGTAACCAAACAGACCCGATCCCTTTTTAATTTAAAACACCAGCGCGACACGTGGCAGGGGCGGTTCAGCCCCGCCCGAACCGGACCCGGAACCCGACCCGGTCACCCCCCTTCTTCCCCGACTTTTCGGCGAAGTAGCAGTAGGGTTCCGGCACCTTCTCCGGCACCGGCGACCGATCTCCGGCGAGTTTTTCAAGTTTTAAAAATGTGATTCTCTCCCCCTTTTCATATAGATCTCATCTCCAACCTCCATTTCCCTCAAAACCTTTCCCATCTTCTCGAAATAGAGGGTCAAACCGTCGGTCAACTCTCCGGCCAACTCATTTTTTTTTCCATTTTCCTTCGCTGGTTTTGGTTGGTTCCAACTCCAAATGATTTCTACACTTTAGGGGGTTACTTTCCTATCACCCACATCTAATTTAACACATGAAATATCAAACCAATCCCCCATGGTCGTAGCTTGTGACCCACTTTTCTCTCTCATCTCTCAACTATTTCGGTTGGTTTCTTTTGCATTCTTTTCCATTTTCCACATGCTATAAGACTCAAGAATTTAAATCTAATTAATATATCACAAAACAGATCATGTATGAGTGAGATTTTCTAGAGAGAGAAAGTAAATGGGTTGAGGTGTTTACCTCAACAATGGCGTCTCCTCTTTGCCTTATCTCTACTTCTTAGCCTCTATTTCCCCTTCTTATCTCCTCTGCCTTTCTTTCTCTTTTCTTTTTCTCCAACCAACACACACAATTACATATACAAAGTCCACTCTCTCTCCCTATCATTTCTCTCTCTCTCTCTCTCTAAGACTAAACCTAACCTCACTGTTCAGAACTGCCCCTCCCATGCTCTGAATTCTCCCTCCACACTCCACCAGCCACTGCCTGCCACACCACTCTTCATTGAGTGTGTAACACTCAACACATGCACACACACTCACGCACAGCCGTGTACAACACACACACACACATCTGTTATATATATATATATACATACATATATATTTACACATTTAAATACACACACTCACATGTATACACATATACACACTAAATAATTTAAATTATATATATATATATACATACATCCATGTATATATTATACACATTACATACTTACATTCATCCATAATAATAATAATAATAATTAATATTAACAAAGAATAATAAAAAAAAAATTCCATGTCATAACATCCTTCCCTCCTTACAAAAATTTCGTCCCGAAATTTAAAATAACATAAAACAAAAGAAAATACATTACTGATCAAACAACTCAGGGTACCTAACTCGAACCTCGGCCTCACGCTCCCAAGTAGCCTCCTCAACCCCATGATGGTTCCAACGAACCTTGACCAAAGGGATGGTCCTGCCTCACAAAACCTGGTCCCTCGAGTCCAATATCTCTACGGGTCTCTGGTCATAGGAAGCGTCCCCCTCTAACCGAAGATCTACCCAGTCAAGTACATGTGAGGGGTCGGGATGGTACTTCCTCAACATAGATACATGGAAGACGTCATGAATTCCTGATAGCTGCGGTGGTAAGGCCAGCTTATAAGCCACCTCACCAACTCTCCTAAGAATCTCAAAAGGGCCTATAAACCGTGGCGACAGCTTCCCACCACGCCCAAATCTCCTCAAACCTCGTCTGGGAGATACCTTGAGGAACACATGGTCCCCCACCTCAAATGCCAAGGGCCGCCGCCTCCTATCTGCATAACTCCTCTGGCGACTCTGGGCTGTCAACAATCGCTGCCTGATCACCTGTATCTTGTCCGTGGTCTCACGAACAATATCAGGTCCTAAGGCAGCTGTCTCTCTCACCTCAGTCCAACATACCGGGGAACGGCACGGCCTACCATATAATGCCTCAAATGGTGCCATCTCTATACTGGACTGGTAGTTGTTGTTGTAGGCAAACTCAACTAAGGCAAGGTGTCACGCCCCGAATTTTGACAAACCCGAGGCGCGACTGACGAGACAGAAAATAAAATAAATAAAAGGACAAGGTAAATAAATCCATTAAACATGGGTCCATTCCCATCAATACATAAGATAACATGAATACATCGTTCATAGGTCATTCGGGCTTAAGCCCTTACATTACAAAACATAGGTCCCACGGACCAAAATATAATAAGTGTCTCCTCCTATTAAAGCTTCACTGGGTCTCAAATAGCTGGAGGGTCCTCATCTGAAAATGTTGCCCACGAATGGGTCAGCTCAACTGCTGGTATGATGAAGTGCTAATGCAAGAAATAAAGCTAAGGCGTGGCATGTGCAAAGTGTACATTTATCTCTAAATGTCATTCAAAGCATCGAAGTAATATATGAATGGTATGCGTGACGCACCCATGCACAACTCTATGCCACACCCATGTTTCTTTTCTGGGTACTCCCCGATGCAATGGCCGATTTTGGGTTTTTCACCACAGGATCTACACCCTCATAATGCAATGCTCAACCCACACTATGTTCTCAAAGAATTCATCATATGCCAATATGCCAATGCAACCTCAATGAACATAGTGATCAATAATATAGCATGCTCGAACAATAACATATAAATCATCAGTCAATTCCATATGCAAGCATATCTCATCTTATCAACTTAAACACATGTCATGATTCACGTTCATCATTCACTAAATTTTCATAAAGTACAAGTGACACGCAAGCATGTGAGCAATCAACCCTAAATCATCAAATAAGCACATTCCACATAAGCACATAAGTCATTCCAGTCATTCACAAATATTCCTAACTTAACTTCATTTCTAACATTAGCAAAACACCATACCTGACGGGTCAGTCACAACCCAAGCAAACTGCACTCGTCACGTAGTGAGAATGTGGAAAGATCAGACTGTCTTCTCCTTGCCTGTCGGTGTCCCTAAAAGCATAAATTCCCACTCATTCTATTTTCATTTGAATTTATGCTATTCATCAAATTTTATGTCTTTAAATTTATAGGTTTCTATTCTGTTAAATTAGACTCTACCATTGGTTCTAGGACGTTAAAGAAAATAAGTTTAGGTTCTCGTAGAACTCAATTCGGACACCGGTGTTTAAAAGGACAAAACAGTCATTTTGCACTTTACACGTGTCCTTACATTTCGTGACCTCTTTTCACAAATCGGACTCCACGGTTGAGTCCGGAATGTTCGAGATCATAAAGTTTCACTATTTGTTTACCTAATTCGGAGTTCGTTTGACTGTACTTTAATTCAGGGGCATTTCGGTAATTTTTAAAGGTTACTACGGGTCTTTTATTTTTTGGGACCCCGTCTCGTAAAACGAACCTCACCATTGGTCTCAGAAGGGTCGAGATAGTCAAAATACACTAATGACTTGTCCCATTTGGACTCCGGGATATTTTTGAATATTTAATTAATTAAATTAATTAAATTAATTAATTAATTAATTAATTTAATTAATATTTTATTAATAATTTAATCAGGTGGGTCAAAGTGAAATTTCTAACAGTTGGGGGGTCAATTTGTAATTTCCGAAAGTTCAGGGTTAAGGTTCAAATTCTAAAAGGTTCAAATTCCAAAAGGTTCAAATTCCAAAAGGTCCAAATTAAAACTAGTTTAATTTGTTATTCTAAATCAGGTTAACCAAACAGTGAACAAGGTTAAAACTGGGACAGGATATCCCTATTCCCAACCCAATTTTCAATTTTAATTTCTTAATCCTATTGCCAAACGGTCCCAATTCAATTTTTAATTTAAAACAGAATGCGACACGTGGCAGGGTGGTTCGGCCCAAGCCCGACCCGGACCCGACCCGAACCCAGAACCCGACCCGGTCACCCCATCCTCTTCCCCGTTTTTTCGGTAGGGCAACAGTAGGTCTCCGGCGCCTTCTCCGGCGCCGGCGACCGATTTCCGGTGAGTTTTCCCAGTTTTCAAGATGCTATTTTCTCCCCATCTTCACGTAGATCACATCCCCAACCTTCATTTCTCTCAAAACCCCCTCCATCTCCACGAAATAGAGGGTCAAACCCTCGGTCAACTCTCCGGCCACCCTTTTTTTCTTCATTTCCGTGACTGGTTGGTCACTGTTTGGACTCCCTCTCTAACCCAATGGGTTCCTGCACTCATGGGGATCATCTTCCCAACAACCAAACGTGGTTTTAAACACCTTTCTCCTAGCCAACCGATTATCGTCCCTACCTGTCACCCACTTTTCCTTTCTCATCTCTCACCCATTTTAGCCCATCCTTGTGGTGTTGTTTCCCATTTTTCATGTCCTATAAGACCTAGGAATTTAAATCAACAGTATGTTACAAAACAGATGGTGCACATATATTTGGTTTCTAGAGAGAGAAAGCAAGTGGGTCGAGGTGCTTACCTCAACAATGGTGTCTCCCTCTTGCCTTGCCTCCGTTTCTCAGCCTCTACTTCTCTTCCTTATCTCCTTAGCCTTTCTTTCCTTCTTCTTCTCTCTCACCCGAGACCAACTCTTTTTTTTTTTCACTTTCTCTCTCTATATCTCTCTCTCTCCAAGACCAGCCTCTCTGCATCAGGACTGTCCCTCCCATGCCCTGAATCCCCCTTCTACACTCCACCAACCGTACCTGCTACACCATCCCTTGTTGAGTGTTACACACTCAACACATGCACACACACACACACACGGCACACACACACACACACTGCTTTATACACATGTATATATTTATATACACTTACATATTTACCTATTTTACACACATACTCACATGTATACACATATACCCAATATATAATTTAAAATATATATATATATATACACATATATATATATATACACATACACACATTACCATTATCATAATAATAATAATAATAATTAATAAAAAAAAATATATAAAAAATATATTTAATAACCAACGAAAATTTTATATATAAAAAAAAAAAATTTTCTGGGTTATTACACAAGGTGATCCTCCCAACTACCTCTAAAGTCCATGACACAGGCCCTGAGCATATCTTCCAAGATCTGAATAGTGCACTCTGACTGGCCATCTGTCTGGGGGTGGAAGGCAGTACTAAACTGCAGCTGGGTCCCTAAGGCTGTCTGGAAACTCTACCAGAACCGTGCAGTGAAACGTGGGTCTCTGTCAGAAACTATGGATACCGGAACCCCATGTAGTCGCACTATCTCTCGAATGTACAACCTATTGAGGGCGTCTGATGAGTCAGTCACTCTGATCGGTAAGAAATGGGCGGACTTCGTCAGCCTGTCCACAATAACCCAAATCGCATCATGGCCCCTAGGTGACTTCGAAAGACCCATCACGAAATCCATGGTAACGTGCTCCTACTTCCACTCGGCTACCGGTAATGGCTGTAGCAAACCTCCAGGCCTCTGGTGCTCAGCCTTCACCTGCTGGCACGTGAGACACCTAGCCACAAACTGTACTACATCTGCCTTCATCCCAGTCCACCAATACTGACAGCGCAGATCATGATACATCTTGGTGCCCCTTGGGTGCACCGCTAAGCGCGAATGGTGGAAATCCCTAAGGACATCAGTCCTAAGAGACTCGGGAACGAAGACTCTACCCCTGTATCTCAAACCAAGGTCAGAATGGACTGTCCACCCCTCAAATCCCTCAGGGCTAGTAACACGTGCCCTAATCTGCTCGGCCTCAGTATCTAGCAACTGTGCCTCTATAACTCTGGTCAGAAGGGTAGGCTGCACACACAAGCTAAATAGAGTGGCGTGTCCCTCAAACTCGGTAAGCTCTAAGTCAAACTTCCCAATAGCTCCCATCATCTCCCACTCTCTGATGGCTAGGCTGGCTAAGGTGCTCCTCGGCCTCCGACTGAGTGCATCAGCTACGACGTTGGCCTTCCCAGGATGGTACTGAAGGTCAAAGTCGTAATCCTCTAGATACTCCATCCATCTCCTCTGTCGAAGGTTCAGATCCTTCTGTGTAAAGATATACCTGAGGCTCTTGTGGTCCGAAAACACCTCAAATCTCACCCCATATAAATAGTGTCGCCAGCTCTTAAGAGCAAAGATGACGGCAGCCAACTCTAAATCGTGGGTGGGGTAGTTCTTCTCATGGCTCTTCAACTGGCGAGAACCATAAGCTACTACCCTGCCTTCCTGCATCAATACACAACCCAATCCCTCTCGGGAAGCATCACAATATACAGTATAACCCAAGCCTCCCTCAGGGATAATCAGGACTGGAGCTGAAGTCAGTCTCCTCTTCAGCTCCTGAAATGACTGCTCACAGTCGTCGGTCCACTGAAACCTGACGCCCTTGCGCGTCAGCCGGGTCATCGGTGCGGCAAGGCGAGAAAATCCCTCTACAAAACGGCGGTAGTACCCTGTTAACCCCAAGAAACTCCGTATCTCAAACACATTCCTCGGCCTCTCCCAGCTCATAACAGAGTCAACCTTAGAAGGGTCAATAGATACTCCACTCCCAGATACCACATGGCCCAAGAACTGTACCTCCTGGAGCCAGAACTCGCACTTGGAGAGCTTGGCAAATAGCCTATGCTCTCTCAAGATCTGTAACACAGTCCGTAGGTGGAAAGCATGCTCATCCTCAGAAGGTGAGTAAATCAAAATATCGTCCACAAACACCACCACGAACTGATCTATGTACTGGCCAAAGACACGCTGCATCAAGTCCATGAATGCCGCTGGGGCATTCGTCACACCAAATGGCATCACCACGAACTCAAAATGACCATAGCGAGTGCGGAAGGCTGTCTTCGCTATGTCCTCCTCTCGCACTCTCAACTGATGATACCCAGATCGAAGATCAATCTTCGAGAAGCATCTCGAACCTCTCAACTGATCAAACAAGTCATCGATCCTGGGTAACGGGTACTTGTTCTTAATAGTCACACGGTTCAGCCTCCGGTAGTCCACACATAACCGTAACGTCCCGTCCTTCTTCTTCGCAAAGAGTGCTGAGGCACCCCAAGAAGAAGTGCTAGGACGGATGAACCCCTTACCCTGAAGGTCAGTCAGCTGTTCCCTCAGCTCTCTCAACTCTGCTGGAGCCATGCGGTATGGTGGGATAGATATGGGTACAGTACCAGGGATAAGCTCGATGGTAAACTCCACCTCCCGCCTCGGGGGTAAGCTAGTCAAGCTGTCGGAAAAAACGTCAGGAAACTCCTCTACCACCGGTGGTAACACAACCCCTGTAGCCTCACTATCCCCTGCAATCATACTAGCCAACATATAGCTATGGGCTCCCCAACTCCTAGAGTCGTACAAGGGTGGTACCAAGAAGTCTCCACGATCTCCCGTGAAATAAAAACAATCCCCCTCAGGGGTGCACACCGTAACTCTCCCCCTGAAACAATCGATACTAGCCCGGAAAGTAAACAGCCAATCCATACCCAAGATAACGCCGAAGCTAGTCATATCAAGCACAATAAAATCAAAGCAGAGAGTACGATCAGCTATCTCGAGTGAACAACCCCTACAAATCCTGGTCAATGTCACACTACCCCCAACAGGGGTATCAACACGTAGCAGTGGATCCATCCGATCTATAGTCAACCCGAATGACATGGAAAATGCAGTGGATATAAAAGAATGCGATGCACCAGAGTCTATCAACACGCTAGCCCATGAACTGAACATAAGAAAGGTACCTCGTACTACTGATGGCCCAGCAGTAGAAGCCTCTGGGGTAGCAACCGCGTACACTCTGCCCTGTACGGTCTGACCCTGTCTGCCTCCCCCTCTCTGCCCCTGCTGTCCTCCCCCTCTCGGGGCTGGAACTCTAACACTCAATGCCGAAGATGCTGGCTGATAGTAAGGTACTGGGGGTCTATAGCCTGACTGCGTCTGGGGTAAAGGCACCTGGGTGGGCTGGAAATAGTGGGACCTCGGTGCGCTCTGGGAAGTCTGTCCCTGAGGACAGTGGGCCTTGATATGGCCCGGCTGATGACAAGTATAGCACACTAGTGTGGCCCTTCAGGCCTGACTCTGAGACTGGGATGGAAGTGGTAGCTGGCTCGGCCCTGTCCCTAATCCCTGACTAGGATCTCTCTGTGGGCAATCAGCCATCCTGTGGCCAGGCTGTCCACACTAGTAGCATGTGATGGTCAGCTGTGGCGCCCCTCCTCGAGGAGTGATAGACATAGTAGGCTGGGGAGCTAAAAGCTGCATAGGCCTCTGGGATGTAGATGGAGAAGAGGTACTGCCTCGGAACCTCTTCAGCGGCCTCCTACCAAAGTGAGCTGGGACGGTCACAGTAGGCTGAGCTGGTGTAAGTGCTAATGCTGTGGCTGGCCTGGTCTGAGCCCGGGACTCCCTGATCCCTCTGAGAGCAGCCAACTCTCGCTCAACCCTCATGGCCCTGATCACAGCCTCCTCATAGGTATCAATGATGTGACTTGCCAGTCTCTCCCTGATAGAGATCTTCAGCCCCTCTAGAAAATGATAAACTCTCAGCTCCTCCACCCCAATAATGTGCGGGGCAAACCTGCCCAATGCGGTAAACTGGGACTCATACTGCGTCATGGTCATGTCTCTCTGGAGCAAGGTCTCAAACTCTCTCCTGAACCCGACCCTAGCAGTCGCTGGAAAGTAGTGGTCATTGAACATGGCCACAAATGCATCCCACCCCTCTCCGAACCTGCTAATCTTCCCCGTAGATACCTTCCACCACTGGCTCGCTAGCCCTGTAAACTGGAAGGTGGCACATCGGATCCTCAGGTGTGGCTCGACAATCCCTAGTGAGTCCAGGATCCTCACGATCTGATCCAGCCACTCCTCGGCCACCAAGGGATCAGGCTATCCTGCAAATGACGGTGGCCTCATCCGCTGAAATGCCTTCATGACAAAGGTGTCTCTGGTCTCTCCACCTGGCCTCGGCATCAGCAGCCCTGGCCTCAGCATCGGTGGTCCTGGCCTCCTGCATGGCACGGAAGCACTCCTGTATAATGGTCGCCAAATCTCTGGCGCCAATAGTCTGCCCCACCTCCTCCACAGGGGTTGGAGCAATATCCTCCTCAGCTGCACTATGCTTCGGAATGTCAGCTGGGGCAACTACCTCCTCAACTACATCAAGAATAAGAGCAGCAGCTCTAGATCTGCCACGACGAGGCTGGGCAGCACCTCTGGGCGCACCCCTGCCCCTACCCCCTCTGGGTGGTCTGCCTCTCGTAGGAGCTCGTCTAGGAGGCATATCTATAAGTCCAAGAGAAAAATTCAATATCACTTTTTCACGTAATTACAATAAGGCATGCATCAGGACACATAATCACGTAGCACATAAAATCCTATCATATGCTGCTAACAGTTCATACTAAGTCTCATTCTTTTTTCTAGGGTCTCATGGTGTTAAACAACACCCCACAGTCTCTAGGTATTCGAACCTATGCTCTGATACCACGTTGTCACGCCCCGAATTTCTGCAAACTGAGGCGCGACTGACGAGACAGAAATGAAACAAACAAAAGGACAAAAGTAATTAAATTCACTAAACATGCGTCTATTCTCATCAATACATAAAATAATATACAATACATCGTTCATCGGTCATTCGGGCTTAAGCCCTTACATAACAAAATACAAGTCTCATGGACCAAAAATATATCACGTGCTCCACCCTATCAGGGCATCACAGAGTCTCAAGTGGCTGGAGGATCCTCATCTGAAAATGTTGCCCACGAATGGGTCAGCTCAACTGCTGGTATGATGAAATGCTAATGCCAGAAATAAAGCTAAGGCGTGGCATGTGCAAAGTGTGCATTTATCTCTAAATGACATTCCAGCATCGCAGTAATATATATATGAATGGTATGCGTGACACACCCATGCACAACTCTATGTCACACCCATGTCTCATTTACGGGTACTCCCCGATTGGCACAGAGTACCAATGCAATGGCCAATTTTGGGTTTTTCACCACAGGATCTACACCCTCATAATGCAAAGCACCATGTGCTTACCCACGCCATGTTCTCAAAGGATTCATCATATGCCAATATGCCAATGCAATCTCAATGAAACATGGTTTCCACAATATAGCATGCTCGAAACAATAATACATAAATCACCAGCTGATTCCACATGCAAGCATATCTCATATAATCAACTTTAAACACATGTCATGATTCACATTCATCATTCACTAAATTTTCATAAAGTACAAGTAACATATAAGCATATGTGCAACCAACTCTAAATCACCAAGTAAACATCTTCCACATAAACAAATAAGTCATTCACAAAATATTCCTAACTTAACTTCATTTCTAACATTAGCAAAACACCATACCTGATGGGTCAGTCACAACCCAAGAAGAACGTGCACGATATGTAACTGAACTGGTCAATGAAAATGCAAGAGATCAGATCTCCCTCTCCTGTCCTGTAAGTGTCCCTAAAAACATAAATTCCAACTCAGTTTATTGTCATTTGAATTTATTCTATTCATCAAATTTTATGTCTTTAATTCATAGGTTTCTCTTCTGCTAAATTAGACTCTACTATTGAGTCCAGAACATCGAAGAAAATAAGTTTAGGCTTTCGTAAAACTCAATTCGGACATCTGGGTTTAAAAGGGCAAAACAGTCATTTTACACTTTTCACAGGTTCTTACATTTCGTGACCTCTTTTCGCAAATCGGACTCCACGGTTGAGTCCGGAATGCTCAAGATAATAAAGTTTCACTATTTGTTTACTTAATTCTGAGTTCGTTTGACTGTACTTTAAATTCAGGGGCATTTTGGTAATTTTAAAGGTTTGTGTGGGTCTTTTATTTTTTGGGACCCCGTCTCGTAAAACGGACCTCACTATTGGTCTCAGAATGGTCGAGATAGTCAAAATACACTAATGACTTGTCCCATTTGGACTCCGGAATATTTTTGAATATTTAATTAATTAAATTAATTAATCAATTAATTAATTAATTTAATTAATAATTTATTAATATTTTATTCATGGGGTCAAACATAATTAATCAAAGTTCTAGGGTTCAAAATCAGATTTCTTAAAGTTCTGGGTTAAGGTTCAATTTTCAAAAGGTTCAAGGTCAAAATTGTAATTAATCAAAATTTACTATTCCTAATTCGGTTACCCAAACAGGGACTTATCCAGAACAGGGATAGGATATCCCTGTTCCTATTTCAATTTAAATTTTTGATTTCTTAAGTCCGTAACCAAACAGACCCGATCCCTTTTTAATTTAAAACACCAGCGCGACACGTGGTAGGGGCAGTTCAGCCCTGCCCGAACCGGACCCGACCCGGACCCGGAACCCGACCCGGTCACCCCCTTTCTTCCCCGACTTTCTGGCGAAGTAGCAGTAGGGTTCTGGCACCTTCTCCGGCGCCGGCGACCGATCTCCGGCGAGTTTTTCAAGTTTTAAAAATGTGATTCTCTCCCCCTTTTCATGTAGATCTCATCTCTAACCTCCATTTCCCTCAAAACCTTCCCCATCTTCTCGAAATAGAGGGTCAAACCCTCGGTCAACTCTCCGGCCAACTCATTTTTTTTTTCCATTTTCCTTCGCTGGTTTTGGTTGGTTCCAACTCCAAATGATTTCTACACTTTAGGGGGTTACTTTTCTATCACCCACATCTAATTTAACACATGAAATATCAAACCAATCCCCCATGGCCGTAGCTTGTGACCCACTTTTCTCTCTCATCTCTCAACTATTTCGGTTGGTTTCTTTTGCATTCTTTTCCATTTTCCACATGCTATAAGACTCAAGAACTTAAATCTAATTAATATATCACAAAACAGATCATGTATGAGTGAGATTTTCTAGAGAGAGAAAGTAAATGGGTTGAGGTGTTTACCTCAACAATGGCGTCTCCTCTTTGCCTTGTCTCTACTTCTTAGCCTCTATTTCCCCTTCTTATCTCCTCTGCTTTTCTTTCTCTTTTCTTTTTCTCCAACCGACACACAATTACATATACAAAATCCACTCTCTCTCTCCCTATCATTTCTCTCTCTCTCTCTAAGACTAAACCTAACCTCACTGCTCAGAACTGCCCCTCCCATGCTCTGAATTCTCCCTCCACACTCCACCAGCCACTGCCTGCCACACCACTCTTCATTGAGTGTGTAACACTCAACACATGCACACACACTCACGCACAGTCGTGTACAACACACACACACACACACACATCTGTTATATATATATATATATACATATATATTTACACATTTAAATACACACACTCACATGTATACACATATACACACTAAATAATTTAAATTATATATATATATATATATACATACATCCATGTATATATTATACACATTACATACTTACATAATAATAATAATAATAATAATAATAATAATAATTAATATTAACAAAGAATAATAAAAAAAAAATTTCATGTCATAACAGCTGACGCTAGCATGGCATCAGCACAAGGTTACCAACGTCAACACCTCATTGTTCCTTTGTTGGCTCTCCAATGTCTTCTATTGTGTTTTTGACAAAGTTTGGACCTTGATCATTGCCCAATACCAAGTTGGAAGACGTTGTAGGTTTTCAGGGTTTGTGAAATGAGAAAAAAAGGAGAGAGGGTGGGTTGGGGGGGGGGGGGGGTAGACAAAAATTAACAAAATAGGGTGGAATAAAATTAATCTCATTCCCACACCCTTCTCTAATGATATTATTATAAACATAGTAAAAAGTTACGAGAGTACCCATTATCTTAACATTTCATATATTCTAACATCTTTTTCTTTTTCATAATTGAGATATCCTACTCACTAATGCAAATTCAACTCAAATAATAATCATTAATTAATTATTAACCATTCATAGTTATTTAATAAAATATGTCCTTATTAAATTTTAGTTAATTTATAAGGATAATATACTTTATCAATTGAGTTATAATATGATTTTGCTACTATAAACATTTTTTATAAGTATGCAGTAAAAAACATCAAAATAAGGGCACATGTCATGAACATGTGAGATATAAATGTACAAACAATTAAGAACAAAAATTCATACCTCTCAAAAATTCTAAAACAGAATCACATGTTATTATATGATTCTACAACCTAAAAGTATAATGACTGAAAATTCGAAAATCCTCCGGTTTCTTTCCCTTCAAATAATTTATATCAAGCAACAGGGGTGAACATCCCACACCTTCCTAACTCTCATCCTACACCCCCTTTTCCACCCTCTGAACAAATCTAACACTGACCCTAGCATAACCCAAGTACACCCTAGCAAGGAAAGAGAAGATTCCATAATTCCTTAGCCAAAAGTGACCATCAGCTACTATAAACATATGATAATTTAAATGATATCAATTATTTTTAATTATAAATACAAAATTTATATTATCTCAATATAAAATTTATATTATCTCATTATTTTCATATAATTTATTATTCTGAAATAGTGTATTTCAATAATTAATTATTGCACTATTACTAAAACAGAATAATTTTATCATTAGTTAATAATTCTAATAGACTAAGTTTAAATATTTATACATATTCTACTGGTACTTTTAATTATAGTATTATAGGTTAAATATAATTTAGATAGTATCATACTATTTTCTTTACTTTAATAAAAGTAATATTTATGTAATTAATTTTACTATTTAGTTATTAATTAGTTTCTGCAAATATGGCCACAGACCTCTTCTTGTGCTTATAAATTGAATCCCACAGCGATGGGAATGAGATTGCCATCTACCACGTTGGAAATGAGATACTCAACCCTTTGAAGGAAATTCATTCCTGGAGGAGTGGGATTGCCAGCAATAAAAGTGTCCCGTATATGGGAATATCATTCTCATTCCATCACTTGGTTCCTTTTTTGAAGGATTTCTTATCCTTGCTATAAGATCAACTAGGCACCATGTGATGTCCTTCCAGTGATATCACAGCAGTCGATGAATTCTGAAGCAGCTAACAAATCCTTAAAAATTATAAGATCTAATACAAATTCAAAAATCCACCCATTCTTTGTATATTTATAAATAAAAAAATTATTATATATTTGAACAAAAATAATTTTTAAAACGATAAATTACATTAACTCCTTTAAGTTTTTTTTTTTAATTATAAGAATTTCCTTTTTATTTTAGTTTTCTTCTTAGAATATTATATTTAAGTACTTAAATTATTTCAAAACCTACTCACGTGCAACGCACGTGCATCTCTACTAGTATTTTTTAAATATTTATATAATTTTTTACTTTGTTTTATATATATATATATTATATTTATTTTGTAATATAAAATTTAATTATTTTCAATAAAAGAGGGGTATATATTGAATAAGACTCTAATAATAGAATTTTTACATAATTTTTTTTTTATGTAAATAGATTCAAATAAAAAATTAGAGCACAATACGTATAAAACTCTATTAATAAAACTAAGTTTCTTTCATGAAGTCTTAGTTTTATACATGAAGTGTTTTTGAGGTCTTTTTTTGCAGCATTAGATTTTTATTAACTTTAAACTTCTAATTTGATTATACTACAAAGACATAAAATTTAGGATCTTTTGTAGAGTTAGATTTTGATTAACCTTAGACTTCTAATTTTATTATATTATAGATACATAAAATTTGAGGGGCCTAAAGCGATTGTTTTGATGGTTTTATGATCGAGTCGATTCTACTTGGTATGTGCAGGTGCTAGTTAATTTAGTTTTTTGATGCTAATCAATTAAACTTCTTAGACTCATCTAATATGACTAGCACCAAGAAGTTAAATTCAATAGCATCTGACGTTATATTAACTAGTATTCGAACAATTACATCTAACAGGTAAATTTTTTTGACATATTTTATGATAAGGATAACATTATTCTTTTTTAAAATGCATGAATATTTATTTACATTTAATCAGATATATGAATTTGTTTAAGAATTTTAAAGATTTTAAAGAACTCTAAAGATTGTATTCAATGTATTTCCAACCCGATGTAAAGAATTAAATGAGTTGTATGTGAAATATATATATATATATATATATATATATATATATTTTGTGAAAAGTCTCACAACATAATAGTACAGGAGTTTGTGCAGCCTATATGAGGGTTGAAAAAATCCACACTGACAACTGTAAAAGTCCCAGAAAACAGTAGTATAAGAGCATCACAAAAAACCAACAATTTTTATCCACACTATAAATAAGGCATGTTGCAAAAGATGCCTACTGGTACATCAAACTCGGACTCGTGTCTTGGACTGAGTTTGAGCAACTTCTGCAATATCTAATAAGAGAAGAGAAAATTGAAGGGATTGAAAAGAGTTCAATGAACAACCTGTAGCCATGGAAATTGTCACAAATTTGAGTGAGAGGTTATACATTTGAGAATATGCCTGACAATATATATATCATTTCTGCTTTCGCAGGACGAAGACTTCTCGGAGAGTACAACACTACTGGTCGTGTAGGTTACAATTAACTCAACCTATGAGAAATAAAATTTCACCTCGTTAGTGAATAAATTTGAGTTATGCATGTTATGCTATGGTTGATGCCCGAACCTGGATATATTAGGTTCCAGGCTAAGTTGTGCTATGATTTATATTAGTATTAATTAATGCTTGTGTTGAATGTTGATATATATGTGTGTGTGTGTGTGTGTGTGGTGGCGGCGGCGGCGGCGCCGGGGGGCGAGGTGGGGGGGGATAAGAGGTGAAACTGTATTGTATTGAAGTGAGTTGCTGATGAGTTGATCCCACTGATTGAGTCAGCAGCTCATCCAATTGTATTTCTTGTATTTCAGTGTGTATTGTGGAATAAACAAAGTTTACTGTTTCTGGGATTTGCAATAACTCTTCCACCACTCAAGCTTAAAACATTTTCCTTTTTACTATTAAATAATTGGGATGAGACTATTCATTTGAATTAATGGTTTGGGATATACAGACTTATCTCCAGTACGAACATTTAGCTGTTGGTAGAGGTCAAAGAAATTTGAATAATTTT
This sequence comes from Nyssa sinensis, assembly GCA_008638375.1. NCBI lineage: Eukaryota > Viridiplantae > Streptophyta > Magnoliopsida > Cornales > Nyssaceae > Nyssa > Nyssa sinensis. Next base: position 22,327,995 of record CM018050.1, read on the forward strand.
TTTTTTCTATCCATACTTATTTTGATTTCTATTGTATCAAAGCAAAAGACTTGCCCGTGTTCAACCTTTCCATCAAATTCTACTATACCACCCGAAGACAAGTTTTCTTTCTTTGCATAAGCATAACCTCCATAGGTTATTGAATGTGCCACTGTTGTACTTTCATGCACCACTTCTCTTCTTGAGTACTTAAGATATTTGTCCTAGGTTGAGAACATAAAGAAGGTTTGGCTTGGATTTTAGGCACAGAGACACTAATTATTGGCCTTTGGCTTGGATATTAACCACACGGACATAATTAATCTTGGTAATTTCACCTCCACCGGTTCTTCACCCTGACATTGATTTCACCATTCTCCAGAAAAGACTGCATCATATATAACTGGCTTTGATCCCAAAGTAGCAGCAACATAACATAAGACAACAATTTTGATATTTTGGGTCAGGAATGCTTGATTCCAAACTATGTATCTATGTTTTCAATGGAAGACATGTTTTATCCATATTGAAAAACCAAGAAAATAAATACTTTGGAGAAAAAATAAGCATCCTTTATTTTCTGCTTTAAGCATCTGCATAATTACAAATATGCAAATAACAATTAAATCAAGTCATTAATAAGAATGTAGATGACATAAGAAAACAATTACAATCTATTCATGCAAGTTATCTACCAAAAAATTTAATTATTGCCTACTGCGGGGTTGTTTAAAACAAGAATTTTGTTTTCCGGTTGAAGATGCCATGCATATCCATAGGTAGATGAGACCATGTCAATAAGTAGGGGAAATTGCAATAGAGCAAAAAAGGTTACTGGTACAGTGGCGAGCATAGAGACCGGAGTAGCAGTCCATCTTATGCGTTCACCAAGCACAATAACAAGAGTGGCACCAAAGGTTACCATCATAATGAAAACCAAAAAGGAGTTAACGCCGTTTTTGGAAAATGGGGTTCGCGGAGTATCATCAGTGCCACCTGGTAATGTGAAGACTGCCGCAAACATAACAGTGACAACGAGAGTGGCTACAATTGTACATGACGTTGCTGTGGCTCCCATCCATCTTTCTCCTTCTTTGACTAATACATAGTGAGATTTTGAGAACAAAGTCTGAGGAGTTTCTCCATTATTGTTACCAAGATTATTGTATGAAAATGGTACAATCATCTGCACCTCCTACATATAATGGTTAATTATGAAGGAGAACTGTAATATCTCAAAAATTTGACATAAGGAGAGTGCATCCCGATTTAATAAAAAAATAAATTATGTGACGCTAATAATTTGAAATAGCTTAAGATACAATAAGTCATGACGGGATTTAAGGCCTTCAAATATAAAAATAATATATATATGCTCGAGAAATTGACAAACCCGATCAACTGAATATCGACATAAACAATACGAGATTGATATAGAAAAATTAATTATGTGAATAAAATAAATATAATAGAAGACACGAACGGTGACTCAAAATTAGTAAAATCAAGAATGACGATACCGAGCCTCAGCTTTAAGCTAAATTTATTGGCATCTCATAATGTAAAATTTTATGAAATAAAATATTCATGTTTCATACGGTAATATTTATCCAAAAAGGCATTTATACATGTAAATACCGTGTATATATATAATGATACATTACGTACATTATCTAATAAGAATGTATATATATATAAAATATATAAAAATTATATTTTATACAATTATCTATAAGAAAATAGTAAAGAAATGGGCGGTAGCTTCTAGATAAAAGCTGTTGGATATATATATATATATATATAAAATCAGGAACATGAAAAAGCTTGAAGTTTCTAGAGCCAGAAGAGAGAAAAAGGGCCGAAGTCACTAGAAGGAGAGAGAGATAGAGAGACGGTGTGCAACGAAAGCTGCTGGAACCAGAGGAAGAAGAGAGCGACAGTTGCAGCGCTCCAACAGCAGCAAAGACACGAACAACATATATGCGTGTAGGTGTAGCGTTGCAGAGGAGGATTTTGTAGTGAGACGTTTGGGATTTGTTGCAGGGATATATATAAATATATATATATATATATATAATTATATTGTGTGGATGTTGCGGTTTGTGGGGTTCTCCTGTTTCTGCCGTTTCCAATTGCCGCTTCCAATTAAGAACAGGGGTTGCTACTGGAGTTGTGATAGGGGGCGATGACGATATTGCGGCAGTAGTGGTTGGATTCTGAGGGAGGCGCTGTTTGTCAGAGAAAATAGAAGAGTTGTGGCGGTGCATCAGGTGTTTATATATCTATATATGTGCATATATGTTTGTGTATTTGTGTAGCGGTGCAGCAGGGGGGACGATGTGTGTGTTTGTGTAACGGTGTAAAGGGGGAATGGAAGTGCGGAGTGAAGCAGTTCGCTGCACAGAATGGATCTCGTTGTATTGATTGTTGGACGAATGACTGAGGGGTGGATGTGTCCCCATTTCGGCTGTTCAGGGGTTGATACGGCTGGATGTTAAGGGGCAGCAAATTGTCGAGAATTCAGTTACCTCAGGTGACTGTACAGGGCAGCTGAAGCAGAGGCAAACCGTTTGCTTCTCCTAACAAGTTCATAGGCAACAGAGCGCTGCAAAGAAAGAGCAGACAGCTCAGTAATTGATGTAGAGGCAGAACTCAACATGTTTCTCGTCCCATTTAATGAAACAAAGTTTATTGATTCCTCTGGCTTCTTAAAAATCTGGATAGGTGGTTATGACAAAGCCTTGATGGATTGCTCAATGAAACACCCAATCAAATGAACCAAGCTGATGCATTCTTTTTGTGGGTCCTGGGCGAAGAGGAGCACGAGACAGCAGACCTGTGGAACGGCCAGTTGGTGAATTGAGGAAACAGAAGAAGTGGCGGAGTAATACAATTTGATCAGATTGTTCCAGGAGAGTTGACTATAGCAACTGGAGTTCCTAATTCAGGAAATAGCGAGTGGATCGATGCCCTTTTATGTAATCTTAATGAAAGTGTTAGATGGGAAATTGCACTTTGTTCCAAGGAGAACGAGGATAGGGAGCATACGAGGGAGTTCTCAGTTAATTGCCGCTTTGATATGCAGCAGTAACATCTTCAGTGGCTGTTTTAGGAGTATATTGGCCTTAGTTAGATGCTGCTAGGAGGAAAATGTGGCGGAGCCAAGCTAGAGGTGCGATCGGAGGGACACAATAAGTTCAGACATGGTCCTGTGAGGATCGTTTTGAGCCCTTCAGAGGCATTTGATAGTGAGGATTGGGTAATGTGCTTTGCAGCTACCAAAAAGGCATGACCAGTCAAGATCCTGGACAGCTTGGGGGAAAACGGCTGAAGAAGTTGATGAAACTAGATTTAAAATGGCTGGCCGACTCGATCAACCTGACGGTGTGTTTTCTTCAACTGCTGAACCGTGGACTGAAGATCAACTTCAAACTCTGGATGCACAAGAATTTGGTTCACGCTTGACTGCAAATTCTCCAAAGGTTGTGTTATGACATGGAATTTTTTTTTTATTATTGTTCTTGGTTAAATTAAAATTTTTATTATTATTATTATTATTATTATTATTATAATTGTTATTAATTTTGAAGCATTAGTATTATGTATATGCATAGTATACATGTGTAGGTATGTGTGAAATATTATATGTGCATGCATGTGTATATGGATATGTGGAAGGAGATATGGCAGTGCACTGTGTGTGTGTAACTGGACGCGTGTGTGTGTGTGTGTTTGCAACCAAACTAGATGGGCAACCGGTTGGCAATGTGTGAGATTAGTGTGTGTAATGAGTGGAATAGGTGTATAGGCATACATATGGAGCAGCTTTACATTTAATGCAAAGCTGCATTTGGGGGGAAGCAAAAGGTGACTGAACGGTGAAGAGGAGGTCAAGGATAGTGGCTGTGAGGGAGAGACGTGAGAGATTTCAAGTGTGTGCGTATAAGTGTGGTCTCGGGTGGGGAGAAAAGAGAAGGAAAGAAACAGAAAGCGAGGGAGAGAAATAGAGTTCTGAGAGAGAGTTTGAAGCTTGGTTTGAAGCTCGGAACAAGAGGGTGAAGGAAGGCACGGCTAGAGAGAGAAAGTTCAGAAAACCCGTAAGTGGACCCTTTCTGTTTTATTTTTTTTAAAGCATAATAATTTATTTGATGCATTGAGGCTTAAAGAGCATATTGTAGAGATTGTTTTGCAAAAAGAATGAGGTTAAATGGTTGAGAAACTAGGGAGAAAACCTAGGTTGCAGGTCTCGGTTTTGGAAATTGGAACTTATCATTTTATGTGTAAAACTCTCTTTAAATGATCCTAAAATAATCCTACGAAGTGCAGAAAAAGGATAGAAAAAGAAAGAATGAAAAACGGTGGGAAAATGAACATGAAATCGGAATTTTTCAGTTGGCCGGAGATTCGGCCATGGGCCTTTGAGCTCTATTTCGAGGAGATGGGGAAGGTTTTGAGGGAAATGGAGGATGGATGTGAGGCCTACGTGAAAAACAGAAGAAAATCACATTTTGAAAACATGAAAAAGTCGCCGGAGATCGGTCGCCGGCGCCGGAGAAGGCGCCGGAACCCTACTGTGCGTCGCCGGAAAATCGGAGAAGAAGGGGGGGCTGTTCCGGGCCTAGGGTCGGGTCGGTTCGGGTCCGGTTCGGGTGGGTGTGGACCGCCCCTGCCACGTGTCACCATATGTTTTAAATTAAAATGTTGAAGGGGGCTGTTTGGTTGTGGACTTAAGAAATTGGAAATCTGAAATAAATAAGAACAGGGATATCTTATCCCTGTTTTAGGTTGATCCTTGTTTGGTTGTCCGAATTAGGAACAGGAGAATTTGAATTTACAGTTTTGCCCTTGAACTTTTTGATAATTGAAAACTGACCCTGAATTTTCGAAAATTACCTTTTAACCCTAAACTTTTGAATAATTACACTTTGACCCACCTGAATTAAAATATTAATAAAATATTAATTAAATTAATTAATTAAATTAATTTAATTATTTAAATACTCTAAAATAACCCGGAGTCCAAATGGGACAAGTCATTAGTGCATTTTGACTATCTCAGCCATTCTGAGGCCAATGGTGAGGTCCGTTTTACGAGACGGGGTCCCGAAAAATAAAAGACCTGTGGTAACCTTTAAAATTACTAAAATGCCCCTAAATTGAAACACTGTCAAACGAACTCCAAATTTAGTAAACGAATAGTGAAACTTTATTATCTCGAGCTTTCCGGATTCAACCGTGGAGTCCGATTTGTGAAAAGAGGTCTCGAAATGTGAGGACCTGTGAAAAGTGCAAAATGACCATTCTGCCCTTTTTAACCCAGGTGTCCGAATTGAATTCTACGAAAACCTAAACTTAGTTTCCTCAACGTCCCGGACTCAATAGTGGAAATCTAAATTGGCAAAAATAGAAACTTATGAATTAAAGACATAAAATTTGATGAATAGCATAATTCAAGTGACAATTAAACTGAGTCTCATGTTATGAATTTTAGGGACACGGAAAGGCAAAGAGAAGGTGATCTGACCCTCGATATTCCCACTGTGATTCTACCATACTTCGAGTACGCCTTCTTGGGTTGAGATCGATTTACAGGTACGATATATTGTGCTAAGTAAGAAATAGAATTGAGATTAGGAATACTTGCTTTGCTGCCTTGATTGTTCACATGTTTGCTTGAGTGTTCACATGCTTATGTGTTACGTGCTATCTTGTTAAGTTGGATGATGATTATGGGTATATCGCATGTGTTAGTATAGTGTGTGAATTATATGCTTTGAAGAACTGTTGATATTATGAATTGTGTACTTGAAGGCATGCTTTATGTATGAATGAGATGCATCATTGAGATTACATTATGATATGATGAAATCAGAGCATATTGGCATAGTGTGATTCCTTGGACATGGCGTGGGTTAAGCACTTGGTGCTTTGCATTATGAGGGTGCAGATCCTGTGGTGAACTTTTTGATAATTGAAAACTGACCCTGAATTTTCGAAAATTACCTTTTAACCCTAAACTTTTGAATAATTACACTTTGACCCACCTGAATTAAAATATTAATAAAATATTAATTAAATTAATTAATTAAATTAATTTAATTATTTAAATACTCTAAAATAACCCGGAGTCCAAATGGGACAAGTCATTAGTGCATTTTGACTATCTCAGCCATTCTGAGGCCAATGGTGAGGTCCGTTTTACGAGACGGGGTCCCGAAAAATAAAAGACCCGTGGTAACCTTTAAAATTACTAAAATGCCCCTAAATTGAAACACTGTCAAACGAACTCCAAATTTAGTAAACGAATAGTGAAACTTTATTATCTCGAGCTTTCCGGATTCAACCGTGGAGTCCGATTTGTGAAAAGAGGTCTCGAAATGTGAGGACCCGTGAAAAGTGCAAAATGACCATTCTGCCCTTTTTAACCCAGGTGTCCGAATTGAATTCTACGAAAACCTAAACTTAGTTTCCTCAACGTCCCGGACTCAATAGTGGAAATCTAAATTGGCAAAAATAGAAACTTATGAATTAAAGACATAAAATTTGATGAATAGCATAATTCAAGTGACAATTAAACTGAGTCTCATGTTATGAATTTTAGGGACACGGAAAGGCAAAGAGAAGGTGATCTGACCCTCGATATTCCCACTGTGATTCTACCATACTTCGAGTACGCCTTCTTGGGTTGAGATCGATTTACAGGTACGATATATTGTGCTAAGTAAGAAATAGAATTGAGATTAGGAATACTTGCTTTGCTGCCTTGATTGTTCACATGTTTGCTTGAGTGTTCACATGCTTATGTGCTACGTGCTATCTTGTTAAGTTGGATGATGATTATGGGTATATCGCATGTGTTAGTATAGTGTGTGAATTATATGCTTTGAAGAACTGTTGATATTATGAATTGTGTACTTGAAGGCATGCTTTATATATGAATGAGATGCATCATTGAGATTACATTATGATATGATGAAATCAGAGCATATTGGCATAGTGTGATTCCTTGGACATGGCGTGGGTTAAGCACTTGGTGCTTTGCATTATGAGGGTGCAGATCCTGTGGTGAAAAACTCAAAATCGGCCAATAGGTACTTGCGAGCCTGACGGATTCCGGACCGTGAAGCGAGACATACGTGGCGGTACTCATGCTAGCGGAGAATGACCGTATCATGAGACATGGGTGGCATAGAGTTGCATGGGTGTGTCACGCATACAGTACATATACTATATACTGCTCATATACTGCCATCATGATATTGAATGCCATATAGAAATAACTGTACACTTGCACATGCCACGACCTTAGTTTTGTTTCTTGCATTAGCATTATATTGTACCAGCATGTTGAGCTGACCCCTTTAATGGGGCAAACATTTCAGATGATGTCCCAGCTGTACGAGACGTGGAGATGATCTGATTAGGGACTATGTTAGGCCCAAGGGGCGTTTGTTTTTTTGATATTGTATAAGGGCATAAGCCCAAGACCGTATTTTATTTTACATGTTGTAAGCAAGTGGACTAGACCCTATGTATGTATTCAGAACAGTGTACAGAATGTATGAGAATGTCATTATTATCTTTTATTTCCTTATTATTTTATTTCTTTTCGTCTTGTTACGCGCGCCTCGGGTTCGCTGGAATTCGGGGCGTGACAGGTTGGCGGTTGGAGTGAAAGTGTATAGTTTCAATGGGATTAACAGAAACAGGTTCGTAATTGTAACGAAAGTGATGTACAATCGTCCTAGAGTCACCAGGAACGTTTCACTGAAAAGAGAGACTTCACTGAAAGGTCACATGGTTGGGATTCGGAATGGAGAAACAAAAGGAACCGCCCTGCCAAGTTAGCTGGAGGGTTAAATGATGATTGCAGTGCCAGTGGAATGTCGACTGCAACTAGACAAAGGTGGATATGTTCACATCTGAAGTATAGGATGATATTTTGGATGTTGAATCAATTATGATGGCCATCAGAAGAATAGTTCTAGGATATGCATAGACGTGGCTAACGACATATCTAGAGGATATCTGTGAATAGAGATAAGCATATATTCAGGTGAGTGACTCGGACTCCTGACTTGGTGTATATTTTCTGTATATTGTACTGCTTTATATGCTGAACTGTTCTATACACTGAACTGTTTTAAATCTATATGCTTTCATGCATACTCTTTACACTGCATTACATGTGGCATGATTCCATTCTATCCTGCTTTTGTTACCTCTTGTTCTGATTCTATTTTGGGTTTGTTGTCCTAACTTGTTCTACGCCATTGGAGTCTGGTTGGATTCTATTTTGTTATGTTGAGTCTTACTTTGGCCTACCACAGGATTGAGCGGTTTTATGCCAGAGCACGACCCAGAGGGTAGAGGCCCCACGAGTAGTCTGCTTATGGGCAACTAGGAAGGCTCGTCTGTATGATTGGCATTCTGTTCTGTTTCTGTCCCGCTCAGTTCTGTTCTGTTCCGCTCTGATCTGACCCCAGAGGGTAGAGGCCTCATGAGTCGTCCGCTTATGGGTAGCTGGGGAAGGCTCAGGCACATTTTTTGATATGCCTTTGATTGATTGGTACTTTGTTTTGATCTGTTCTGTTCTGTTTTGGCTCTGTTCTGATTTGTCTGATTTGTTCAGTTCTGATCTGATCTGTTTGAGCTTCATTTGTTCTATTTGAGCTGCATTTGTCCTACTTGAGCTGCATTATTTTACTTGAGTTGCATATGAGCATGCATTTTATATGATATCATGTATATATAAACTGGTTTTGAAACCCATGGTAGGAACCTATGTTACTCACTGAGCTTGTTTAAGCTCATTCCTTTTATTTAACATTTTTCAGGATATATCTCCATTGGTTTAGAAGGTACAAGGAGATGATACTAGTAAGCTGAGAGGTATCCCAAATACGGATCTGATGGCATGGATTTGTGGAGACTTGGGTTCTGGCGGATTGACTCAGACTATTCAGGTGAGTGACATGATATAGTTGACTTTATTTATATGCATTAGATGTGTAGGGACATGGCTCATGGTAATGGTACTCTAGAGAGATTAGATATGCTTTGTGTTATATGTCTGGTTATAGATGTGCTCTGTGGTTAAAGTTATTAGTTGTCTAGGTTTTAGACTTGCTTTGTGGTACATGCCTCTGTGGTATTTATAGATGAGTTGTATTCCCGAGATGAAAAGGTTTTGAATTCCGCTGCTCTGACCCTACATTGGAGTGCAATTCATTACTAGGTTCAGAAGTTTGCCTTTGATTGGTCGCATTATCAGTAGGGAGATCGGCAAGGTGGCTAACTGACATCACATTTTCTGCATCCGCGTAGGGTGGGGTGCGGGATGTGACAAGAACTGATTATATATAAGGCTGCAAATAATCTCAAATTGATGGAACTAATAGCTTGTTTCGATTAGTTATACGAGACAATAAAATGGGACAAAGACACTACTAAAACTGATTTGAGGAATAATTCTGAAGTCGAAAGCAGAAAATATGCTCCAACCCAAGAATCCCGTCAACGGTTTACACCTCAATCGGCATGGCAGCAAATTGGAGCTCCCTTAAGTAAAATGGAATGGCAAAAGCTGGTGTGGTCCTCTGAAATCATTCCTTCTTTTGTTATTTATGCTCTCTTATTACTTTTCAGTCTTCACAAGATCAAACTTTAATGTATAACAAATATAGAAACCGTTAAAATATATAACGTAACTCCATGAAATTAAATTGGAAATGGATTTCATTTGTAGGGCCTTCAGATGCAAAGGACAAGATTTAATTTGGATTAATGCAAATGAAGGTGTGTTTGTACATATAAATGATAATGGAATAGAAGATCTCTATCTCACAGTGAAGTGCTAAAACTAGTCCAGCCTCATGGAACAATACAAAGTAAATTTGTTTAGGGGTAAAACTCGACTTTGTGTTTGTTGGACATTTGTAATAATAAAAATAAAAATAAAAATTGAAAAAGGAGCATTATGATTTTATAAGTTACAAGACTGATGGCGAGTTGCAATTTTTTATTAGATCATTAATTAATGTAGAGGCTTCATTAACTAATAAGCAGTGCATGTCAAGATCAATGTTATTGATCTCTGAACGTGCATTAGCTTGCATGTGTTTAATTTGCAGTTTCTACTTTCTTCATATATCTGATATCTCCATAACTTTTCTTTAATTTGACTGAAGCGTCAAAGGCTTGGATTGGACCCCTTGGCCTTGGTACGTATACAAGGGATGAGAGGTCCCAAGCCTTCATCTCTGCCAAGTTTATTTGGATCGATGTTCTGTGAGTATCCAAATCATTCCTCAATCTGATATTGATTCATTTTGAGTATATATCCAAATCAAACGATATATATATATATATGTTTTATTTTTATACAAGTGCGACATTAATTCATGTGTCCACTTGAAAACATACAAGACAAGTATTGTGTTGTATTTGTAGGCGAGGGAGCAACATAGAGACTCATGTGTCTTAAGGACGACATCGCCTAGAGTAAGCAACTACTTAGAGCAAAACTGAAGTGAACAAAACTAGTAGACAATAGATAGTTAATTAGTCTTAACTCTGTATGTAATGGGCCCACGTTAATGTAAACTCTGATTAATGATGTACAATTATGATTTAGTATTACTCTGTCAAGTATATTTACAATTAAAAATAAAAAAGAATCTCCTGAAATTTTGTTACAAACTAAAGGTAAAAGGAAGTGTATTTAACTTGGAACTGAATTGAAAACCTTACGACCCATCGCATTCCGCAATTTACATAGGGTAGGTTTCGATATATGACAGGTGAGGTAAACATGCACATTATTGTATGGAGTTAAGACACAACTTGATCTATTCACTGTGGATATGTGATCTTAGTTATGGTACGTGGTTCGGGTAAATTAGAGAAGTTTTAAGTGAAGATCAACCTGACTAGTATAAAGGCTAATAGCACTGCTTATAATTTGGGTAGATTAGTTTCATTGATCTACTAGATCTTTGTATGTTTGTAAATTTGATGTGTTTGCTATTGGATTAAATGTCATAGTGGGTTTTTTTCTCGTCCATTTTGAAAGGTTTATCTTACCATAAATTCTAAACTTCTATGTGTGTGATTGTTTAGTATTATCATGAATGAATGTTAAAACTCACAACACACTTTTTTTTTTTTTTTTATTCATTGAAGTTTTTGTTTATTAATCATATCACAATTAAATAATTGTGTTTGATCAGCATTGCTTAATTAATTAAATTGGTTTTTTATTCTAAATTGAGTCACCGCAATTTGTCTTGTGCCATTTGGCTTACTACAATCTCACCTTAAAGATATCCAATATGTACACCAAAATTTTCAGTATGCAAATTATCAAACCAATAGTTTTATGTATTCGGAGTAAGGCTGTAAACGGATTGAATTTGAAACGGATCAAAGGTAATCTTAATCCAATCCGTTTAATATAAAATCCGATCCGATCCGATCCGTTTATCCGACAGATCATTCGAATGTTGATCTGTATCCGAATCTGTTAATAACCGGATCTCCGATCCATGAATCCGGTCCGATCCGTTTAAAATTATAATACTTTACATGGCTATAAATCTGTATTAAACTAAAATCTGTTATTTAAATAATTATTAAAAATAAAAACTGCACTAACCAACCATAATTAAATAATAAATCAATCATAAAATTATAATAAATAGTTATTTAAAAATTAAATATAATAAAAAATTATTTTGTCCATAATATTAAAACATAACAAATCCTTACATAAGACTGAAATCAAGAAATTCACAATATTCAAACTATTACATAATTAAACATATAGATTACAAACTCATTATTCAAATTATTACATAACCAAAGTCCACAATTATATATATATATATATATATAAACGGATCGGATCGGATCAATCTATATCATATCCGGTCCGTTTATATTTGGAATAATTGGATTCGGATCGGATCGGGTCACGAATCACTATTTCTAAAATCATATCTGGACTTAACAGATTGGATCTCGGATCGAATCAGGTCGCGATCCACTCCATTGACAACTCTAATTCGGAGTAACATATTCAGGGACCTAAATATTGAGCTGGTTTTGGACGAACAAGAATTGAATTAAGAAAACTTTCAGTTTGCTTATGAAAGATGCTAGGCCCATATGTGGATAAAACCATGTCAAGAAAGAGAGGAAACTGCAACAATGCAAATAACGTAACTGGAACACTTGCGAGCAGAAAGACTGGAATGACGGTCCATTTGAATCGGTTGCTAAGCAAAATAACAAGTGTTGCACCAAAAGCTATCATCATAGTTGCTATGGATAAGAAAAGGGTGGCAAGACCAATTATCAACCTTTTAGGCAATGACTTCAAGAAATCTTCTTCAGCATAGCGTGATGTGAGGATGCTTAGGAACATCAGAACTGAAGTAGCAGAAGAGAACAGTGATATTGCATCTGAAACTATGAATAACATGAAAGAGTCTCGTTGTAGGAATTTGGGCTTGCCGGTTTGATCATTATTACCTCCCGGTACTGTAAATGCTGCAGCAAACATAACTGTCGCAATGAGAGTCGTCACTACCATACAAGAAGTTGCTGTATCTTTCATCCATTTTTCTCCTTCTTTGACCAAGTCCTTGTGTTGTTCAGTGAACAAACTTCGACCTGTTTTGCCTGCGTTGTTCGCAGCTGCTTTGATCAACGGTGGTGATATCATCTCTACCTCCTACCACAATTAGGAAAAGTTGTCAAAGGGTGCCAAGTCAACATCTTATTAGAATATCACTAAGAGTATCTGACCTTAAATTATCAATTTGGCACATAAATACTCTTTGATACAATTATTTATGACCATCTTTTTTCATGGCTGGTCATAGTGATTACTAAAATAACATCTGACTTAAGTTTCAGGCCGACACCTAAATTAGGGCTAGTATGCAAATTGGAATTAGCAGTGGGCATTATATGAATGTTTTGTCACTGCAGCTATTTTACAGTAATATAAAGAGAGGACAGAAAGTAGTTTGGGCATTCATGATCGAAACTGCTTTGAAGAAAAGAAATGAAGACACTAAAATACACAGATTTCCACTTATCTCATTAGCTAAAATCATTTCAGAAATATTCGTCACACATTACTAAACAAAGCGATATCCCAATATCAAAACAATATTCCCATCATAATTCTTTTGAAAATTTATGCAATCTATTCAACAAAAAGTCAATCCACATTCAGCTGAACAAAGATATCCCAACATCAAAAGCTTACTCTGGCCATCACGACCATTTACAAAGAATTTATGCAACCCATAAGAACAAACTTTTTTTTTTTTTTTTTTTTGCATTTAGCTTAAGTTATAATAAGTTGTAAGCAACCCAGTGAACCTATGATTGTCATCCTAACAAGCAGCAGACAACTTACATTTTGCAGTGTTTTTTCAAAATAGATAAAGAAAAAATGGCAATTAGTTTTGAGGATGTTGTGAGTTTAAAAAAAAAATTTAAAAACACTTTTGTTTCGAAAACTGGAAAATAGTAAGACTGATTGAGCTTTCATCGATGTCGTGCAAAATTCATAAGCCTAAGCATCTTGGATAAGTACTTTTGGCTGTAGATTAATTCTTGAAGGGCTTGCAATTGCCAAAATAGAAAGTTCTCAATAAAAAGTTTTATACATCAAGTTATTAAGCTACTTCTCAAACATAATAGCAAATGCAGCAACAAATTTGAAATTCCTTTCATTTATTCATTTGTTTGTTTATTTTTTTTGGTAGCAAAGAATTCAAGTTATAAGCAAAAGTCCACTCAATAATAAGCCATGCCAAAAGAGAGGGTCTAAGATGGAAGCAAACAAATATACCTTGTACCATTGCATTTCCCTTTGCATTTGCATTGCTGCACCAGAAATATTACTGAATCGTATGGCAGGTGCCAGCATGCCAGCTGAATGTAACAAAGTGTTGAGATCTGTATCCACAAAACGTGCAAATTCACCCCCTTCTGCGCCGAACCCATAAATGAGGTTCCATATTTTCTCTTGGCTGTTTGCAACTGCAACATGAAATATGCCTCCAGCGGTTGCATTGACATGGAGCAAAGCGGGATTAGACTTTACCATCTCAACAACAAACTCAACGTTCCCAAACTGACTAGCTAATATTACTGCACCGAGTAACCCGCTTGACGACATTTCAGGGAGATTAAAAGTTGAAACCTGGTCACTCATTCTTTTGAGCAGTTTACATACTTGCATGTGTTTTGCTTTTAAATGGTGCATTTGCTTGAATCCTGGTACTGTCATTGAAGCCAAAACACAAGTAGGATCTGAGCAATCTAATTAGAAGAATTTTTTCATTAACCATCCCCTTTGCCACCAGTTAGTGTAAGGGTTAAATCATATTGTTCAACAGCATCTCACAATTGCATTGTTATCATTTTCCATGCAGATCATCTAAGGCCATTATTTGTGCTTCCAAGATGTGTCAAGAAATGAAGTAATTAAAGAGGCTTCAATTTTAAAATTTAAGAAGTTCCCCATGAAAACTTTAGATAAGGAAGAAACAAAGAAAGTTGGAGATTTAAAATATCTAAGAGTTTGGGAGTACTCCAAGCTTGTTCTTTGAAGCAAAAGTTCATGCCCAAAAATACTTTAAATAATACAATATCTAAAGCAGTATTCAGCAAGATTTCAATTAAAATTCAGTCACAAATATTTGCAAATTGTATATATTCTGAACCTTTTTTTTTCTTTTTAATTTCTTATGAAATTTGAACACTCGCATGCAGAAGATTTAGGTCTATCTCCATGCACTGCCTGGGAAATCGCAGAGGCAAAAGTTGGTGTAACGAAAAATATATGCCTAAATCAAGCCTTATCCCCAAATAGTTGGGATGAGGCTTTGTTGAGTCAAGATTTTTTTTTTTTTTTTTTGAAAAATTTGAAGATCCTCCACCATATAAAACCAGAACATAATGAATGTCTGCAACCATTTAATCATATTGATTTGGACCTCCGAATTCCAAAGTTGAACCACAAAGTTGAAATGTTCCTTTCCAGTTGGTCATCTACGGAGAAAATTTACTCTGCCTGAAGTTGGTCGGGCTTTTCAGAGTTTCTATGGAATTAAATAATTAAATACATGCACACTTACATGGAGAGAGACAAAGAAATGGCTTATACCTTGCGTTAGAATGCTGTATTCACTGTTGCCAGCATCTGTTGGCTGTAAATTGATGCCTACAGAAGGGGAAAAAATGTTTATACATTTATTATATGGAAGCACACACTATGTATCATATATTTAATTTAAGTAAAGTGCTTTATGTTGAATTATTGTCACAAAATGATTGTATTCATAAGTAAACCCCACTGACTTTTATCTAAAATTTTCAAATATTTCCTTAATTATGATAAATTGTAAAATTCTCATAGGAATGAAGAAATGCATTCAACAGTGCATTTGGATAATTTATGTTGATATAAAAAATAATATATTAGGGGAAGTATGAAATTAAGGAATTAGCACAACTATGCAATGAGTGTTAAACTTGAACTTGCCATTGGTATAGAATTTTTAAAGATTAGATCAATATTGAAGAAATAAAGGATGGATTCAAACTCATTCAGAACCAAAGAAACCAAAGAATGATTTCTTTTTTATTAAAAGAAATGATAAGGTGAAACAAATCTAATAGAAAAAATTGAACAAGAAAGTATAGAGAATAATACGGTTATAAGAGAAATTGAATAAAGTTATCGTTATTACTAAAGTACAACTAATATATGTGTATGTATGCATGTATATCAGTAAAATATACATATAGGTACAACTAAGTATAAAATTCTCATAAAAATTATAAATTTGAACCAAAAGATGAAGTATAAAAATTCAAATTCAATTAACCGTACTACCCATACTTCCAGTAAGGATGTGCTCAAAATTTTAGACACTGATTATATAAATATATATTTTTAAGATTTATATATGTACAAAGAGAGGTCCTAATTAATCAAGTATGAGAAGGCAAGTTAGAGGAACCAACAGTTGTAGATCCATTTCTGCCAAAACCTTAGCTGACTGCCGCTGGGGAATGCAGAAGCCATCACTGCCAGGGTTTCCAAAGCTGTCGTCCTGTTAACATTTGGCATTGTAGTTAACTGTGGGCAGCGATCGTGTATCTCCAAAGCAAAATCTACATACAGAATAACGACAGCAACAATAGAGATGGTTAGAAAGACAGAATTTTTACGTTGTCATGCCCTGATGATACATGCTACAAAAAATTTTAATGGTATGAAAATGACTGCAGATACACTAGTTTATGTGAACTTTGGAGCAAGAGTACTACTGTGATCAAATAAGAAACAGGTTAGTTTTTTTCCTCCTTACCCCAATAAAGCATAGAAAAGTTGCACAAAGAATGGATTAGAACTCATGCCTAATGCATAGACACAAAGGAATAAGAAACGCAGCTCTCTGTTTAATTAGAAATGTTTTTAATTAAAAAAGTGAATGGGGAGTGCTGAATCCATGCCTGATCTTTTAGTAGCTTGACTGAATGTGGAATAAAACAGATTATTGTTTGATTGTGATGCTAATAAATACATATATTGGTCATGAGAAATTTTTTGGTTTATGCTAAAAATAAGGAGTATATGATAGTTACCATAGTCCTGGGACATAATTGCTGTAGTAAGCGTTGTAGCACCACTATGGCTTCTATCAAGATTTAGCTCCTCCACTCCAATAACCGAAAAAAGATATTTTGTCATATTCTTCTGACCTTTGGCATATGCTAATGCCACCGGGAGATAATCGCTGTTATCTTTAAGACACAGCAAATTTCTATTCTTATTCACCATGGGCTCCGCTATCTTCACAACTCCACCAGATGTAGCAAGACGTAAGGCTGTGGCACCATCTCGGTAAGGTAGACGAGCTTCCAGTTCTTCTATTGACATCAAATTCACAATCTGCTCCACAAGTTGCACATGATTGCACAGAACTGCAGTATGTAGAATGGTTTCCCCCTTTGAGAGTCTTGTGCTCCTCCCCTCCGGATGGGAGTCAAGTAAATTTTTTGTTCTTTCCCAATCACCCTCAACCACGGCCTTGTAGAGGACTGAGCGCCAAGTATTCTCATCCCCATTCTGACCTGCAATAAGTAATCCATTAGAGTAAACGATCTTCTCAAAGAACCTCATACACATTACTACCTTCTCGTCACTTGTTATTCTTCCAACAAAACACAAACAATCTTTTAGAAGTAAAAGCACTCTTAAGAAATATGCAACAATTTGAATCCAAAACCAAAATGTCATGAGAATTTAAAAACCACTAGTATACATTTGTTGCAAGTGTGGCTTAGCTCCCTTGAGTATTGACAAGGTAATACTACAGCAAGGGGACTGGTCTTCATAACTGCCAATTTTGCAACCTTCAACAAAGTTTCTATCATCTTTTATGACGATATAGAATTAGTATTATCGTCTACAAGCAATTCAAAACTGGTTGATGAAATAGTTCTAGCCATTCAGAAACTGGTCTCTAGTCATTCTCAGTTCAAACTCAATAAAATTTTTGTCCAATTTATATAGATGTCTATATTTTTCCTTTGTGCTTGCTACAGATTGCCCTGCTTCAGTAAGCCTTCCCTGTTGGAAGAGCTTTTGTACATTCTTTTTGTTTATAATACTTTACACCAGTTTCCCCCAAAGAGATATATTATGTCAACGCATAAATGGGGGATGTCCCACTGGCTCCAAGGAGCTACTATGGAGATAAATATTACAAAACTATCATATGACAATTGTAGATGTCATTTAATTTAGAATTATTATGCAAAATAATTTGGAAATTGTGTTGAGCTAATTTTTTTTACCTTGAGGGTAGGAGCTTGGCTCAGGTGCTTGAGGGGGATTTTCAGAAAAAGGTTGCCGGTTCATGAAGGCCAGGTGATCCCAAGCACCTTTAGCTGTATCTATCTCACTAATAGAAGAAAAAATTCCTGGTCCACATGACACTTGTATGGCATGCAACGCTTTCCCATTTTTCTTCCTCCAGTCCATGAACCCAGCCTGTTGCGTCACTTCATCGGGTTTGGGAAATGTACCATCCACAATATCCCAAAGTTCTTTGCCCAACAAGTAATTCCTCAGCCATATTTTCCAGCTTCCATAGTTTTCATTTGTAAGCAGTTCGGGAACTATTATATATGGTGCTCCCATCCTACATTTAATAGAAGGATAGAAAAACTTAACTACAATAAAAGGCATGACCTTTTACTTAATATATATTTTGGGGGGTGAAAACAATTTCTGTCAAGCATCATATTCAACCAAAGTTACATGATTCCACCAAATAGTTTTAAAATTCATCAAGATTTGGCAATAATTGCTAGTATTGTTCAACAAGAACTGAACTTAAAATTCCACACTACCACTTCGGATGCCTTTGTGATATATGGCTGATAGACATGGCATTATCTGGATTACTGGGCAAACCATAAAATCAACCAGATAATTCAACATTTCAAGTTACAGATGGGTTGGAACCATATTTCCATTCAAGATGGATGACTCTGTGGTGCCTGGATCTGAAATAAGAAGCCTCAAACTTGTGCAACACTTGAAAACAAATTTTCAGTACTCCTTGTGTTGGGTGCTGATACATCTCTTATTTTGGAGTCCTATGGCTCCTTGTCATTGAGTTATTGCTAAGTGAGAAAATTTTCAATCTAGGCATAGTGCTACTGCAATAATATTCAAAGAAATGATAAACCAGGCCTTAATTTAGAACAATATATATGATTGATTATGTGATTAATCTCATCCCTGAACCAACAGAGGTATATACTTCTCCACTATGGTCACCCAACCTATTGCCAGTTACATACACAGTATGAGGCATGAGTGATCTCTTCCTCTTATGGCATATGGACCCAGCAAATATTGGTGTTACCTTTACTTTATGATATGCTTCGGGAAACCAATGAGGCCCAGCTGAACTAGATATTGGAATGGTTGGGCTCGATTGACTTGAAAACTGAGAATCATCTAAAATTCAATTGAGCACAATATATACCTAGCATATAATTCAAAATAGATTTGGCCCAAGGAAATAATAATAATACTGACAATGGATGATGATGATGAATAAAAATGCAGCTCAACTCAATACAAATCCTAGTGAAATCAGGACTAATAAATTCAAACCCCATTTGTGAACATTGGCCATCTCTGGGGCCATGTTGTAGTTACATATCTCAACTTGCTGCTGATATCTTATTTTGTTATGCATGGAAATATAAAGCTATTAGGTTCATAGTCTTTTTAGTAAGAAATAATTGTAATTGGAGGTAGCTAGTTAAGTTAATTTGTTTCAAATGGAGAATACTATGTTGAATGACAACCCAATACAAATAAAGCCTTCATTTTGGACCCAACACGCCTATGCACAACCTTATTCACATCTTGCCTCCATACTGATCAAAGAAAATAAATAAATTCATATCTTGCCTCCGTAAGATGAGATATTTTATTTTTGAAAACATGCATATGATATTAAATAGTATTTATATTGCTTTTATATAATACAAATACAGGGGAGAAGTTCTCTTTGCATGAGAAAAAGAAGAGGGAACGTCTTCTACATCTGCTACAAGCTAATGCCACATGCATCTTTTGAAGCCTATTGGCCTTGGATTGATGGTTGGTCTTTTACTACATCCTTCAACAGTTCAAGTGACAATTTAAGGAAAAGGAAGAAATCATGGTGAATTGGTGTTGTATGTGCAAGCAAGAAGCTGAATCTATTAACCATCGTCTGTTGAAATTCTCAATAACTAGGGATTCGTGGGCTTTGGTGTGTTCGATTGTTGGTGTATATTGGACTATGTCAAGATCAATTAAGGATCTTTTGACACGTTGTAATGCAATGTGCCCCTCAAAGAGTGGAAGGAAAGTGTAGAATCTGGTTCACCTTTGTTGCTTTACTTTTTGAGAGTAGGGAAAATATCCCATTTTTCTTTTTGACTTTGTTTTTTATTGGGGCAAGCTAAATTATAAGAAGATTATATGTAGCTTTCTTTTCTAATACAGGTTGCGCTCCCTTTAGGACTTTATTTATAATATGTTTCTTATCATCAAAATATTGAAGTCCAATGAAAGGGGATCTTTGTTGTATGTTTCCTATCCTTGTGATTATCATTCAAGCCTATTCATTTCTCATGGTTGTCAAAATCTTATTATAAATTCACAATCGTATTTCATGAAACATAAGTTGAAATGAAGAATTGAGATTTTTATAGCTTTAACACTTTTGGATTGGTTTTTTCTATAAATATTTACTACAATTTATAAGGTTCTACTAATAATTTTCAAACAAAATGACTGTCATTTTGTTGTTTCTCATTTGGCTTGTGCATTGAGTTAATTTAGCATTACTTCATTTTCGTTGAATCTTTATATATATATATATATATATATATATATTATTTTTCTTATCGTAAAATGCTTTTAATGCAACTAAATTGAAAATTTTCGTGAAACATTTGGGTACACTTGACCTATGAAGTATGACCCTTTGGATGTTTTTTTTAGTTGGTAAAATACACAAGAGTGAGATCAAGACAAAATTAAACATGTTATTTTTATGTTTCTTTGTAAATTTCTTCTTCAATTATCTTATTTAAATGTTTAAATTGTTATGAAACCTATATTTAAATGTTTAAATTGTTATAAAACTTACTCACATGAAATGCACGTGTATTTCTACTAGTGTGTGTGTGTATATATATATATATATATATATATATATATATATTTTATTTTTTTTTATTTCCTTTGGTTTTCTCTTCCAGGAGCCCCTCACTTACACATATGACATATCTTCTTAGTAGGGGAGGAAGGGGGACTAAGGGAGGCCATCCCCCAAACCCAAATTTAAAATTTGTATTTTTTCACTACTTAATTTGTTAAAATTTAAAACAAAAATAAAAATTAGGCCTCCCAATTTTTTTTTTTTTTTATAAATTCACAAGTCTCAAAATTTCACTCTAGTTTCACCTCCCTAACTAGAATTTTTTGGATCGTCATTCCTTCAGAGAACTGCAGCATTGAAATTGTATACCACTTATTTGGTTCATAAAGTAAACACTAAACACAGATTCCACAGAGTAATAATCCAAGGAAGATGCAGCACACCCCCCATTGGGAGAGATTACTAGTGAGTGTCGCTTGATCTTACACCATAGACCATGTGAATGTGACTCATAGAACATTAACTTCTCTCCGGTTGCAGATTTGCTTTGACAGGAAAAAATTCAGTGATGCCACTAATTAATGCTTATCAGTGAAGTTGACTGAATGAAAATTAACAAGACTAAGATGTAAGCTATTCAACAAAAACACAAGCATCTCCGGTGGTGATTCAAATTTTTATCCAAATTTAAGTCAAAATTTGAGTAAAAATTGAATGCTCTCCAATGGTCAGTTAAATTTGGCTCTACATTTGAGTAAAATTCTATTTGAGGGTTTGAGTAACCACCAGAAAAGAGATTTTTGTGAATTTTGCCTGAAATTTAAATTTGAATCTGGATTTGAGTCCTGAGATGCTAGCAAGTCTAATAAAAAAGCATTGTATCTACTTACCCGTAAGTGAGTTTCAATTTTCTCGATCACTGTGATGAGAGAAGTATCTCCAATTTGAGCCAATCGAAAGACCGAGTACTACAAAATCCCTAACTGGGAAGACTGGAATCCACTGAGAGAAACAGAACACCAATCTGGAAATGCTGAACTCCAGAGAGAGAGAGGGATTTTCCACTTTTCTTGGAGGAGATAAGGTGGGTAGGAGAAATAAAGAGAAGAATTCCTCGGACAATTCTTTGCTTCCCAGAGTGGAGATTCAAATTCAATTTCAAAGCCAAACATTGTAAATAGGAGAAATAAAGAGAAGAACTCCTCGGACAATTCTTTGCTTCCCAAAGTGGAGATTCAAATTCAATTTCAAAGCCAAACATTGTAAATATTTATTTGGGAGACAACTTGGGTTCCCATCCGGCTATCCGTCACGGTCCTGAATGAAAGTGACCCAATTAGTATTTTAAGCATACGTTTGATACGCTGAAATAAAATAAAGTTACGTTTGTTATGTTGAAATAGAATAAGACTGAGATAGAACGGCATCAAAAATAAAATAGAGTAATAATAAAATAAAAATAATTATTTTATTTTTTTGTTTGATTGAATATCTAATAATAAAATAATAATTACATTCCTGTATTGTTAGAATGAAATTAATATTAAGTTTGATATTCAAAGTACTTGTATAAATTTCAAAACTTTCATGTACGTTTAATAAAAAAAAAAATTCAACCTACATTTATTTTATTAGCCAAAAAAAAAAATCAAGGGCCATTTATGCTAGGACATCAAAGTTATTCGAAATTGTAAAAATTATTTTAGTCATGTTAAAACTAAATTTTAATAGTAAATTATTAAAAATATATCTTTTAACATTTTTATTCCAATATTAAAATGTTATTTTTTGACTGAACTATCACTTTTTTTTTCTCAATTACCATTGCAGCTCGTGCATTAAAACAAGAAAAAAACTATAACTTGCTTATCTGTTAATGGGGGTGGAACTGGATTATTGTTTACACTACTACATGCAGAAGATTTGAAAAAGAAAAACTTCTTCATCTGTATGTCGTCAACTGAAATTGATGATTCTAGCTCATATGAATTGCTAGGGACAAGAGAAAACCAAATGAGATGAACATAAGTAAATATATCACATTTCTAAAAAAAATTACATACATTGCATATAAAATTTCACCATATTACATGTTTTATTATACATGAGTATGAAAAAAATAACGCGATCATTTGGATGATAAAAGTGAGAACTAAAAGAACCATAAGGAAAGAGAACCTAAAACCATAGAAAGAGCCTAAATGAAATTCCAGTGGATATTTTAGAAAAAATGGAAACCCCAATCAAAAAAAGAAAAAGAACAATCTCCAATCCATGATTCTTTTAGTTACATAAACCATTTTAAAGAATAATTTGGGGATTGTAAAACAAAACCAAGATCAATTAAAATTCATATCAGTTAGAGGAACTATTGAAGAAAGTAGTTAACTTTCACAAGGAACACCAAAAGAAAAAAATTTCAAACCATTGGAGCAAAAGGCAAAGAAGATTTCTTTGAGGGGAAAACACACACAGACACACCATTGAAAAAATTATGTTACAACTTGGTAAAACTATAATTGCAAAATTAGTTACCTATCAAAACAATTCTTGGAACAATATACATTGCATAAGAAAACAAATTTCCTTGCATAATAGAAAGACATGAATTGAAAAAGTACTTATTCAAATCCAATAACGAGTATATTCAAGTTTGGAGAGTTTTATCTTTGCATACCCCCTCCCCGGTTGGGTCTTTTTAAGGCCATATGCTAATTCATTGTTCTAATTGCCTACTAATTACCAAGGCAAGAACATGATAAGAAATTGGAACTTACAATGTTCCGCAAGAAATTTATTATGGAATTATCATAATGTGACGAGATATCCTATGATTTAAATTATGATCATAGCATGTCAGGGACTCATTTTGACAATTACTGGAAATCTTTTTCATGTTGAGGTGCTTACTGGTTCCTGTTACCATCAGCTTGTGGTGACGGTTTGGATAGAAATGGATCGTCTGAGGAAAAGGTTGATGTGAATAACAATATCATAGATGCTCAAGCAAAGGACAGGGAACTGAAAGGTCAGCTTTTGCGTAAGTGCAGTGGATATTTAGGCAGTCTCAAATAGGAGTTCATGAAGAAGAGAAAGAAAGGAAAGCTGCCTAAAGAAGCCAGGCAACAATTATTGGACTGTTGGAGCAGACATTACAAATGGCCATACCAATACACAGAAACAAGAACACAGCAACTTACCAACACACAAAACTTGACAAGAATTTTGTCTATATATGCAGCTTGTGATAAGCTTAAGATCCTGTTTTTCCGATTTTACAAAAGCTTAATCTCGAGGATGTAACTGGCTTCTCCCAAGTCCTTCATATCAAACTGATTCACTAGCCAAACCTTTATCGTAGACAACACCCCTACATCATTCCCAATAAATAGTATATCATCCACATACAGAACTAGGAACACCACCATGCTTCATTCACGTTTCTTATTCACACAAGGTTCATCTGGGTTTTGATTAAAACCAAATGACTTGATTGCCTGATCAAATCGGATGTTCCAACTTCAGGAAGTTTGCTTAAGTCCATTTATGGACTTATGCAGCTTGCATACCATATGCTTTTGGCCCTTAGCTATGAAACCATCTGGATGCATCATATAGATGTCTTCCTCAAGATAATCATTCAAGAATGTTGTCTTGACATCCATTTGCCAAATCTCATGATCAAAATGAGCTACAACGGATAAGAAAATCTGAACAGACTTAAGCATAGCAACCGGTGAAAAGTTTTCTCATAATCGATACCCTTTTTATGAGTAAACCCTTTCGCCACCAGTCTAGCTTTAAAAGTCTCAACTAATCCATCGGGTCCTTTTTTTCTCTTGTAGATCCACTTACAACCAATTGGTTTAATATTGGCAAGTAATTCCACAAGTTCGCAAACCTGATTAGAATACATAGATTCTATCTTAGCTTTCATAGCATTTTACCAAAGTCCCGAATCTTTATCAAAGATTGCCTTATCATAACTACTGGGATCTAAAACATGTTCATCTAAGACAAACTCTCCGAAAAACATGTATCTATCAGGTGGTCTGACAGTCTTCCTACTACGACATGGCTCCGGCGTAATAGAAGATATTAGAATAAAGGCATTTAGTCCATGATTATCATTTGCCTGAGGAATAGAAGAAACATATGATGTTTCTTCTAAGGTAATCTTACTCTTGGGCTTCTGACCCATAATATAATCACCCTCTAGAAAGACAACATTCGTGCTAATGAATACCTTCGTCTCACTGGGATTATAAAAAAGCCAGCCTTTTGTCCCCTTAGGATAGCTAATGAAATAGCTTAATTTTGATCTTGGTTCCAACTTGCTAGTCTTTCCTTTCAGCACATAGGCGGGACACCCCCATATCTGGTAGTGGTTTAGACATGGCTTGCGCCTAGTCCAAAGCTCTTCTAGAGTTTTGGGAGCAGACTTAGTTAGAACTAAGTTCAGAATATATATCATTGTCTTCGATGCATACCCCCAAAGGAATATAGGCAAATTAGAATAACTCATCATTGACCTTACCATATCTAAAAATGTCCTGTTTCTCCTTTCTACTACATCGTTCTACTGAGGCATGCCAAGTGCAGACAACTAGGATAAAATCCCATTATCCAATAAATGCTGATTGAAGTCACTAGAGAGATATTCTCCACCTCGATTAGATCGAAGTGATTTTATGCTCTTATCTAATTGTTTTTCCACCTCTGTCCAAAACTCTTTGAACTTTTCAAAGGCTTCTGGCTTATGGTGCAATAGACAGACATAACCATATCTAAAGTAATCTTCAGTAAAAGTGAAAAATGATGAAATACTCATAGCCTCCTCTAGCTCTAATATTTAAGGGTCCACACACATCAGTATGGATTAACTCCAATACTTCTTTGGCCTTGTTTCCCTTTGAAGCAAAAGGTCTTCTGGTCATCTTTCCCTCCAAACAGGATATACAGACTGGCGGTGATTCAACAACCAAGGAAGACAAAGTACCCTCCTTTACCAGTCTATTAATCTTATCCAGATTAATATGACCTAGCCTCAAGTGCCAAAGATAAGTTGAATAAATAGAAAAAACTTTTCTTTCAAGTGGTAAAGTTTGTGATGGTTCATTCTTTTCGGTGTCATGTATCTCATACATCTTAGGAGTAATTAAATAAAGACCATTAACTGTTATGCTAGAGCATATAAAAAAACCACTATATTTAATAACAACATTTGAATTAAAATAAATTGAATAACCTTGTTTTATTAAACTTGAAACTGATAATAAGTTCCTTCTAATGCCAGGCGCATATAAGCAATCATAAAGTACTAGTGTCTTATTTGAAGAAAAACATAAACTAACTACTCCTACTGACACCGCAACAACTTTTGCTTCTGCTTCCAAGTGCAAGATAATCTCTCCATCACTTAGCCGCTTGGTCTCCCGAAACCCTTATAATAAATTACAGATGTGATTAGTTGCACCGAAATCTACACACTAGGAATCTGAAGTACCTGCTATATAGCTTACTTCAATAACAAGTGATTCGATTATACTTGTATTCTTTTTCTTGGCTAGATAATCTGGACAGTTTCTCTTCCAATGCCCCATAACCCTACAATGGAAACACTTTCCTTTAGACTCAGTGGTTGCCCTTGTGGTTGCCCATTTCTTCGCTTTTCAAACACTCCCTTTAGGACCTATATTTCCTTTGGAGTTTTTGGGGTTCCGTTTCTTCTTCCACTTGCCCTTTCCTTTGGGCTTGGGCTTAAAAGAAGAACCCTCAGCCACATGAGCACTAGGATGGCTTTTGATAATACCCTCTGCTACTTGTAAAGAGCTCAGAAGCTCAGCCAAAGTCAAATTCCTTTTGTTCATGTTATAGTTAAGCTTAAATTGATTAAAAGAGTCAGGCAGCGACTCAAGGATAATATCAACCTGGGACTCACCATCAATATCAGCCCTTAGAACTTCCAGCACATTTAAAAAGTCAATCATTTTTAAACCATGGTATCTTGCTAGAGTTCCTTCTGCCATCTTAGTGTTCATGAGTGTTCTCATGGCAGTTTGCCTAGCAGGACGCCTTTGATCCTCAAACATCTCTTTTAAGTTAAGGATCATATCCCTAGCTATTAGGAAACTCTGATGTTGATGCTGTAAAACACTTAACATCGAAACTAAAATCTATCAATGTGCCATCTCATTAGCCTTGACCCACCTAGAATAGCGGTCAATGTCTTCTTGGGGAGCATTAGCCCTTGGAAGGTTTGGGCTATCCATAGTAATCACATATTTGTACCCCTCTGCAGTAAGGACAATGTCCAAATTCCGTTTCTAGTCCACATAATTAGGTCCAGTCAACCTATGTTCTTTCAAGATGATAACAAGTGGGTTAAATGAAGACATCTGAAAATTATATATATAAGCACATATATTAGCATGAATGTAAATAAATAGTAAAATAAATTTTGTTCTCATGAATACATATTAGTATCCTTAAGCCACTATCAATGAATCCATTGGGACCTAACCTTATAAACAACACGCTCTGTGGGGATGACAATATCATTCATATGATTAGGAGGACCATCATATCCTATATGATTTCACTATCTAGATATCTCATGTCAAATGAAACATATTTTCCAATATCCTTTGGTCTTCAAAAGTCAATGATAGACTCCGTGGGGAGAATATCATTCCCTTTTGATCAAGTCTATACCAAAATCTCAAATAAAAGGACAACCATTGCAAGTAGTGTCCCTGTAGAGAGATCACCCTCACCCCGTCTCTTTTTATTCTATCTTAAGAGGTCCATACTTGTAACCAACTAGATAGTCACCCTTCGTGGGGAGGCTACTCAAAGATGGCTTAGGGCACCTATTTTTGTCTTACTATGGGCCAATGATGGAAGACTGTGAGAGCTTTCTTAAAGCATCCCTCTCTCACTTATTTTTTTAAATTGAAGATCTTTATTATATAACACATTCATAATTATATTAACCTATTCATGGATCAAAATTAATCATGTGATTTTATGAAAATAAACATGCAAGCATAAAATTAAAATTATCTCTCATGGCCAACTAAAGTTCTTGACAACAGGCTTTGTACTTCCATTGGTCTTCTTGATGGCTCCCATCCTCTATCTCTTTCTTCAAAAATAAAATAAATACATGAAGAACTTATACCCACATATGTGAGCTTACATTTAATTTAAAATTAAAAATTAATAAGTTAGGGAAACTAATGGAGCTTGCCCATTCGAGAAAAAAAATTTCAAGTCCATTGCCTTTTACAATTGCCTCAAACCCAAATTTATTACATTATTCCTAATGGCCAACCATGAGAGATAGAATACATCCATTCACCTAAATGAATCATTCAAATATGAGAAATAAAATATTAAAACATTTAAATATGTGATTAATCATATACATCACCCATGTATATTTAGAGTGTACTAAGATTTAATCCATGTATCCAAGAACCCATATAGGTCAAGTCTCACTTAACCTATAATTTTAAATCCAACATATTTGGGTATTAAATACCCATGTGAATCGTATACGTATAATATAAAAAGATGAATATATTAAATAATTGAGTTCTTATCCAAACAATTTAATAAATTTAGGTATCTAATACCTAATTAAAACATATGATTAGAAAAATTAATATAATTTTTTTAAAATAAATTGTATATATAATATATTATATCTAATATATAATATTATATATAATACACACACAAATATATATATATATATATATATATATTCGATTCTTTATTATCAGGTATATGCTATTTCTGTTGATTCTGCATTTGTACGGATTTTGAGTAGCAGGACGGAGCCTTGCCCGTTATCCCAAACGATTTGTGTTCAACCGCAGTAGAAGCGCCTTTGCAAAGGGATTGGAGCTAGGGCTGTTTCTGAGTCCAAATCCCTGATCGATGAATCAGTAGGGAAAGCAATCGAGATCCAACTCGATATTGGCAGTGGAGAAGGTCTTGGTGGTGCAGGCGACTTAGGCCAAGGTAGAGTTATGGGATACTTGAATATATATTTCAGCCAAGTAGGGACTAATTAGCTCCCCTAAAGGCTGTAGCGAAAGGGAATTTAGTTTGCTATTGATGCATATAGCTGGTATCTTATACCAACAATTCTTCAACCACAATCCCATTACTTGGTGAGATCATAATAAAAATTAAATTATTTAATTAATCCATCTCTATGGGTATCAAACAAGGATTAAATCTTTATATCAATAGATTGTATCTGTCACGCCCCGAATTTTCATAAACCCGGGGAGTGAGTGAAATGAAATAAGAAAAATAAATGAAAGGCCATTAAGATAGATTTAGTTGATTATGCATTTATTCCCCCATGTTTTCCCAAAATTTGAAATGAAAACTTGCCATTAGACTTAACCAAAATGGTCTCCTAATGTCACTCAAACATCCCTCCCAATTAATAGTCAAAATAAGTCTAAGTCATGTTAAAAAATGACCTTCAAAATAACCCCAAAATCCCTCTAAGTATACCTTGGAACAATGGCCCAAATGGATCCCAAATGTCCTAGGACATAGGCTAAGAATAGGCTAAAAATTTTACCTAAGGTAGTCTAAGGGAGTGACCAAACATAGCCCATAAGAGTGGCCAAACACGGCCCAATAGGGTGGCCAAAAATGGCCCAAGAGGGTGGCCGAACATGGCCCAAAAGAGTGGCCAAACATGGCCCAATAGGGTGGCCAAAAATGGCCAAAAATGGTGCCCAAACATGGCTCAAAAAGGTGGCCAAGGGCTGGTGTCAAGGGGTGTCAGGGGTTGGGCGTGCATGTGGCTGGCCAACAGGCGCATGCACGCAGGGCACGCGCAGGGTGGCTGGCAGGCCCGTGGTGCAAAGGCGCGCCACGTGTGCGCGCAGTTAGGCAGGGGCTGGTCTGGGCTGTTTCCTGTAGGTTTCATTGTAACTACAGTGTATTTACTACAGCTAAATTTCTCTGTCCAACAGCTGATTTTCTCTGTTTTACAAATTTTTTTCCAAAGTTTTGCAAGCCATTTTTTCTCATTTTTAGCCTATTTCCTCAAGACTTTTAACCCTCTTCTTTTTGACACTTTGTCCACCTATATTTAGGATGTTTCACACAACTAACAAACCCTTTAATTTCACAAAATTTTAACATAGTTTCCTTTATTTTCTAAGCCTTTTTCCACCTAATATTCCACAACACAACCTATCATTTCTCAAATTAGCAACCAAATATATCCTTTAATCCAATTAAACATATATATATATATATATATATCATTTAAAATATACAATTCTCCATACATACACATATACTTGAAATTTGAAACATCACAATCTCATACTCATTATAATTTTAGGGTCTTGCCCATTGTTTTCATAATATACAAGACTTCTACAATTAAATACACATGTCTTAGGGCTTATGCCCTCATACATACAAAAATATGCCCTAAGGGCCAAATGTCTTTTATAGTCTACTTTTTCTCTACTCTTCAAAACTTTATCAAGTCTCAAGTACTAAAAGTCTCATCTGTAATATGATATCCCATAAAGGGTCAGCACGACTGCTGGTATGACATAATGCTAATGCAAGGAACAAAGTTAAGGCGTGGCATGTGTAAGTGTACATTTATAAGCTACAAACCTCCCAATTCATCAATGCAATGCAAAGGCTATATGCATGACGCACACATGTAAACTCTATGCCATACCCATGTCTCGCTTCACGGCCCTTCCCTGTTGGAACACGAGTACCAATCTATGTCTCGCTTCATAGTCTGTCCCCGTTGGATCGCGAGTACCATGGGTAATTTTGGGTTTTTCACCATAGGATCTGCACCCTCATGATACATAGCACTAATATGCTCAACCCACGCTATGTTTCCAGAGATTCACACCATGTCAATATGCCTTGATTTTTCTATGCAATCTCAATGAGGCGTTTCATCAAGTACATGGTATACACCTTAAATCATGCATCATACATAAAGTAAATCATAACTTTCAAACCATAAAACTTCTTCCACATGAACATATGCTATATACAATCAATTTAAACACATGCTCATGTTACATATTCACTATCTTAACAATTCTCAAAGAACACATAATTACACCAAGCATCAATGCATTAAACAAACCATATCTTCCAAAACACAAGACCTATCTACATGAACATAAGCCACAATGTAATAATTTAAACATGTATTCAAGTTATATCTTCATCATTTTGACAAATTCTCAAAGAACTCAAAGAACACACAAGTACACAAACTACCAACTCTAGATTTTCAAAGCAACTACATCCTAAGTGACTTTCTAACAGCAACTAAACATATAAATCACTCAACCAACTTATAAAAATGTAAGAAAACTTAACTCTATTCCTAACTTAGCAAAATATCATACATAAAAGGATTTTTCTCAACTCTAGGGAGTTGTGTTTGCTATGCAGCCTAACCAATTGGTGAGAATGTAGCCCTTGATGTGGGAAAAAACTTCTTAGAAAGAAGCCTTGTGAGAATCCTAGCCTAAAGATGAGTTTTGATGGCTTAAAACTTGGAAAACCCTAGGTTTTCTTCATTTTTCTCTCCATGCACGACTTCTGCTTCTTCTCATACCAAATTCTGAGATTTTTATCTCTAAAGGGCTGTATTTATACTAAAAGGTCTAAGGGGTAAAAAGACCATTTTGTCCTTAATGAGTTCGGGACCCCGTTACACTACAACCCTTCCCGAAACGCCTCAATTTGACATTCTGCTTTAACCAAAGTTTTTAAAATTATTTTAAATAAAAATTTTCCAAAAAATTTATTTTTGCTTGTGGGCGGGTTTGGCCGAGTCCACCCGGGATGCCCTTTGTGGTCCATTTTTCAAACAATCTCCATTTAGGCTCAAATTTTCACAAGAGATGTATTTTAGAATTCCAAGCATGTTTTTCTTCTATGACACATTCAAATTACGTTTCTAAACATGACTTATACCTAAATGATGCATGTATAACGCCCTACCAACAAGCAATGCATGAATAGTGTCCTATCGGCAAAATGAAAAATTTACCTTGATTTTTTAGGTCTTTACAGTATCAAAAAATCTCATTCTAAAATAACCATTTATTTTAATTGGGATCCATGAATAGGTTTAGAACAAGTAAATATAACCTTCAAAATTAATGGATTCATATAAAGTTTTTCTGATACCAATTGTTGGGTTCGTAACCACAGCGGAAGCGATTTCAAAAATCTATTTGAATGGAACGGCACGGCCTACCATATAATGCCTCAAATGGTGCCATCTCAATGCTGGACTGGTAGCTGTTGTTGTAGGCAAACTCAACTAAGGCAAGGTGGTCCTCCTAGCTACCTCTAAAGTCCATGACGCAGGCCCTGAGCATATCCTCCAAGATCTGAATAGTGCGCTCTGACTGGCCATCTGTCTGTGGG
The DNA here is from genome assembly GCA_008638375.1 of Nyssa sinensis. Lineage (NCBI taxonomy): Eukaryota > Viridiplantae > Streptophyta > Magnoliopsida > Cornales > Nyssaceae > Nyssa > Nyssa sinensis. Next base: position 22,360,214 of record CM018050.1, read on the forward strand.
TGGAAGGCAGTACTGAACTGCAGCTGGGTCCCTAAGGCTGTCTGGAAACTCTGCCAGAACCGTGCAGTGAAACGTGGGTCCCTGTCAGAAACTATGGATACCGGTACCCCATGTAGTCGTACTATCTCTCGAATGTACAACCTACTGAGGACGTCTGATGAGTCCGTCACTCTGATCGGTAAGAAATGGGCGGACTTCGTCAGCCTGTCCACAATAACCCAAATCGCATCATGGCCCCTAGGTGACTTCGGAAGACCCATCACGAAATCCATGGTAACTTGCTCCCACTTCCACTCGGCTACCGGTAATGGCTGTAGCAAACCTCCAGGCCTCTGGTGCTCAGCCTTCACCTGCTGGCACGTGAGACACCTAGCCACAAACTGTGCTACATCTGCCTTCATCCCAGTCCACCAATACTGACGGCGCAGATCATGATACATCTTGGTGCCCCCTGGGTGCACCGCTAAGCGTGAATGGTGGAAATCCCTAAGGACATCAGTCCTAAGAGACTCGGGAATGAAAACTCTACCCCTGTATCTCAGACCAAGGTCAGAATGGACTGTCCATCCCTCAAATCCCTCAGGGCTAGCAATCCGTGCCCTAATCTGCTCAGCCTCAGTATCTAGCAACTGTGCCTCTATAACTCGGGTCAGAAGGGTAGGCTGAACACACAAGCTGAATAGGGTGGCGTGTCCCTCAAACTCGGTAAGCTCTAAGTCAAACTCCCCAATAGCTCCCATCATCTCCCACTCTCTGATGGCTAGGCTGGCTAAGGTGCTCCTCGGCCTCCGACTGAGTGCATCAGCTACGACGTTGGCCTTCCCAGGATGGTACTGAAGGTCAAAGTCGTAATCCTCTAGATACTCCATCCATCTCCTCTGTCGAAGGTTCAGATCCTTCTGTGTAAAGATATACCTGAGGCTCTTGTGGTCCGAGAACACCTCAAATCTCACCCCATATAAATAGTGTCGCCAGCTCTTAAGAGCAAAGATGACGGCAGCCAACTCTAAATCGTGGGTGGGGTAGTTCTTCTCATGGCTCTTCAGCTGTCGAGAACCATAAGCTACTACTCGGCCTTCCTGCATCAATACACAACCCAGCCCCTCTCGGGAAGCATCACAGTATACTGTATAACCCAGGCCTCCCTCAGGGATAATCAGGACGGGAGCTGAAGTCAATCTCCTCTTCAGCTCCTGAAATGACTGCTTACAGTCGTCGGTCCACTGAAATCTGACGCCCTTGCGCGTCAGCCGGGTCATCAGTGCGGCAAGTCGGGAAAATCCTTCTACAAAACGGCGGTAGTACCCTGCTAACCCCAAGAAACTCCGTATCTCAAATACATTCCTCGGCCTCTCCCAGCTCATAACAGAGTCGACCTTCGAAGGGTCAACAGATACTCCACTCCCAGATACCACGTGGCCCAAGAACTGTACCTCCTGGAGCCAGAACTCGCACTTGGAGAGCTTGGCAAACAGCCTATGCTCTCTCAAGATCTGTAACACAGTCCGTAGGTGGAAGGCATGCTCATCCTCAGAAGGTGAGTAAATCAAGATATCGTCCACAAACACCACCACGAACTGATCTATGTACTGACCGAAGACACGGTGCATCAGATCCATGAATGCCGCTGGGGCATTCGTCACACCAAATGGCATCACCACGAACTCAAAGTGACCATAGCGAGTGCGGAAGGCTGTCTTCGCTATGTCCTCCTCTCGTACCCTCAACTGATGGTACCCAGATCGAAGATCAATCTTCGAGAAACATCTCGAACCTCTCAACTGATCAAACAAGTCATCGATCCTGGGTAACGGGTACTTGTTCTTAATAGTCACTCGGTTCAGCCTCCGGTAGTCCACACATAACCGCAATGTCCCGTCCTTCTTCTTCGCAAAGAGTGCTGAGGCACCCCAAGGAGAAGTGCTAGGACGGATGAACCCCTTACCCTGAAGGTCAGTCAGCTGCTCCCTCAACTCTCTCAACTCTGCTGGAGCCATGCGGTATGGTGGGATAGATATAGGTACAGTACCGGGGATAAGCTCAATGGTAAACTCCACCTCCCGCCTCGGGGGTAAACTAGTCAAGCTGTCGGGAAAAATGTCAGGAAACTCCTCTACCACCGGTGGTAACACAACCCCTGTAGCCTCACTATCCCCTGCAATCATACTAGCCAACATATAGCTATGGGCTCCCCAACTCCTAGAGTCGTACAAGGGTGGTATCAAGAAGTCTCCACGATCTCCCGTGAAATAAAAACAATCCCCCTCAGGAGTGCACACCGTAACCCTCCCCCTGAAACAATCGATGCTAGCCCGGAAAGTAAACAGCCAATCCATACCCAAGATAACGTCGAAGCTAGTCATATCAAGCACAATAAAATCAAAGCAGAGAGTACGGTCAGCTATCTCAAGTGAACAACCCCTACAAACCCTGGTCAATGTCACACTACCCCCAACAGGAGTATCAACACGTAGTGGTGGATCCATCCGATCTATAGTCAACCCCAAAGACATGGCAAATGCAGTGGATATAAAAGAATGCGATGCACCAGAGTCTATCAACACGCTAGCCCATGAACTGAACATAAGAAAGGTACCTCGTACTACTGATGGCCCAGCAGTAGAAGCCTCTGGGGTAGTAACTGCGTACACCCTGCCCTGTACGGTCTGACCCTGTCTGCCTCCCCCTCTCTACCCCTGCTGTCCTCCCCCTCTCGGGGCTGGAGCTCTAACACTCAATGCAGAAGACGCTGGCTGGTAGTAAGGTGCTGGGGGTCTATAGCCTGACTGTGTCTGGGGTAAAGGCACCTGGGTGGGCTGGAAATAGTGGGACCTCGGTGCGCTCTGGGAAGTCTGCCCTTGAGGACAGTGGGCTTTGACATGGCCCGGCTGATGACATGTATAGCACACTGGTGTGGCCCTCCAGGCCTGACTCTGAGACTGGGATGGAAGTGGTAGCTGGCTCGGCCTTGTCCCTGATCCCTGACTAAGATCTCTCTGTGGGCAATCAGCCATCCTGTGGCCAGGCTGTCCACACTGGTAGCATGTGATGGTCAGCTGTGGTGCCCCCCCTCGAGGAGTAATAGACACAGTGGGCTGGGGAGCTAAAAGCTGCATAGGTCTCTGGGATGTAAATGGAGAAGAGGTACTGCCTCGGAACCTCTTCGGCGGTCTCCTACCAGAATGAGCTGGGACGGTCATAGTAGGCTGAGCTGGTGTAAGTGCTAGTGCTGTGGCTGGCCTGGTCTGAGTCCGGGACTCCCTAATCCCTCTGAGAGCTGCCAACTCCCTCTCTACCCTTGTGGCCCTGATCACAGCCTCCTCGTAAGTGTCAATGATATGACCCGCCAGTCTATCCCTGATAGAGATCTTCAGCCCCTCTAGAAAATGATAAACTCTCAGCTCCTCCACCCCAACAATGTGCGGGGCAAACCTGCCCAATGCGGTAAACTGGGACTCATACTGTGTCACGGTCATGTCCCTCTGTAGTAAGGTCTCAAACTCTCTCCTGAACCCGACCTTAGCAGTCGCTGGAAAGTAGTGGTCATTGAACATGGCCACAAATGCATCCCACCCCTCTCCGAACCTGCTAATCCTGCCGGCAGATACCTTCCACCACTGGCTCGCTAGCCCTGTAAACTGGAAGGTGGCACATCGGATCCTCAGGTGTGGCTCAACAATCCCTAGTGAGTCCAGGATCCTCACAATCTGGTCCAGCCACTCCTCGGCCACCAAAGGATCAGGCTGTCCTGCAAATGACGGTGGTCTCATACGCTGAAACGCCTTCATGACGAAGGTGTCTCTGGTCTCCCCACCGGCCGCTCTAGCCGCGGCACCGGCAGCCCTGGCCTCGGCATCAGCAGCTCTGGCCTCAGCATCAGTGGTCCTGGCCTCCTGCATGGCACGGAAGCACTCCTGTATAATGGTCGCCAAATCTCTGGTGCCAATAGTCTGCCCCACCTCCTCCACAGGGGCTGGAGCAATATCCTCCTCAGCTGTACTATGCTCAGGAACGTCAGCTGGGGCAACTACCTCCTCAACCACATCAGGAATAGGGGCAGCAGCTCTGGGTCTGCCACGACGAGGCTGGGCGGCACCTCGAGGCGCACCCCTACCCCTACCCCCTCTGGGTGGTCTGCCTCTCGTAGGAGCTCATCTAGGAGGCATATCTACAAGTCCAAGAGAAAATTTTAGTATCACTTCTTCACGTAATCACAATAAGGCATGCATTAGGACACATAATCACGTAGCACATAAGATCCTATCACATGCTGCTAACAGTTCATACTAAGTCTCATTCTCTTCTCTAGGGTCTCATGGTGTTAAACAACACCCCACAGTCTCTAGGTATTCGAACCTATGCTCTGATACCACGTTGTCACGCCCCGAATTCTGACCGAACCCGAGGCGCGACTGACGAGACAGAAAGTAAAATAAATAAAAGGATAAAAGTAATTAGATTCACTAAACATGCGTCCATCATCATCCATACATAAAATAACATCGAATACATTGTTCATCAGTCATTCGGGCTTAAGCCCTTACATAACAAAATACAAGTCTCACGAATCACAAATACATCACAGGCTTCACCCTATCAGGGCATCACCGAGTCTCTAGTGGCTGGAGGATCCTCATCTGAAAATGTTGCCCACGAATGGGTCAGCACAACTGCTGGTATGATGAAATGTTAATGCCAGAAATAAAGCTAAGGCGTGGCATGTGCAAAGTGTACATTTATTTCTAAATGACATTCAAACATCGCAGTAATATATATATATATATATATATATATATATATATATGAATGGTATGCATGACACACCCATGCACAACTCTATGCCACACCCATGTCTCATTTACGGGTACTCCCCGATGGCTCGAAGTACCAATGCAATGGCCAATTTTGGGTTTTTCACCACAGGATCTACACCCTCATAATGCAAAGCACCATGTGCTTACCCACGCCATGTTCTCAAGGAATTCATCATATGCCAATATGCCAATGCAATCTCAATGAACATGAATCTCAATAATATAACATGCTCGGACAATAAGAAATAAATCACTAGTCAGTTTCATATACATGCATATCTCATATGTTCGTACATCATGATTCATGTTCTTCACTTTATTAACTTACAAGTAACACATAACATGTGAACAACCAATTCCAAATAAACAGGTAAACACATTACAGATAAACACATACAGCATTCCAGTCATTCACAATTATTCCTAACTTAACTTCATTTCTAACACTAGCAAAACACCATACCTGATGGGTTGGTATCAACCCTAGATGATCGAGCACTATATGTAACTGAACCGACGGATGAAAATGTAGAAGATCAGATCGCCCCCTCCTGTCCTGTCAGTGTCCCTAAAAGTAGAAATTACAACTCAGTCTATTGTTATTTGAATTTATGCTATTCATCAAATTTTATGTCTTTAATTCATAAGTTTCTATCCTGCTAAATTAAACTCTACCATTGGTTTTAGAACGTTTAAGAAAGTAAGTCTAGGTTCTCGTAGAACTCAATTCGGACACCGAGGTTCAAAAGGGCAAAACAGTCATTTTGCGCTTTACACGTGTCCTTACATTTCGTGACCTCTTTTCACAAATCGGACTCCACGGTTGAGTCCGGAATGTTCGAGATAATAAAATTTCACTATTTGTTTACCTAATTCGGAGTTTGTCTGACGGTGTTTCAAGTTAGGGGCATTTTGGTAATTTTAAGGGTTACTACGGGTCTTTTATTTTTTGGGACCCCGTCTCGTAAAACGGACCTCACCATTGGTCTTGGAATGGTCGAGATAGTCAAAATACACTAATGACTTGTCCCATTTGGACTCCGGGATGTTTTTGAATATTTAATTCATTAAATTAATTTAATTAAATAATTAATTTAATTAATATTTTATTAATAATTTAATCAGGTGGGTCAAAGTGTAATTTCTAACAGTTGGGGGGTCAATTTGTAATTTCCGAAAGTTCAGGGTTAAGGTTCAAATTCTAAAAGGTTCAAATTCCAAAAGGTTCAAATTAAAACTAGTTTAATTTGTTATTCTAAATCAAATTAACCAAACAGGGGATAGGGCTAAAACTGGGATAGGATATCCCTGTCTCCAATTCAATTTTCCAATTTCAATTTCTCATCCCCGTTGCCAAACACCCCCATTCCCCTTTTTAATTTAAAACAGAATGCGACACGTGGCAGGGTGGTTCGGCCCAAGCCCGACCCGAGACTCGACCCGGACCCGAGACCCGACCCGGTGGCCTCCCTTCTTCCCCGATTTTCCGGCGATGACCCAGTAGGGTTCCGGCGCCTTCTCCGGCGCCGGCGACCGGTCTCCGGTGACTTTTCAAGGTCTTTAAAATGCCATTCTCTAGGGTTTTCCGTGTAGGTTCCATATCCAACCTCCATTTCCCTCCAAACCTTCCCCATCTCCACGAAATAGAGCTCAAAGGCTCATGGCCGAATCTCCGACCAACTGTATAATTCCAATTTCTTGCTTATTTTTCTACTGTTTTTCATTCTTTCTTTCTCCATTCTCTTTCCGCACTTCGTAGGGTTTCTTTAGGATCACTTAAAGGGAGTTTTACACATAAAATGATAAGGCTCAACCTCCATGGCCGAAACCTGCAACCTAGGTTTTCTCCCTAGTTTCTCAACCATTTCTTCTCATTCTTTTTGCAAAATAATCCCTACATTATGCTCTCTAAGATCCCATAATTTGAATCAATTAACATGCTTTAAAAAAAATTGAAACAGAAGGAGATTACTCACGGTTTTTCTGTTGCTTCTCTCTCTAGCCGTGTCCTCTCCCACCCTTCTTTTGGTCACTCCTCGAGCTTCTTCTCCTTCTTCACAGTCCAGAACTCTCTCTCACCCTTGCTCTCAGTTTCCCTTTCTTTCTTTTTCTTTTCTTCCCACCCGAGACCCACCTTATACATCACAAACCCACCCTCACACGTTTCTCTCTTTCTGACCTCTATCACCCTGTATCAGCCACTTTCTTTCTCCCAAAATGCAGCTTTGCATTTAATGCAAAGCTGCTCTACACTAGCCTATATATATATATACATATATTCCACTCATCACACACTAGACACACACTTAAACACACACACTCAGCTGACCCTACACACCTCACACACTAGGTCTACTACACTCACACACTGCCAAATGTATTCATATACATATACCTACTCATATACACTTTTAATATACATCCATCCATATACATACATATGTTGTATCCCACACACATATACACATGCTACACATATATACATAATTCATACATGTTACCCATATACATGTTACCCATGTACATGCACCCAATAATTAAATAATGCATATATATATATACATACCTATATTCATGCATACATTATACACATCACATATATACATACATTCCACTTTAATAATAATAATAATAATAATAATAATAGGAACAAGGAATAAATAAATAAATAAATAATAATAATAAAAAAAAATAATTTTTTTCCCATGTCATAACAATAACAGAATGTATTTTGAAGCCTATAGTTTCCTTGTCCTAGATGGGTGTTATTCTAAGATTCATGAATTGTTTTGAATTTTGCAAAAAAGTTTAGAATACCATGTAATTGATAAGTCTAATGAGTTGATTTTGTGGGAACTTCACTAAAATTGTTGTTCATAGTGTGTGAGGTCATTGACGTGGTAGTAGATTTTAATTCATATTTTGGGAAAAATGGGTATGACTGAGAGTTTATCCTTTTTGGGTGTTCGATTTAACTTACTGTGACGTTAATTTGCAGTTACACGATTTAGAGAGTAATGATATTTGTGCATTTGTTTCTAGTAGAGAGATCATGAATGAGTAAAATTTGTATACGAACTATGACTCATGGTTTGGAAATAGAGGTTCAATCCTACAAGTTTGTAGGGGAAATATTTTACGTGAGTTTGTAATTCTACATTATGATACACGTGAATAGCGAGGAGAAGTTCCATGATTTTTATAATTGGGTTATGCTACAAATTTGGTGACTATGAGACTCGTGATATGATTTGTTGGGATCATCGTAGGGGAAGGACATGTTTGGTTTATCATGGAATGATTGATAAGGTCCACGTCCTCCTTGAGTTATGTAAGATCGTTTGCCTTAGTGGGGGTTCAACACTCATTATTTGAAGCAGAGACATGTGAATTGTAGTTCAAATTTTAACAATCTTTAGGAAACCTTGGGTAAGGAGTTATCATTCGGCATCACATTTAAACCGTTGAGTGACGGACTAGCCAACACGTGTTATTCAAATCATAAATTGGTGTATTACGGTTATGTATTTTGAGTTGATATATAGTTGGGGAAGATCAATTGACACCTATTAAGTTATTTGCATTCATAACTATTAAGCCAACATTAGAAGAAATATCGTTCAATATTCTCGAAGAAATTGGGGAAAATTGCTTCTCATTTTTCTTTATCGGTTAAGCTATTAGGAGTCTACTATATTTCTTTTTTAAAGTATCGAGACTTTGTGCATACCAACCTAGTTATGACTACAAATATGAGCATTGAAATTAAGAGTGATATATCTTATGAAGTGTGTCCTATCTAGTTTTTCAACTATAAGGAGTGGATCTTGTAAAGAGATTATGTGAAAGTGGGAAATATTATTTCATATAGAACATTGAAAGTTATTTAGAAACCAAAGTGTAACCAAAATTTTGAGGACGAAATTTCTTTAAGCAGGGAAGAATGTAACAACCTGTAATTTTTCATGAAGTGAAATAAATATTAAATGATAAGAAAAATGTATCATAATGGATTATATTTGATTCATGATGTAAAATAATGAGTTTATCAAAATTTTGAAAAATTTTGAATCCGTTTAGATGCTTAATGGACTAATAAGGGCAAAATTATCATTTTTCCATAATACTGGGATTTCGCGAACATTGTAATTGAAAGATATTATACTGAGACTTAAAATATTTTTATATACCTTAATTTGTTCATGGGATATTTTATGTGCATGAGACAATGACCAAAATGAACTTGGAAACAAGAAATGAGGTATTTTAAATGAGGGGCAAAAGGATCATTTGCTCTCGTTCTCTTGCCCTCTTTTGGAAGCCATGAGGAGAGACATGAAGTCTTTATATTTTTCTCTCTTCCTCCACTTTTCTTCTTGGATTTCCTTGGGGATTTAAAGAGGGATCAAGATACCTAGTGCAAGAATGTCATCTAGGAGGTCTCTACAAGAAATTTGGAGCTAGAATCTTAAAGGAAACATCAAGAACAAAGATGGAAAAGTTAGGGTTTGGGAAAATCTTCAGAGATTGAGGTTGGGGCTTCTAATCATAGGTGAAAAGCATGTGTTTAGGTAAATTATACATCTCATATTTTCATTCCATGACACACAATTGCTTGATTTTGGTGAAATTGGTCATGTGTTGCATGTGACTTGTCAATCTCATTATTTGATGTTTTATTTCCATGAATTGACTCATTTTCTTCTTATCATGCTATTGAAACCACTCCCAGTTGAATACAAATTGATATGAATGGTGTTTTTATGATATGGATTCCATGTATATTATGTGTGAAATTCTATCTTGCTCACTATGTGTTTATGGAATTATCTCTATAACTATTTACATTAAAGTATTGATGTTGAATATTATTGTGTTGGTAATTGAGTACATTAATGAATTAAACATGAACTATAAACAAGAATGTTGATAAAAAGATATTATGAAACTATAAGAATGGGAAATTAGAGGAAATAGATATTTGGGATAGAGATTTACCACGTCGTTGTGCTCTTGACCGTGGTGAGATTGCGCTTTACTCGGAGTTCAATTATGATAGGAATGGTGTCTCCCATCAGCTTGCGAGGCGTAAACTCATAGAGATCCCCAGTGTAAGCTTAATTCCATTATGAAAGAAGTGGTGAAAAATGAAGTGTTGAAACTATTAGATGCAGGAATCATATATCCTATTGCTGATAGTAAATCGGTTAGTCCTACACAAGTTGTCCCTAAAAAGTCAGGTGTTACTGTGGTGAAAAATGACCTAGGAGAGTTAGTCCCTACAAAACTTGTGACTGGATGGCAGATGTGCATTGATTATAGAAAATTGAATGCTGCCACCTAGAAAGAACATTTTCCTTTCCCTTTTATTGATCAAATCCTTGAGCGTGTGGCTGGTCATCCTTTTTATTGTTTCTTGGATGGTTATTCTGGTTATTATCAAATTGAAATTGCATTAGAAGACCATGATAAAACCACATTCACTTGTCCTTTTGGTACTTATGCTTTTCGTAAAATGCCATTTGGATTGTGTAATGCACCTGTTATTTTTCAACGTTGCATGATGAGTATTTTTAGTGATATGGTTGAAAATTGCGTGGAAGTTTTTATGGATGACGTGACTATTTTTGGATATTCTTTTGATGCATGCCTATTGAATTTAGAGAGAGTGTTGACTCGTTGTAAGGAGAAAGACTTGGTTTTGAATTGGGAAAAATGCCACTTTATAGCACCTTCAGGTATTGTCTTAGGGCATATTATTTCTTCTAGGGGGATAGAGGTTGATTAATCTAAGATTGAATTAATCTCTAAATTGCCTACACCTAGGACAATAAAGGATGTGGGATCCTTTCTTGGTTATGCGGGCTTTTATAGGAGGTTCATATAAAATTTTTCCACTATATCTAGACCACTATGTGACCTCCTAGCTAAAGATGCCCCATTTGAGTGGACACAAGCTTGTCAAGAGGCCCTTAAAATGCTAATTGGCAAGCTTACCTCAGCACCCATAATATAGCCACCTGATTGGACTTTGCCTTTTGAGGTTATGTGTGATGCCAGTGATTATGCTTAGGTGCTGTTCTTGGACAGCAAAGGGAGGGGAAGCCCTTTGTCATTTACTATGCTAATAGAACTTTAAATAGTGCTCAGATGAATTACTCTATTACTGAAAAAGAATTGCTAGTTGTAGTATTTTCTTTGGATAAGTTTCGTGCTTAATTGGTTCTCCTATTCTTATTTTCATAAATATGCAGTCCTTATGTACCTTTTCACAAAGAATGATGCTAAGGCGCGACTAATACGGTGGATTTTACTTTTGCAGGAATTTGACATCGCCATCAAAGACAAGAAAGAAGTGGAGAACGTTGTGGCTGACCATCTCTCGAGGCTCATATTTGAGGACACCTCTGACCACCTGCCAATTAGGGATGATTTTTTCGATGAGCATTTACTTTCTATTACTTCTCTACCATGGTTTGCTCATATTGTGAATTATTTGGTTGTAGGTGAGATACCGTTGGATTGGAGTGCTCAAGATAAAAGGAAGTTCATGACTGAGGTACGTAATTTCTATTGGGATGACCCTTTTCTTTTCAAATACTACCCTGCCCAAATTTTAAGGCATTGCATCCCTGATGAAGAGATTGTTAGTGTCTTGGAATTTTGTCACTCCCAAGCTTGTGGGGGCCACTTTTCAATGAAGAAAACCGCTGCAAAAATTTTGTAGTGTGGCTTTCATTGAACTACCTTGTTTAAGGATGCCAACATCTATTGTCGCTCATGTGAAAGGTGTCAAAAGTTAGGAGTTATGTCTCGTCGTAATATGATGCCCTTAAACCCAATTTTAATGATTGAATTTTTTTATTGTTGGGGCATTAATTTCATGGGACCATTTCCTCCTTCCTTTGGATATCAATATATTATTGTGGTATTAGACTATGTATCAAAATGGGTAGAGGCAGCAGCTTGCAGGAGTAATGATAATAAGACGATGATTAAATTTCTCAAAGAGAATGTGTTGTCTCGGTTTGGTACACCACGTGCTATCATTAGTGACCGAGGCACACATTTTTGCAATCGTTCTTTTAAGGCTTTGCTGAAAAAATATGGGGTGGTACATAAAATCTCTACTGCCTATCACCCCCAGACAAGTGGACAGGAACTTGCAAACAGAGAAATTAAGCAAATTTTAGAAAAAGCGGTCAACCCGGATTGCAAAGATTGGTCTTTGAGACTAGTTGATGCCCTTTGGGCCTACGTACCTCTTTCAAAACTCCCTTAGGCATGTCACTTTATAAGCTTGTTTTTGGAAAGCCTTGCCACTTACTTGTGGAGCTCGAGCATCGAGCCTATTGGGCCATCAAGCATTTTAATTTTGACATGGGAGAAGCAGGTAAACTAAGAAAATTGCAATTGACCGAGTTAAAGGAATTGAGAAATGATCCTTATGAGAACTCTAGACTCGATAAGGCTAAAATGAAAGCGGTTCATGATAAAAATATTTTGAGACAAACATTTAAGCCTAATGATCGAGTGTTTTTATATGATTCTAGACTCCATAAGCACCCAAGAAAACTCATGTCTAGGTGGATAGGCCTCTTTATAGTGAAACATGTTTTTGAAAATGGGGTAGTCGAAATAGAGGATCCAAAGTATGGTCGAGTTTTTAAAGTAAATGGTCAGCGCCTTAAAATTTTAAATGATAGGCAAGTTCCGAAAGTGGAAGACATTCCACTTATGGACCCGGTCTATCAACCTTGATCACACCATGCAGGTATGTTTTCTTTCTTTATTTTGTTTGTTTTGTTTTGTTTTTGTTCTCTTTTATTTTTGTTCTTTTTCTTTTTGTTTGCTGCTGTTTTCTTTGTTTTTATTGGCAAGTTAATTTCATTTTGTCAGTTTCGGTTGCCATCTTTGGTGCTTAGCGAGCTACCCACGTCACACATCAGGTGTATTCTCCCCTTTTCAGTACCCTCCATTCAATTTTGATTGCTAAACATTGAGGACAATGTTTCATTTAAGTTGGGGGGTGGTGGTGCAAATTCAACATTTAACTGCATGTTGGAATTTTGTGACACATGAAATTTTTTTAAAAAAATTTGCATCACACGTGCATTTTTTCTCATGAGTACTCATTCTCATTCATAGCTATTTTCGTGAATTTACCGAATCCACCGTAATCATTCTACTGAGGCATTCACAAAACTTTTAATGCACTTATCCAAACTTTGTAGTAAGATGGTGGTTTGACACATGTAGCTAGAGAACTCTTTTGCTTAAGTATTCATGTGAGTTTTAGAGAGAATTGAGAGCCTTCAAATGCAGGAAATTGTGATAAGCGTTCATTGATCTGTTGAATTAGGCACTTCTTTTGAGAATATCATTACATGGTTGGTGGTATGACGGCAGATATACTTGAAATATGACGAAGGTCAACTTAGGATTAACGTTTGAGCCTTTCAAGCTAGCCCTTCTCATCATAGACCCTTAGTAACCAACTTTGAGGCAACAAACATATATAGTTTTTTTCATGTGCCCACATCATCCATACCGCTCTACATTGGAGTATAGCCTATACCCTAATTTTCCTACCTTTTTTGCTTCCAAGTGTGTACTAGGTGTGAAATTTGCATTTCTTTTCTTTTGTGTTGAATTGGGAAAAAAAAAGAAAAAGAAAAAGGAAAGAGTACAAGTGCAAAGTGTTCAGTTGAGTGAGCATTATTCTCAAAATAAATAAATAAATAAAAATAAAAATAAAAAAAACAAAAGAGAAAGAAGAAGGAGAAGTATTGTTATTCAGTGATCTGAAAAGTTGAAAAGTTCATCAAGTGAGAAGTTTTAATAAAATTCTCTTAGTATGTACTTGGAAGTTTTTGAATCCTTTTTATCATTTTCTTCATATAGCCCCGAACCCGAGCCACGTTACAACCTTTTATATTAATTGTTTTGATCCTAAGTAAGCCTATGGAAAGAGTTGTGGAAGTCTCATTTGTTAGTGCTCCTATCATGAGATCAATGTTTGCTTGTTGCTTGTACATAATTGCCTAATTCTCCATTGAGCGTGTACACCCCTTGTCAACTCTATAGAGAGAACCCCTATATGAAATACTTTGATACCCATGAGATATGGAGTTGAACCTTTTGCTTGAGATGTTCTTGATGTTGCATGTGTCATGGTTTGTGGTTAGATGGATATGGTTTGGAGCACAAACACACTCTGCGAATTGCTATAAGTGGACTGATTGTAATAGGGTTATTGAATTCCTGAAATTGCTTGTACATAATTGTCTAATTCTCCATTGAGCGTGTACACCCCTTGTCAACTCTATAGAGAGAACCCCTATATGAAACACTTTTATACCCATGAGATATAGAGTTGAAACCTTTTGCTTGAGATGTTCTTGATGTTGCATGTGTCATGATTTGTGGTTAGATGGATATGGTTTGGAGCACACACACACTCTGCGAATTGCTATAAGTGGACTGATTGTAATAGGGTTATTGAATTCCTTGAAATTGCTTTGATATGCGAATTTGAAAAGTGTGATTAGATGCCTTCTGTGTGTGATCTTCTTTGGTCTCTTTTACCAATTTTGCATGAAAATTGCTAAGGACTAGCAATGAGCAAGTTGGGGGGTGTGATGAGTGCGCAAAAGTGCACTCTAAATACCCTATTATTAGATTAAAATGCTAAACTGTGAATAGAAATGCTGTGATATAATTTATATTATTAAATTTAATTTCTATTTATAGTGAGATATGTTTGAGCATTATTTTATAATATTTTAAATCTCAAATATTGTATTATTTGTTAGTGAAAGATAATTTGTAATTGTTCTTCACACTTAACATTTTTGGAACTTTACTATTCGGATTTTATATTTGAATTTATTTTGATGGCAGTCGGGTTGCGCTTACTTGAACCCACACTACTTCAAAGCAACATAATTCAAGACTTATGGCCCACAAACTCACAAGTCTTGGGCCGGCCCGTGATCTGCAATCTCTTGAAGCCATCCAACCAAAGAAAAAGAAAAGAAAAAATAAGAAAGAAGAGTGGAGACGTGCGGCTTGGCTTGGAGATAAGTCAAAAGTGGGCTGCGCAGAAACAAGAAAAAAGAAAGAAAGAGAAAAGCAAAAAGGTGGGTCCAGGCGCAAGGCAAGGAAAGGAAGAAAAAAAAAAAAGAAAAAAAAAAGAAGAAGAAAAGAGGAAGGGGCGTGTGGTGTGGAGAGAGAAGTGACGTGGGGTCCAGGCGGCTGAATAAAGAGCAAGGTGTGCGGTGCAGAAGTGGCTTGGGCAGCAGGGCACAAGGAAAAGAACCAAAAAAAAAAAAGAAAAAAAAGGGAAAAAAGTCAAAAAGCTGTGGCGCTGGGTTTTAAAAGGGAAGCAAAAAGAAAAAAAAGAAAAAGAAAAAGAAAGAGGCGGCAGCAATAGCGTTTAGGGCTAGGAGTCTTGATTAAAAAGGGGACGTTTAGAGATTTTTTTAAAAAAAATAAAAGGGTCCTGGCGACGGAAAACGGAAAAAAAAAAAGAAAAGAGCGTGAGGCACTGTTTTGAGAAGGCGGCAGAAAGAAAGAGAGAAAAAAATCCTTGTGCCGCCGGCATGCTTCAGGTTTTCTTGTCCTGGAGATTTATGTTGTCCATCATATGTGTGGGTAACTAAATTCTCAAATAGGGCTAGGGATGAACTTGCACACTAGATGATATTTTTAATTTATTTTTGATTCATGTATTTGATTTTCATTTATTAAAATTCTTTGTTTTATCATTCTTAATTTATTGTTGGTGTTTTCTTCTCTGAATAATCATAGAGGTTATTCCGTTTATAGATTCAGTCATGCTTTTTCTATTGAATAGATTAGTTATTTGATTATGTTTGGATAAATTGATTATTTATATTGATTTAATTCTTTGCTGCAATATTGCTCCCTAGGTATATTGTCGTCGTTGGGTTCTCACAATGTGGATAACAATTCGCGTGATTTAAAAGTGATAAATAATTTTTCAAAAGGTTACATTTGGTTTAATTTTGGTTTATAATTCTATATCTTTCGATTGGGCTTTTTGGAATTAAATTCTAAATTGAGTTATCAGTGAATTAAAAAAAATTAAAATACTGGATATGTGCAAGGGATTCCCGACGCTCTACTGTTCGTTAATTTGAGTACTTTTTTCGTTAATCACTTTGTTTACTTTTAATTTGCATTTAAAATCACTCTTTATTTTCTCGTTAATCATTTAATATTTTCTTTGGTTTCTTTATTCTTTCTATTATTCTTTTAATCTGTCTCCCTGTGGAATCGACACCCCAAAGCTGCACTACAACTACCGCGTTATTCCTTAGGCGTAATCAAGCCTAATCGAAGATAGTTTGAAAAATGGACCCGAAAAGGGCATCCCAAGTCGCCCAAGTGGGCTCGGCCGCAACCGCCAATAGGCAAAAATAAATGTTTTGAAAAAATATCATTTAAAATAATTTTAAGAACTTTGGTTAAAGAAGAATGTCAAATTGAGGCATTTCGGGACGGGTTGTAGTGTAACGGGGTTCCAGGCTCATTAAGGGTAAAATGATATTTTCACCCCTTGACCCTTTTACTATAAATAGGATCCTTTAGTATGAAAATCATAGAATTTGGTCTGAGGAATGAGCAGCAGGTCGTGCATGGAGAAAAAGGTGAAGAAAACTTAGGGTTTTTCAACTTTTAAGCCTCCAAAACTCATCTCCAGACTTGGATTTTCACAAGGCCTCCTTCTAGGAAGTTGTTCCCCACATCAAGGGCTACGTTCTTATTGATTGGTTCGACTGCACAGTGAGCACAACTCCCTAGGGTTGAGAAAAACCCTTTTAGGTGTGATATTTTGCTAAGTAAGGAATAGAGTTAAGTTTCTTTCCATTTTTATAAGTTGATTGAATGATTTATATGTTTACTTGTTGTTAGAAAGTTACTTAGGATGTAGTTACTTTGAAAACCTAGAGTTGGTAGTTTGTGTACTTGTGTGTTCTTTGAGAATTTGTCAAAATGATGAACATGTAACTTGAATATACTGTTTAATTCATTGCATTGTGGCTTATGTTCATGTGGATAAAGTCTTGTGTTTTGGAAGATATGGTTTAATGCATTGATGCTTTGTGTAATTATGTGTTCTTTGAGAATTGGTAAGGTAGTGAACATGTAACATGAGTATATGTTTAATTGATTGTATTATAGCATATGTTCATGTGGAATAAGTTTTGTGAATCAAAAGTTATGGTTGCATTAAGTAGAATGCATTATTTAAGGCATACTCCATGTGTTTGATGAAATGCTTCATTGGAATTGCATAGAAAAATCAAGGCATTTTGGCATACGTGAATCTTTGGAAACATGACGTGAGTTGAGCACATTGGTGTTATGCAGTATAAGGGTGTAGATCCTGTGGTGAAAAACCTAAAATTAGCCATGGTACTCGCGATCCAACTGGGACAGACCATGAAGCGAGACATCCGATTGGTACTTGCGTTCCATCGGGGAAGGACCGTGAAGCGAGACATGGGTGTGACATAGACTTGCATGTGTGTGTCATTCATTTTGCCCTTGCTTTGCATTGATGAATTGGAAGGCATATAGATTAAATGTACACTTGCACATGCCATGCCTTAACTTTGTTCTTTATATTAGCATTATGTTATACTAGCAGTCGTGCTGACCCTATATAGGAATTATATATTACAGATGAGGCTCCCGGTACTTGAGATTTGATGAAGTCTTAAAGAATGGAAAGAAAATGGATCATGAAGAACATTTGGCCCCTGGAGCATGTTTTTGAGTTGTATGAGGGCATAAGCCCTAAGATATATGTAATTAACTTATAAAAACCTTGTGTAGTATGGAAACTATGAGCAAGGCCTTACATTTGTAATGAGTATGAGGTTGTGACATTTTAAATTTTTAGTATATGTGTATGTATGGAGGATTGTATGTTTTAAATGATTCATAAATCTTTGGTTGAATTAAAGGATGTATTTTGGTTGCTAGCTTGAGAAATGATGGATTATCTTGTGGGATATTAGGTGGAAAAGGCTTAGAAAACAAAGGTGACCATGTTAAAAATTTTGTGAAATTAAAAGGGTTGTTAGGTGTGTAAAACACCCTATAAATAGATGGGAAAAGTGCCAAAAAATGGGGGGTTAAAAACCTTGAGGAAATAGGCTAAATATGGGAAAAAGTAGCTTGTAACACTTTGGAAAAAAATTTAGAAGACAGAGAAAATCAGTTACAAAAAACAGAGAAAATCAGCTGCAGTAAATACATTGTTGCTCAAGTGCAGCCTGCAGCAGCCCCAGGTCAGGCCCCTGCCACACGCCTAACCCGCAGCCCAGCGCGCTTGCCCTTGCTACCCTGTGCCTTGCTGCCCTGCTACTTGACAGCCCTTGGGCATTCAGCCTTTGCCCTCTTGACACCAGCCCTTGTCCACCTTTTTAGGCCATGTTTGGCCACTCTCATAGGCCATGTTTGGCCACTTTCTTAGACAAATTTTGGTAGACTTTTTGACCTATTCTTGGCCTATGTCTTAGGGCATTTGAGGCCCATTTGGGCTATTGTTCCAAGGTATATTTAGAGACATTTTGGGGCTATTTTGAAGGCCATTTTTGAACATGACTTAGACTAATTTTGAATATTGGTTGAGGGAGATATTTGATTGACATTAGAAAACCATTTTGGTTAAATCTAGTAGCAAGTTTTCATTTTTAATTTTCGAAAAACATGAGAAAATAAATGAATAATCAACTAAATCTATTTAATTGCCTTTTATTTATCTTCCTTAATTCATTTCACTCACTCTCCGAGTTTATGAAAATTCGGGATGTGACAGAACCCAATGTAAGTAAACCCGAACTCTAGCATGTGGCATTCCTAGCCATGTCACAGTTTCTTTCTTGATGCTGCCAATTTGTAATCTATACATACTTGACATTGCTGATCTCCATAATTTGATACTTGTTCTATATTGTGGACTCATTGAGAAATTGATTGCCAATATCCTCATGTGCTTATTTGTTCATTTCTATACTTGTTTGGATATTAAAAGATTGTTATGCCTCTCACTGCTGAGAATTTGCTATTCCACAAATATGTACATCGCCTGTGGAATTATGATGATCATGCTATTATTTGAGTGCTTAGAGTTGTGATCAGTCACAATGTCTATCTATTCACGGATGCTTGATCGGTGTTTGGGAATGATGCCCAAAGCCTAGTCCTTGGAGGACATGATATATGTACAGAGCTGTAGTGCTATCCAGTGGTTTAAAGGGGGAGTGGAATTGGATGAGCACTTTCGAAAGTATGCTGGGCCCTATATATGTTAGCATCTGTTCTGTTAGTATCTCATATCGTTTATTGATATTTTGTTGCTATCACGAATTATTGATATGACTCCAGATACGCCACGTTAAGTTGGTCCGTGGTTTACTCTTGATCCTAGATACGTCATGTTGAAATGGTTCGTGGTTTATTTGTGGCCATATTATCTAATTGTTGATATGCTTGCCTACTTATCTTTGAATTTGGATTGTTATCTTGTTATTGTGGTAGCTATTTGTTGTGCAAGCCGATCCCTACTATTGATTTTTCATTCTACTATGAGATGTACATTTGGGACCTACGGGTTGTATTATTGATTCACATTCTTGGTGACTAATTACTATGACATTTTATCCTTCACATGTTATTGAGATATTATTCTCTGCTTGCTATTATCCATTACCCCTCTTTTAGACTAACCCTGTCCCATGGCAGATGAGGGAATTTACTTACTGAGCTAAGTTAGCTCACTCCATATTTATATCTATTTTTTAGGTAGCTCTATAAGAAAAGGAACAAAATGGGGCAAATGGGACGACTAGTAGAGCTAGTGCCGAGCCTGTGAACAATATTGATGATGTGAACTCCAAGTTATGATTTGAATGTGTACTTTGTAAGGTTGATCAGATAATTAGGTATTTGAAACATTGCATCATTGATAGAGGTTTTAAATTTGATTAGTGAATCATGAGGAACAAAATGGTACTTGGAGATATTTGATTGATGGTTGTTGGAGTTGGGTTTATAATTAGATGAATTATATTTGGTGTAGCTTTCGCATTAAATGTTTTAATGATTTCTGATTTATTGATATGATATATCATTCTATGTGATTCATTTGATTTTGTACTTGGAGATATTTGATTGATGGTTGTTAGAGTTGGGTTTATAATTAGATGAATTATATTTGGTGTAGCTTCCGCATTAAATGTTTTAATGATTTCTGATTATTGATATGATATATCATTCTATGTGATTCATTTGATTTTGTACGATCTGTCCGAGTGACTGTGTCGGTCACCGACCCGTAATCCGCTAGGGCGGCTTTCGGGTCGTGACAAAATAGGCCCGAAATAAAAGAGAAAATTGAAGTTGTAGGTTACGGGTTTCTAATCCAACCTCACAAATAGAGCTTTAAGCCCGATTTTTAGAACGGGGATTGAATTCCCATGTTAAGAGGATCACAACAATCCAAAAGCCATTGAATTTGGTTGAGAAACAAGCTCAAATTGAGCTTGTTATAGTCACGAGTATCGAAGTCCAATAGAGCACAATAACTCAATTTAATCCATGAAATCAATGCCAAAACTTTCCTTTAACTCCCAGAAGAAGCCTCAAATCAAAAATAGAGAAAATGGATGCTTGAAATGTCACGAAATAGAACTGCAAAAATCTAGGGTTTCTAATGAACAGAGTTATCCCCGTTGGGGAAGATGACACTGTTCGAGTCGGTTCCAAGTCAGGGCTCGAGTCGAGGCTTGACTGAATACTTAAAAAGGTTTTGGGTTTTAATAAAACGACAACGTTTTGAGGGAAATTAAAATAATTTTAAATCAAAAATTAGGGGCATTTAGTTATAGGGATAAGAGAAGGATTCAATACCCCGTGTTGGAATGGGGATACCTTATCCTAGATTTGAGGCTTATCCACTATTTGGCACTAGAAAATTCAAAAAATAATAAAAATAAAAGGGCTGACGTCAGCATGACGGAGTGAACTGGACTGAACCATTTGGTTCTTAACCCTACTGAACTGGTTGACTTGCATGGGAACTGAACCAGTTGGCTTTTTTTAATTAAGTCTCTGAATTTACGAAAGACTTTGTTGAAATTAATATTTATCCCAAATTTTTTCTGTTAATTACAAATTGACCCAGAAAAAAATTAAAAATTATTTTTAATTATGGGAAATTACTAAAATGTTTTTAAGCTATAAATTAGACAAACGAAGGCCAATCAAAATGCATGAATAGTATAACCTAACATTTTTGGGCATTCCGGACTCAATGGCAGAGTCCAATTTATGAAATCAGAACCTGAAAAATATGAACGGGCAAACTGGAATAATTCTAACTATGTCTAAATGATTAATTAAGCTATCAATTGAACTCCAATGACCTTGAAAATACCTACATTAATATTTTTGGACATTCTAGACCCAATGGTGGGGTCCATTAGACACGTGAAATATAATAATTACCAAAATACCCTTAACAATCCAAAAGTCAATTAAATGTCAGAGATGATATATTTTGACTTTCTTTAACAGTCCAAACTCAATGGTAGAGTCCATTATATAAAACGAAACACAAAAATATGACACGTGAAAGCGTAAAATTAGGAAAATGCCCCTAGGCTTAATATAAGCTATAGAGATGTAAAGTAAGATCCGAAAAAACTTAAACTGATTATCTTTGACACTTCAGACCTAACAATGATGTCCTTTTAGGAAAAATAAGTCCCGTTCACAATTCAAGAAATGACGAATACGTCCTTAAGACTAAAAGAAGTTACCAAAAGAGTATAGAAGAAATTAAAAGACATATATTACCCTTTTAAAGACCACCTAGACTCAAAAATGATGTCCATATGAGTAAACGATAAACAAAATGAACTGAGACGTAAAGGAAATAATTACTAAAATACCCTTAATGGGAGAATAAATTTTAGATGGGACTTGAGGGAGATTATGGGATCTACCTTAGGATTTAGAGGGCCACCGAATCCAAAAATAGAATTGGTCAAGGCTAGTAACATCAAATAAATAGTGATTAAATAAGAATCATATGTTTATTCAGATATTGAGTTCAATTTAATATGTGAACTAGGATCACCAACAAGGAGATAAGGATAAGACAAGTGCCAAGACAAGTAAAGTAAGAAAGTAAATGAAGGACTGTGGACTTTGGCCCACAAGTGAGTAATCCTGGACTTTGAAATGGAGGTTATAACTCCATGACTCTTAAATGTTTTAAATTCCATTTTTTGTATTTATATGACTTGTGTTTAAAATATGCTACTTATTTCATTTTTAAATACTATTATGAACTACAAAGTGTACTTGTTTTAAATGCCAACTGTTTATAAAGTTCTTACTTCAGCATGTCTATTTTAACTTCAAAGTTGTGTTAAATGCCTCTCTGAAAGTGAAGGTTTCTCATTCCAGCTATATTTTAAATACTCCTTAATGGCATGTTTAAATACTCTTAAAAGTTATATTTAAGTACTCCGAAAGCTCTGTTAAAAAACTCTTGAAAGTTATGTTTAAACTGCTCTTGAAAAGCATCTATTTGACAAACTAGGTTTTAAAATACCTCTATTTACGAGCTAATAATGCAAGATAATCGTGCATAAGCATTACGTGATCATGAGATCTTTCAGACTCACTACTTGTAATGTCTGGTAGAAGGTTTATCCCCCAAGCATGAGATATCTCTATGTGTTAAGCTTAGAGTCCAGTTTGAAATGGATTCTCCTATTAAAAAGTGAAAACAAGCATGGAAATAAATGGTAGAAGGTTTTTAAACCCTCATTTACTTGAAAAAGGTTTTAAATGGCCCTACTTTTAATGGCAAAGGTTCATACCCTTCTGTTTATAAGAAACTAATTTTTATCATTCTGTTTAAGAAGTAAAGGATTTAAATTCCTCCTCTTTTATGTGAGCCAACATTTGAAGCTCCTTGGCCACTAAATGACAATCCTATATGTGTTTATAATTTCTACTACATGAATTATTGATGCAAACGCCTTGTACAAGACTATGTGTTAAATACTACTTGATTTAAAATGCCTTGTTTCAAGTGTCTTGTACTATGTGCTATGAAATGTGATCAGTCGATAGTATAGTCTTATCATGAATACTTTCTACTTCAAAAATGTTATCGGCTGAAAAACCCATGACAAGGTACCGGAATTGCTCATGAGCTTTATATAAAGCTCACATGGATTTGTCCACAGTTGTACAAGTGATATGAAGGTGGGGTATGGGACCTACAACTATAGTAAAGTACAAGTTTAGAAGTGTTTGAGGTATGGGACTCATGGGTAAGGTAAACATTCATTTCAGTAGTGCGTGAAGGTATGCGACTCATGGGTAAGATAAACATAAAGTTCAGAAGTGCGTGAGGTATGGGATTCACATTTAGAGTAGGATGAATTTTAGATATGAACGTGGGGAATAGGACCCACAGTTAATGTATTATTGATGAATGTAATGTAATGATTGAAACAAAAAATTTAGCTTGTCTAGATACAAGAAGGATCTATGTAACATGTGTAATTGCTTCTGCTGTAATATATGAACTTGATGTGATGTATGATTTGAAATGGATTTGTTTAAGAATTTCACCCGCATTCCCTGATCCGCATAGAGTGTTTCAAGATTTGACAAGCTTGGTATCAGAGCAAAGGTTAAGGACTTTTGGATTGTGGAATGGGTGAAGTTTGAGGATATTGGAAGATATAAGTTTATGTGAAGGATAAGATTTTTTGGTTATAAGTAGTTTAAGAATTTTAGCTAGAACTACAAGTAAGCTAGTCATTAAAGAGACTATAAACAGGATGAAGTTAAGAAGAAAAGGTTTGACATTAAGTTATGATTGTGGGAGGATGAAAAAGGAAATGATAGATTACGGTAGTTACCAGTATGCTATCAGGACCACTGTTACTGGTAAGGAATGGCTGCCTTATCATGTGACTAGGGTAACTGAGAAATATGCAGTGCTACCCCATCCAACCACACCGAGGAAAATTTATGGATAGTCAAGAGACATGAATCAAGTATGAGACTTCTCGGAGAGTACAACACTACTGGTCATGGAGGTTACAATTAACTCAACCTATGAGAAATAAAATTTCACCTCGTTACTGAATAAATTTGAGTTATGCATGTTATGCTATGGTTGATGCCCGAACCTGGATATATTAGGTTCCAGGCTAAGTTGTGCTACGATTTATATTAGTATTAATTAATGCTTGTGTTGAATGTTGATATATATAAGTGTGTGTGTGTGTGGCAGCGGCGGCGCCGGGGGGCGAGGGTGGGGGATAAGAGGTGAAACTGTATTGTATTGAAGTGAGTTGCTGATGAGTTAATCCCACTGATTGAGTCAGCAGCTCATCCAGTTGTATTTCTTGTATTTCAGTGTGTATTGTGGAATAAACAAAGTTTACTGTCTCTGCGATTTGCAATTACTCTTCCACCACTCAAGCTTAAAACATTTTCTTTTTTACTGTTAAATAATTGGGATGAGACTATTGATTTGAATTAATGGTTTGGGATATACAGACATATCTCCAGTACGAACATTTAGCTATGTTGGTAGAGGTCAAAGAAATTTGAATAATTTTTTTTCTATCCATACTTATTTTGATTTCTATTGTATCAAAGCAAAAGACTTGCCCGTGTTCAACCTTTCCATCAAATTCTACTATATCACCTGAAGACAAGTTTTCTTTCTTTGCATAAGCATAACCTCCATAGGTTATTGAATGTGCCACTGTTGTACTTTCATGCACCACTTCTCTTGAGTACTTAAGATATTTGTCCTAGTTTGCAAACATAAAGAAGGTTTGGCTTGGATTTTAGGCCCAGAGACACTAATTATTGGCCTTTGGATTGGATATTAACCACACGGACATAATTAATCTTGGTAATTTCTCCTCCACCGAGTCTTCACCCTGACATTGATTTCACCATTCTCCAGAAAAGACTGCATCATATATAACTGGCTTTCATCCCAAAGTAGCAGCAACATAACTTAAGACAACAATATTGATATTTTGGGTCAGGAATGCTTGATTCCAAACAATGTATCTATGTTTTCAATGGAAGACATGTTTTATCCAGATAGAAAAACCAAGAAAATAAATACTTTTGAGAAAAAATAAGCATCCTTTATTTTCTGCTTTAAGCATCTGCATAATTACAAATATGCAAATAGCAATTAAATCAAGTCATTAATAAGAATGTAGATGACATAAGAATACAATTACAATCTATTCATGCAAGTTATCTACCAAAAAATTTAATTATTGCCTACTGCGGGGTTGTTTAAAACAAGAATTTTGTTTTCCAGTTGAAGATGCCATGCATATCCATAGGTAGATAAGACCATGTCAACAAATAGGGGAAATTGCAATAGAGCAAAAAAGGTTACTGGTACAGTGGCAAGCATAGAGACCGGAGTAGTAGTCCATCTTATGCGTTCACCAAGAACAATAACAAGAGTGGCACCAAAGGTTACCATCATAATGAAAACCAAAAAGGAGTTAACGCCGTTTTTGGAAAATGGGGTTCGCGGAGTATCATCAGTGCCACCTGGTAATGTGAAGACTGCCGTAAACATAACAGTGACAACGAGTGGCCACAATTGTACATGACGTTGCTGTGCCTCTCATCCATCTTTCTCCTTCTTTGACTAATACATAGTGAGATTTTGAGAACAAAGTCTGAGGAGTTTCTCCATTATTATTACCAAGATTATTGTATGAAAATGGTACAATCATCTGCACCTCCTACATATAATGGTTAATTATGAAGGAGAACTGATTATATATAAGGCTGCAAATAATCTCAAATTGATGGAACTAACAGCTTGTTTCGATTAGTTATACGAGACAATAAAATGGGACAAAGACACTACTAAAACTAATTTGAGGAATAATTCTGAAGTCGAAAACAGAAAATATGCTCCAACCCAAGAATCCCGTCAACGGTTTACACCTCAATCGGCATGGCAGGAAATTGGAGGTCCCTTAAGTAAAATGGAATGGCAAAAGCTGGTGTGGTCCTCTGAAATCATTCCTTCTTTTGTTATGTATGCTCTCTTATTACTTTTCAGTCTTCACAAAATCAAACTTTAATGTATAACAAATATAGAAACCGGTAAAATATATAACGTAACTCCATGAAATTAAATTGGAAATGGATTTCATTTGTAGGGTCTTCAGATGCAAAGGACAGGATTTAATTTGGATTAATGCAAATGAAAGTGTGTTTATACATATAAATGATAATGGAATAGAAGATCTCTATCTCACAGTGAAGTGCTAAAACTAGTCCAGCCTCATGGGACAATACAAAGTAAATTTGTTTAGGGGTAAAACTCGACTTTGTGTTTGTTGGACATTTGTAATAATAAAAATAAAAATAAAAATTGAAAAAGGAGCATTATGATTTTATAAGTTACAAGACTGATGGCGAGTTGCAATTTTTTATTAGATCATTAATTAATGTAGAGGCTTCATTAACTAATAAGCAGTGCATGTCAAGATCAATGTTATTGATCTCTGAACGTGCATTAGCTTGCATGTGTTTAATTTGCAGTTTCTACTTTCTTCATATCTCTGATATCTCCATAACTTTTCTTTAATTTGACTGAAGCCTCAAAGGCTTGGATTGGACCCCTTGGCCTTGGTACGTATACAAGGGATGAGAGGTCCTCAGCCTTCATCTCTGCCAAGTTTATTTGGATCGATGTTCTGTGAGTATCCAAATCATTCCGTCAATCTGATATTGATTCATTTTGAGTATATATCCAAATCAAATGATATATATATATATATATATATATGTTTTATTTTTATACAAGTGCGACATTAATTCATGTGTCCACTTGAAAACATACAAGACAAGTATTGTGTTGTATTTGTAGGTGAGGGAGCAACATAGAGACTCATGTGTCTTAAGGACGACATCGCCTAGAGTAAGCAACTACTTAGAGCAAAACTGAAGTGAACAAGACTAGTAGACAATAGATAGTTAATTAGTCTTAACTCTGTATGTAATGGGCCCACGTTAATGTAAACTCTGATTAATGATGTACAATTATGATTTAGTATTACTCTGCCAAGTATATTTACAATTAAAAATAAAAAAGAATCTCCTGAAATTCTGCTACAAACTAAAGGTAAAAGGAAGTGTATTTAACTTGGAACTGAATTGAAAACCTTACGACCCATCGCATTCCGCAATTTACATAGGGTAGGTTTCGGTATATGACAGGTGAGGTAAACATGCACATTATTGTATGGAGTTAAGACACAACTTGATCTATTCACTGTGGATATGTGATCTTAGTTATGGTACGTGGTTCGGGTAAATTAGAGAAGTTTTAAGTGAAGATCAACCTGACTAGTATAAAGGCTAATAGCACTGCTTATCATTTGGGTAGATTAGTTTCATTGATCTACTAGATCTTTGTATGTTTGTAAATTTGATGTGTTTGCTAATTGGATTAAATGTCATAGTGGGTTTTTTTCTCGTCCATTTTGAAAGGTTTATCTTACCATAAATTCTAAACTTCTATGTGTGTGATTGTTTAGTATTATCATGAATGAATGTTAAAACTCACTACACACCTTTTTTTTTTTTTTATTCATTGAAGTTTTTGTTTATTAATCATATCACAATTAAATAATTGTGTTTGATCAGCATTGCTTAATTAATTAAATTGGTTTTTTATTCTAAATTAAGTCACCGCAATTTGTCTTGTGCCATTTGGCTTACTACAATCTCACCTTAAAGATATCCAATATGTACACCAAAATTTTCAGTATGCAAATTATCAAACCAATAGTTTTATGTATTCGGACTAAGGCTGTAAACGGATTGAATTTGAAACGGATCAAAGGTAATCCTAATCCAATCCGTTTAATATAAAATCCGATCCGATCTGATCCGTTTATCCGACAGATCATTCGAATGTTGATCTGTTTCCGAATCTGTTAATAACCGGATCTCCGATCCATGAATCCGGTCCGATCCGTTTAAAATTATAATACTTTACATGGCTATAAATCTGTATTAAACTAAAATCTGTTATTTAAATAATTATTAAAAATAAAAACTGCACTAACCAACCATAATTAAATAATAAATTAATCATAAAATTATAATAAATAGTTATTTAAAAATTAAATATAATAAAAAATTATTATGTCCATAATATTAAAACATAACAAATCCTTACATAAGACTGAAATCAAGAAATTCACAATATTCAAACTATTACATAATTAAACATATAGATTACAAACTCATTATTCAAATTATTACATAATCAAAGTCCACAATTATATATATAAACGGATCGGATCGGATCAATCTATATCATATCCGGTCCATTTATATTTGGAATAATTGGATTCGGATCGGATCGGATCACGAATCACTATTTCTAAAATCATATCTGGACTTAGTAGATTGGATCTCGGATCGAATCAGGTCGCGATCCACTCCATTGACAACTCTAATTCGGAGTAACATATTCAGGGACCTAAATATTGAGCTGGTTTTGGACGAACAAGAATTGAATTAAGAAAACTTTCAGTTTGCTTATGAAAGATGCTAGGCCCATATGTGGATAAAAATATGTCAAGAAAGAGAGGAAACTGCAACAATGCAAATAACGTAACTGGAACACTTGCGAGCAGAAAGACTGGAATGACGGTCCATTTGAATCGGTTGCTAAGCAAAATAACAAGTGTTGCACCAAAAGCTATCATCATAGTTGCTATGGATAAGAAAAGGGTGGCAAGACCAATTATCAACCTTTTAGGCAATGACTTCAAGAAATCTTCTTCAGCATAGCGTGATGTGAGGATGCTTAGGAACATCAGAACTGAAGTAGCAGAAGAGAACAGTGATATTGCATCTGAAACTATGAATAACATGAAAGAGTCTCGTTGTAGGAATTTGGGGTTGCCGGTTTGATCATCATTACCTCCCGGTACTGTAAATGCTGCAGCAAACATAACTGTCGCAATGAGAGTCGTCACTACCATACAAGAAGTTGCTGTATCTTTCATCCATTTTTCTCCTTCTTTGACCAAGTCCTTGTGTTGTTCAGTGAACAAACTTCGACCTGTTTTGCCTGCGTTGTTCGCAGCTGCTTTGATCAACGGTGGTGATATCATCTCTACCTCCTACCACAATTAGGAAAAGTTGTCAAAGGGTGCCAAGTCAACATCTTATTAGAATATCACTAAGAGTATTTGACCTTAAATTATCAATTTGGCACATAAATACTCTTTGATACAATTATTTATGACCATCTTTTTTCATGGCTGGTCATAGTGATTACTAAAATAACATCTGACTTAAGTTTCAGGCCGACACCTAAATTAGGGCTAGTATGCAAATTGGAATTAGCAGTGGGCATTATATGAATGTTTTGTCACTGCAGCTATTTTACAGTAATATAAAGAGAGGACAGAAAGTAGTTTGGGCATTCATGATCGAAACTGCTTTGAAGAAAAGAAATGAAGACACTAAAATACACAGATTTCCACTTATCTCATTAGCTAAAATCATTTCAGAAATATTCGTCACACATAACTAAACAAAGCGATATCCCAATATCAAAACAATATTCCCATCATAATTCTTTTGAAAATTTATGCAATCTATTCAACAAAAAGTCAATCCACACTCAGCTGAACAAAGCCATATCCCAACATCAAAAGCTTACTTCGGCCATCACGACCATTTACAAAGAATTTATGCAACCCATAAGAACAATTTTTTTTTTTTTTTTTTACATTTAGCTTAAGTTATAATAAGTTGTAAGCAACCCATGCACCTATGATTGTCATCCTAATAAGCAGCTGACAACCTACATTTTGCAGTGTTTTTTCAAAATAGAAAAAGAAAAAATGGCAATTAGTTTTGAGGATGTTGTGAGTTTAAAAAAAAAAATTTAAAAACACTTTTGTTTCGAAAACTGGAAAATAGTAAGATTGATTGAGCTTTCATCGATGTCATGCAAAATTCATAAGCCTAAGCATCTTGGATAAATACTTTTGGCTGTAGATTAATTCTTGAAGGGCTTGCAATTGCCAAAATAGAAAGTTCTCAATAAAAAGTTTTATACATCAAGTTATTAAGCTACTTCTCAAACATAATAGCAAATGCAGCAACAAATTTGAAATTCCTTTTATTTATTCACTTGTTTGTTTATTTTTTTTGGTAGCAAAGAATTCAACTTATAAGCAAAAGCCCACTCAATAATAAGTCATGCCAAAAGAGAGGGTCTAAGATGGAAGCAAACAAATATACCTTGTACCATTGCATTTCCCTTTGCGTTTGCATTGCTGCACCAGAAATATTACTGAATCGTTTGGCAGGTGCCAGCATGCCAGCTACATGTAACAAAGTGTTGAGATCTGTATCCACAAAACGTGCAAATTCACCCCCTTCTGCACCGAACCCATAAATGAGGTTCCATATTTTCTCTTGGCGGTTTGCAACTGCAACATGAAATATGCCCCCAGCGGTTGTATTGACATGGAGCAAAGCGGGATTAGACTTTACCATCTCAACAACAAACTCAACGTTCCCAAACTGACTAGCTAATATTACTGCATCGAGTAACCCGCTTGACGACATTTCAGGGAGATTAAAAGTTGAAACCTGTTCACTCATTCTTTTGAGCAGTTCACATACTTGCATGTGTTTCGCTTTTAAATCGTGCATTTGCTTGAATCCTGGTACTGTCATTGAAGCCAAAACACAAGTAGGATCTGAGCAATCTAATTAGAAGAATTTTTTCATTAACCATCCCCTTTGCCACCAGTTACTGTAAGGGTTAAATCGTATTGTTCAACAGCGTCTCACAATTGCATTGTTATCATTTTCCATGCAGATCATCTAAGGCCATTATTTGTGCTTCCAAGATGTGTCAAGAAATGAAGTAATTAAAGAGGCTTCAATTTTAAAATTTAAGAAGTTCCCCATGAAAACTTTAGATAAGGAAGAAACAAAGAAAGTAGGAGATTTAAAATATCTAAGAGTTTGAGAGTACTCCAAGCTTGTTCTTTGAAGCAAAAGTTCATGCCCAAAAATACTTTAAATAATACAATATCTAAAGCAGTATTCAGCAAGATTTCAATTAAAATTCAGTCACAGATATTTGCAAATTGTATATATTCTGAACCTTTTTTTTCTTTTTAATTTCTTAGAGTTACATTATAGCTTTCCAATACATGCATGTTTCGCAATGTGATAACACTAAAACTTTATGACACTTCATCAAATCATCACTCTTTTAGATAGTGCCTCATAGCTTGTAGCATATGAAATTTGAACACTCGCATGCAGAAGATTTAGGTCTATCTCCATGCACTGCCTGGGAAATTGCAGAGGCAAAAGTTGGTGTAACGAAAAATATATGCCTAAATCAAGCCTTATACCCAAACAGTTGGGATGAGGCTTTGTTGAGTCGAGATTTTTTTTTTATTGAAAAATTTGAAGATCCTCCACCATATAAAACCAGAACATAATGAATGTCTGCAACCATTTAATCATATTGATTTAGACCTCCGAATTCCAAAGTTGAACCACAAAGTTGAAATGTTCCTTTCCAGTTGGTCATCTATGGAGAAAATTTACTCTGCCTGAAGTTGGTCTGGCTTTTCAGAGTTTCTATGGAATTAAATAATTAAATACATGCACACTTACATGGAGAGAGACAAAGAAATGGCTTATACCTTACGTTAGAATGCTGTCTTCACTGTTGCCAGCATCTGTTGGCTGTAAATTGATGCCTACAGAAGGGGAAAAAATGTTTATACATTTATTATATGGAAGCACACACTATGTATCATACACTATGTATCATATATTTAATTTTAGTAAAGTGCTTTATGTTGAATTATTGTCACAAAATGATTGTATTCATAAGTAAACCCCACTGACTTTTATCTAAAATTTTCAAATATTTCCTTAATTATGATAAATTGTAAAATTCTCATAGGAATGAAGAAATGCATTCAACAGTGCATTTGGATAATTTATGTTGATATATAAAATAATATATTAGGGGAAGTATGAAATTAAGGAACTAGCACAACTATGCAATGAGTGTTAAACTTGAACTTGCCATTGGTATAGAATTTTTAAAGATTAGATCAATATTGAAGAAATAAAGGATGGATTCAAACTCATTCAGAATCAAAGAAACCAAAGAATGATTTCTTTTTTATTAAAAGAAATGATAAGGTGAAACAAAACTAATAGAAAAAATTGAACAAGAAAGTATAGAGAATAATACAGTTATAAGAGAAATTGAATAAAGTTATCTTTATTACTAAAGTACAACTAATATATGTGTGTATGTATGCATGTATATCCGTAAAATATACATATAGGTACAACTAAGTATAAAATTCTCATAAAAATTATAGATTTGAACCAAAAGATGAAGTATAAAAATTCAAATTCAATTAACCATACTACCCATAATTCCAGTAAGGATGAGCTCAAAATTTTAGACACTGATTATATAAATATATATTTTTAAGATTTATATATGTACAAAGAGAGGTCCTAATTAATCAAGTATGAGAAGGCAGGTTAGAGGAACCAACAGTTGTAGATCCATTTCTGCCAAAACCTTAGCTGACTGCCGCTGGGGAATGCAGAAGCCATCACTGCCAGGGTTTCCAAAGCTGTCGCCCTGTTAACATTTGGCATTGTAGTTAACTGTGGGCAGCGATCGTGTATCTCCAAAGCAAAATCTACATACAGAATAACGACAGCAACAATAGAGATGGTTAGAAAGACAGAATGTTTACGTTGACATGCCCTGATGATACATGCTACAAAAATTTTTAATGGTATGAAAATGACTGCAGACACACTAGTTTATGTGAACTTTGGAGCAAGAGTACTATTGTGATCAAATAAGAAATAGGTTAGCTTTTTTCCTCCTTACCCCAATAAAGCATAGAAAAGTTGCACAAAGAATGGATTAGAAGTCATGCCTAATGCATGGACACAAAGGAATAAGAAACGCAGCTCTCTGTTTAATTAGAAATGTTTTTAATTAAAAAAGTGAATTGGGAGTGCTGAATCCATGCCTGATCTTTTAGTAGCTTGACTGCATGTGGAATAAAACAGATTATTGTTTGATTGTGATGCTAATAAATACATATATTGGTCAGGAGAAATTTTTTGGTTTATGCTAAAAATAAGGAGTATATGATAGTTACCATAGTCCTGGGACATAATCGCTGTAGTAAGCATTGTAGCACCACTATGGCTTCTATCAAGATTTAGCTCCTCCACTCCAATAACCGAAAAAAGATATTTTGTCATATTCTTCTGACCTTTGGCATATGCTAATGCCACTGGGAGATAATCGCTGTTATCTTTAAGACACAGCAAATTTCTATTCTTATTCACCATGGGCTCCGCTATCTTCACAACTCCACCAGATGCAGCAAGATGTAAGGCTGTGGCACCATCTCGGTAAGGCAGAGGAGCTTCCAGTTCTTCTATTGACATCAAATTCACAATCTCCTCCACAAGTTGCACATGGTTGCACAGAACTGCAGTATGTAGAATGGTTTCCCCCTTTGAGAGTCTTGTGCTCCTCCCCTCTGGATGGGAGTCAAGTAAATTTTTTGTTCTTTCCCAATCATCCTCAACCATGGCCTTGTAGAGGACTGAGCGCCAAGTATTCTCATCCCCATTCTGACCTGCAATAAGTAATCCATTAGAGTAAACGATCTTCTCAAAGAACCTCATACACATTACTACCTTCTCGTCACTTGTTATTCTTCCAACAAAACACAAACAATCTTTTAGAAGTAAAGCACTCTTAAAAAATATGCAACAATTTGAATCCAAAACCAAAATGTCATGAGAATTTAAAAACCACAAGTGTACATTTGTTGCAAGTGTGGCTTAGCTCCCTTGAGTATTGACAAGGTAATACTACAGCAAGGGGACTGGTCTTCATAACTGCCAATTTTGCAACCTTCAACAAAGTTTCTATCATCTTTTATGACAATATAGAATTAGTATTATCATCTACAAGCAATTCAAAACTGGTTGATGAAATAGTTCTAGCCATTCAGAAACTGGTCTCTAGTCATTCTCAGTTCAAACTCAATAAATTTTTGTCCAATTTATATAGATGTCTATATTTTTCCTTTGTGCTTGCTACAGATTGCCCTGCTTCAGTAAGCCTTCCCTGTTGGAAGAGCTTTTGTACATTCTTTTTGTTTATAATATTTTACACCAGTTTCCCCCAAAGAGATATATTATGTCAACGCATAAATGGGGGATGTCCCACTGGCTCCAAGGAGCTACTATGGAGATAAATATTACAAAACTATCATATGATAATTGCAGATGTCATTTAATTTAGAATTATTATGCAAAATAATTTGGAAATTGTGTTGAGCTAATTTTTTTTACCTTGAGGGTAGGAGCTTGGCACAGGTGCTTGAGGGGGATTTTCAGAAAAAGGTTGCCGGTTCATGAAGGCCAGGTGATCCCAAGCACCTTTAGCTGTATCTATCTCACTAATAGAAGAAAAAATTCCTGGTCCACATGACACTTGTATGGCATGCAACGCTTTCCCATTTTTCTTCCTCCAGTCCATGAACCCAGCCTGTTGCGTCGCTTCATCGGGTTTGGGAAATGTACCATCCACAATATCCCAAAGTTCTTTGCCCAACAAGTAATTCCTCATCCATATTTTCCAGCTTCCATAGTTTTCTCTTGTAAGCAGTTCGGGAACTATTATATATGGTGCTCCCATCCTACATTTAATAGAAGGATAGAAAAACTTAACTACAATGAAAGGCATGACCTTTTACTTAATATATATTTTGGGGGGGAAAACAATTTCTGTCAAGCATCATATTCGACCAAAGTTACATGATTCCACCAAATATTTTAAAATTCATCAAGATTTGGCAATAATTGCTAGTATTGTTCAACAAGAACTGAACTTAAAATTCCACACTACCACTTCGGATGCCTTTGTGATATATTGCTGATAGACATGGCATTGTCTGGATTACTGGGCAAACCATAAAATCAACCAGATAATTCAACATTTCAAGTTACAGATGGGTTGGACCCATATTTCCATTCAAGATGGATGACTCTGTGGTGCCTGGATCCGAAATAAGAAGCCTCGAACTCGTGCAACACTTGAAAACAATTTTTCAGTACTCCTTGTGTTGGGTGCTGATGCATCTCTTATTTTGGAGTCCTATGGCTCCTTGTCATTGAGTTATCGCTTAGTGAGAAAATTTTCAATCTAGGCATAGTGCTACTGCAATAATATTCAAAGAAATGATAAACCAGGCCTTAATTTAGAACAATATATATGATTGATTATGGGATTAATCTCATCCCTGAACCAACAGAGGTATATACTTCTCCACTATGGTCACCCAACCTATTGCCAGTTACATACACAGTATGAGGCATGAGTGATCTCTTCCTCTTATGGCATATGGACCCAGCAAATATTGGTGTTACCTTTACTTTATGATATGCTTCGGGAAACCAATGAGGCCCAGCTGAACTAGTTATTGGAATGGTTGGGCTCGATTGACTTGAAAACTGAGAATCATCTAAAATCGAATTGAGCACAATATATACCTAGCATATAATTCAAAATAGATTTGGCCCAAGGAAATAATAATAATACTGACAATGATGATGATGATGATGAATAAAAATGCAGCTCAACTCAATACAAATCCTAGTGAAACCAGGACTAATAAATTCAAACCCCATTTGTGAACATTGGCCATCTCTGGGGCCATGTTGTAGTTACATATCTCAACTTGCTGCTGATATCTTATTTTGTTATGCATGGAAATATAAAGCTATTAGGTTCATAGTCTTTTTAGTAAGAAATAATTGTTATTGGAGGTAGCTAGATAAGTTAATTTATTTCAAATAGAGAATACTATGTTGAATGGCAACCCAATACAAATAAAGCCTTCATTTTGGACCCAACACACCTATGCACAACCTTATTCACATCTTGCATCCATACTGATCAAAGAAAATAAATAAATTCATATCTTGCCTCCGTAAGATGAGATATTTTATTTTTGAAAACATGCATATGATATTAAATAATATTTATATTGCTTTTATATAATACAAATACAGGGGAGAAGTTCTCTTTGCATGAGAAAAAGAAGAGGGAACGTCTTCTACATCTGCTACAAGCTAATGCCACATGCATCTTTTGAAGCCTACTGGCCTTGGATTGATGGTTGGTCTTTTACTACATCCTTCAATAGTTCAAGTGACAATTTAAGGAAAAGGAAAAAATCATGGTGAATTGGTGTTGTATGTGCAAGCTAGAAGCTGAATCTATTAACCATCTTCTATTGCAATTCTCAATAACTAGGGAGTCGTGGGCTTTGGTGTGTTTGATTGTTGGTGTATATTGGACTATGTCAAGATCAATTAAGGATCTTTTGACCCGTTGGAATGCAATGTGCCCCTCAAAGAGTGGAAGGAAGTGTAGAATCTGGTTCACCTTTGTTGCTTTACTTTTTGAGAGTAGGGAAAATATCCCATTTTTCTTTTTGATTTTGTTTTTTATTGGGGCAAGCTAAATTATAAGAAGATTATATGTAGCTTTCTTTTCTAATACAGGTTGCACTCCCTTTAGGACTTTGTTTATAATATATTTCTTATCATCAAAATATTGAAGTCCAATTAAAGGGGATCTTTGTTGTATGTTTCCTATCCTTGTGATTATCATTCAAGCCTATTCATTTCTCATGGTTGTTAGAATCTTATTACAAATTCACAATCGTATTTCATGAAACGTAAGTTGAAATGAAGAATTGAGATTTTTATAGCTTTAACAGTTTTGGATTGGTTTTTTCTATAAATATTTACTACAATTTATAAGGTTCTACTAATAATTTTCAAACAAAATGACTGTCATTTTGTTGTTTCTCATTTGGCTTGCGCATTGAGTTAATTTAGCATTACTTCATTTTCATTGAATCTTTATATATATATATATATATATATATACATATATATATATTATTTTTCTTATCGTAAAATGCTTTTAATGCGACTAAATTGAAAATTTTCGTGAAACATTTGGGTACACTTGACCTATGAAGTATGATCCTTTGGATGTTTTTTTTAGTTGGTAAAATACACAAGAGTGAGATCAAGACAACAATTAAACATGTTATTTTTATGTTTCTTTGTAAATTTCTTATTCAATTATCTTATTTAAATGTTTAAATTGTTATAAAACTTACTCACATGCAATGCACGTGTATTTCTACTAGTGTGTGTATATATATATATATATATATATATATTTTTTTTTTTTTCTTTGGTTTTCTCTTCCAGGATCCCCTCACTTACACACATATGACATATCTTCTTAGTAGGGGAGGAAGGGGGACTAAGGGAGGCCATTCCCCCAGCCCAAATTTAAAATTTGTATTTTTTCACTACTTAATTTGTTAAAATTTAAAACAAAAATAAAAATTAGGCCTCCCAATTTTTGTTTTTTTATATATTCACAAGTCTCAAAATTTCACTCTAGTTTCACCTCCCTAACTAGAAGTTTTTTGGATCGTCATTCCTTCAGAGAACTGCAGCATTGAAATTGTATACCACTTATTTGGTTCATAAAGTAAACACTAAACACAGATTCCACAGAGTTATAATCCAAGGAAGATGCAGCACAGCCCCCATTGGGGGAGATTACTAGTGAGTGTCGCTTGATCTTAAACCATAGACCATGTGAATGTGATACATAGAACATTAACTTCTCTCCTGTTGCAGATTTGCTTTGACAGGAAAAAATTCAGTAATGCCACTAATTAATGCTTATCAGTGAAGTTGACTGAATGAAAATTAACAAGACTAAGATGTAAGCTATTCAACAAAAACACAAGCATCTCCGGTGGTGATTCAAATTTTTATCCAAATTTAAGTCAAAATTTGAGTAAAAATAGAATGCTCTCTAATGGTCAGTTAAATTTGGCTCTGCATTTGAGTAAAATTCTATTTGAGGGTTTGAGTAACCACCAGAAAAGAGATTTTAGTGAATTTTGCCTGAAATTTAAATTTGAATCTGGATTTGAGTCCGGAGATGCTAGCAAGTCTAATCAAAAAGCATTGTATCTACTTACCCGTAAGTGAGTTTCAATTTTCTCGATCACTGTGATGAGAGAAGTATCTCCAATTTGAGCCAATCAAAAGACCGAGTACTACAAAATCCCTAACTGGGAAGACTGGAATCCACTGAGAGAAACAGAACACCAATCTGGAAATGCTGAACTCCAGAGAGAGAGAGGGATTTTCCACTTTTCTTGGAGGAGATAAGGTGGGTAGGAGAAATAAAGAGAAGAATTCCTCGGACAATTCTTTGCTTCCCAGAGTGGAGATTCAAATTCAATTTCAAAGCCAAACATTGTAAATAGGAGAAATAAAGAGAAGAATTCCTCGGACAATTCTTTGCTTCCCAAAGTGGAGATTCAAATTCAATTTCAAAGCCAAACATTGTAAATATTTATTTGGGAGACAACTTGGGTTCCCATCCGGCTATCCGTCACGGTCCCGAATGAAGTGACCCAACTACTATTTTAAGCATACGTTTGATATGCTGAAATAAAATAAAATTACGTTTGTTACGTTGAAATAGAATAAGACAGAAGTAAAATGGTATCAAAAATAAAATAGAATAATAATAAAATAAAAATAATTATTTTATTCTTTTGTTTGATTGAATATCTAATAATAAAATGATAATTACATTCTTGTATTGTTGGAATAAAATTAATATTAAGTTTGATATTCAAAGTAATTGTATAAATTTTAAAACTTTCATGTACGTTTAATAAAAAAAAAATTCAACCTACATTTATTTTATTAGCGAAAAAAAAAAATCAAGGGCCATTTATGCTAGGAAATCAAAGTTATTCGAAATTGTAAAAATCATTTTAGTCATATTAAAACTAAATTTTAATAGTAAATTATTAAAAATATATCTTTTAACATTTTTATTCTAATATTAAAATATTATTTTTTGACTGAACTATCACTTTTTTTTTCTCAATTACCATTGCAACTCATGCATTGAAACAAGAAAAAAACTATAACTTGCTTATCTGTTAATGGGGGTGGAACTGGATTATTGTTTACACTACTACATGCAGAAGATTTGAAAAAGAAAAACTTCTTCATCTGTATGTCGTCAACTGAAATTGATGATTCTAGCTCATATGAATTGCTAGGGACAAGAGAAAACCAAATGAGATGAACATAAGTAAATATATCACATTTCTAAAAAAAATTACATACATTGCATATAAAATTTCACCATATTACATGTTTTATTATACATGAGTATGAAAAAAATAACGCGATCATTTGGATGATAAAAGTGAGAACCAAAAGAACCATAAGGAAAGAGAACCTAAAACCATAGAAAGAGCGTAAATGAAATTCCAGTGGATATTTTAGAAAAAATGGAAACCCCAATCAAAAAAAGAAAAAGAACAATCTCCAATCCATGATTCTTTTAGTTACATAAACCATTTTAAAGAATAATTTGGGGATTGTAAAACAAAACCAAGACCAATTAAAATTCATATCAGTTAGAGGAACTATTGAAGAAAGTAGTTAACTTTCAAAAGGAATACCAAAAGAAAAAAATTTCAAACCATTGGAGCAAAAGGCAAAGAAGATTTCTTTGAGGGGAAAACACACACAGACACACCATTGAAAAAATTATGTTACAACTTTGTAAAACTATAATTGCAAAATTAGTTACCTATCAAAACAGTTCTTGGAACAATATACATTGCATAAGAAAACAAATTTGCTTGCATAACAGAAAGACATGAATTGAAAAAGTACTTATTTAAATCCAATAACGAGTATATTCAAGTTTGGAGAGTTTTATCTTTGCATCCCCCCTCCCCGGCTGGGTCTTTTTAAGGCCATATGCTAATTCATTGTTCTAATTGCCTACTAATTACCAAGGTAAGAACATGATAAGAAATTGGGCCTTAAAATGTTCCGCAAGAAATTTATTATGGAATTATCATAATGTGACGAGATATCCTATGATTTAAATTATGATCATAGCATGTCAGGGACTCATTTTGACAATTACTAGAAATCTTTTTCATGTTGAGGTGCTTACTGGTTCCTGTTACCATCAGCTTGTGGTGACGATTTGGATAGAAATGGATCGTTTGAGGAAGGGGTTGATGTGAATAACAATATCATAGATGCTCAAGCAAAGGACAGGGAACTGAAAGGTCAGCTTTTGCGCAAGTACAGTGGATATTTAGGCAGTCTCAAATAGGAGTTCATGAAGAAGAGAAAGAAAGGAAAGCTGCCTAAAGAAGCCAGGCAACAATTATTGGACTGGTGGAGCAGACATTACAAATGGCCATACCAACACACAGAAACAAGAACACAGCAACTTACCAACACACAAAACTTGACAAGAATTTTGTCTATATATGCAACTTGAGATAAGCTTAAGATCCTGTTTTTCCGATTTCACAAAAGCTTAATCCCGAGGATGTAACTGGCTTCTCCCAAGTCCATATCAAACTAATTCACTAGCCAAACCTTTATCGTAGACAACACCCTTACATCATTCCCAATAAGTAGTATATCATCCACATACAGAACTAGAAATACCACCATGCTTCATTCACGCTTCTTATTCACACAAGGTTCATCTGGGTTTTGATCAAAACCAAATGACTTGATTGCCTGATCAAATCGGATGTTCCAACTTCAGGAAGTTTGCTTAAGTCCATAAATGGACTTATGCAACTTGCATACCATATGCTTTTGGCCCTTAGCTATGAAACCATCTGGATGCATCATATAGATGTCTTCCTCAAGATAACCATTCAAGAATGCTGTCTTGACATCCATTTGCCAAATCTCATGATCAAAATGAGCTGCAATGGATAAGAAAATCTGAACAGACTTAAGCATAGCAACCGCTGAAAATTTTTTCTCATAATCGATACCCTTTTTATGAGTAAACCCTTTCGCCACCAGTCTAGCTTTAAAAGTCTCAACTGATCCATCGGGCCCTTTTTTTCTCTTGTAGATCCACTTACAACCAATTGGTTTAATATTAACAGGTAGTTCCACAAGTTCGCAGACCTGATTAGAATACATAGATTCTATCTTAGCTTTCATAGCATTTTACCAAAGTCCCGAATCTTTATCAAAGATTGCCTCATCGTAACTACTGGGATCTAAAACATGTTCATCTAAGACAGACTCTCCGAAGAACATGTATCTCTCAGGTGGCCTGACAATCTTCCTACTACGACGTGGCTTCGGCGTAATAGAAGATATTGGAATAAAGGCATCTAGTCCATGATTATCATTTGCTTGAGGAATAGAAGAAATATCTGATGTTTCTTCTAAGGTTATCTTACTGTTGGGCTTCTGACCCATAATATAATCATCCTCCAAAAAGACAACATTCGTGCTAATGAATACCTTCGTCTCACTGGGATTATAAAAGAGCTAGCCTTTTGTCCCCTTAGGATAGCTAATGAAATAACTCAATTCTGATCTTTGTTCCAACTTGCTAGTCTTTCCTTTTAGCACATAGGCTGGACACCCCCAGATCTGGTAGTGGTTTAGACTTAGCTTGCGCCCAGTCCAAAGCTCTTTTAGAGTTTTAGGAGTAGACTTAGTTAGAACTGAGTTCAGAATATATATTACTGTCTCCAATGCATACCCCCAAAGGAATATAGGTAAATTAGAATAACTCATCATTGACCTTACCATATCTAAAAATGTCCTGTTTCTCCTTTCTGCTACATCGTTCTACTGAGGCATGCCAGGTGCAGACAACTAGGATAAAATCCCATTATCCAATAAATGCTGATTGGAGTCACTAGAGAGATATTCTCCACCTCAATTAGATCGAAGTGATTTTATGCTCCTATCTAATTGTTTTTTCACTTCTGTCCGAAACTCTTTGAACTTTTCAAAGGCTTCTGACTTATGGTGCAATAGACAGACATAACCATATCTAGAGTAATCGTCAGTACAAGTGATGAAATACACATAGCCCCCTCTAGCTCTAATATTTAACGGTCCACACACATCAGTATGGATTTAACTCTAATACTTCTTTGGCCTTGTTTCCCTTTGAAGTAAAGGGTCTTCTGGTCATCTTTCCCTCCAAACAGGATATACAAACTGGTAGTGATTCAACAACCAAGGAAGACAAAGTACCCTCCTTTACCAGTCTATTAATCCTATCCAGATTAATATGACCCAGCCTTAAGTGCCAAAGATAAGTTGAATTAGTAGAAAAAACTTTTCTTTTAAGTGGTAAAGTTTGTGATGGTTCATTCTTTTCGGTGTCATGTATCTCATACATCTTAGGAGTAATTAAATAAAGACCATTAACTATTGTGCTAGAGCATATAAAAGAACCACTATATTTAATAACAACATTTGAATAAAAATAAATTGAATAACCTTGTTTTATTAAACTTGAAATTGATAATAAGTTCCTTCTAGTGCCAGGCATATATAAGCAATCATAAAGTACTAGTGTCTTATTTGAAGAAAAACATAAATTAACTACTCCTATTGACACCGTAACAACTTTTGCTTCTGTTCCCAAGTACAAGATAATCTCTCCATCACTTAGTCGCCTGGTCTCCTGAAACCCTTACAATGAATTACAGATGTGATTAGTTGCACCGAAGTCTACACACTAGGAATCTGAAGTACCTGCTATATAGCTTACTTCAATAACAAGTGATTCGATTATACCTGTGTTCTTTTTCTTGGCTAGATAATCTGGATAGTTTCTCTTCCAATGCCCCATAACCCCGCAATGGAAACACTTTCCATTGGGCTTAGTGGTTGCCCCTTTCTTCGCTTTTCAAACACTCCCTTTAGTACCCATATTTCCTTTGGAGTTTTTAGGGTTCCGTTTCTTCTTCCACTTGCCATTTCCTTTGAGCTTGGGCTTAAAAGAAGAACCCTCAGCCACATGAGCACTAGGAGGGCTTTTGATAATACCCTCCGCTACTTGTAAAGAGCTCAGAAGCTCAGCCAAAGTCAAATTCATTTTGTTCATGTTATAGTTGAGCTTAAATTGATTAAAAGAGTCAGGCAGCGACTCAAGGATAATATCAACTTGGGACTCACCATCAATGTCAGCCCCTAGAACTTCCAGCACATTTAAAAATTCAATCATTTTTAAAACATGGTCTTTTACTAGAGTTCCTTCTGCCATCTTAGTGTTCATGAGTGTTCTCATGGCAGTTTTTCTAGCAGGATGCCCCTAATCCTTAAACATCTCCTTTAAGTTAAGAATCATATCCCTAGCTGTTAGGAAACTCTGATGTTGATGTTGTAAAACACTTAACATCGAAGCTAAAATATATCAATGTGCCATTTCATCAGCCTTGACCCACTTAGAATAGCGGTCAATGTCTTTTTGGGGAGCATTAGCCCCTAGAAGGTTTGGACTATCCACAGTAATCACATATTTGTATCTCTCTACAGTAAGGACAATGTCCAAATTTCGTTTCTAGTCCACATAATTAGGTCCAGTCAACCTATGTTCTTTCAAGATGATAACAAGTGGGTTAAATGAAGACATCTGAAAATCATATATATAAGCACATATATTAGCATGAATGTAAATAAATAGTAAAATAACTTTTGCTCTCATGAATACATATTAGTAAAATAACCTATGTTCTATCAATGAATGCATTGGGACCTAACCTTATAAACAACAAGCTTTGTGGGGATGACAATATCATTCATATGATTAGGAGGACCACCATATCCTATATGAGTTCACTATCTAGACATCTCATGTCAAATGAAACATATTTTCCAATATCATTTGGTCTTCAAAAGACAATGATAGACTCCGTGGGGAGAATATCATTCCCTTTTGATCAAGTCTATACCAAAATCTCAAATAAAAGGACAACCATTACAAGTAGTGTCCCTGTAGAGAGATCACCCTCACCCCGTCTCTTTTTATTCTATCTTAAGAGGTCCATACTTGTAACCAACTAGATAGTCACCCTT
Organism: Nyssa sinensis; assembly: GCA_008638375.1. NCBI lineage: Eukaryota > Viridiplantae > Streptophyta > Magnoliopsida > Cornales > Nyssaceae > Nyssa > Nyssa sinensis. The sequence goes on from CM018050.1 coordinate 22,404,238, forward strand.
CGTGTGGAGGCCACTCAAAGATGGCTCAGGGCACCTATATTTGTCTTACTGTGGGCCAATGATGGAAGACCGTGGGAGCTTTCTTAAAGCATCTCTCTCCCACTTATTTTTTTAAATTGAGGATCTTTATTATATAACACATTCATAATAATATTAACCTATTCATGGATCAAAATTAATCATGTGATTTTATGAAAATAAACATACAAGCATAAAATTAAAATTTTCTTTCATGGCCAACTAAAGTTCTTGACAACATGCTTTGTACTTCCATTGGTCTTCTTGATGGCTTCCATCCTGTATCTCTTTCTTCAGAAATAAAATAAATACATGAAGAACTTATACCCACATACGTGATCTTACATTTAATCTAAAATTAAAAATTAATAAGTTAGGGAAACCAATGGAGCTTGCCCATTCGCGAAAAAAATTTTCAAGTCCATTGCCTTTTACAATTGCCTCAAACCCAAATTTATTACATTATTTCTAATGGCCAACCATGAGAGATAGGATACATCCATTCACCTAAATGAATCATTCAAATATGAGAAATAAAATATTAAAACATTTAAATATGTGATTAATCATATACATCACCCATGTATATTTAGAGTGTACTAAGATTTAATCCATGTATCCAAGAACCCGTATAGGTCAAGTCTCACTTAACCTATAATTTTAAATCCAACATATTTGGGTATCAAGTACCCATTTGAATCGTATACGTATAATATAAAAAGATGAATATATTAAATAATTGAGCTCTTATCCAAACAATTTAATAAATTTGGGTATCTAATTCCTAATTAAAACATATGATTAGAAAAATTAATATAATTTTTTTAAAATAAATTGTATATATAATATATTATATCTAATATTATATATTATATATAATACACACACAAATATATATATATATATATTCGATTCTTCATTATCAGGTATATGCGATTTCCGTTGATTCTGCATCTATACGGATTTTGAGTAGCAGGACGGAGCCTTGCCCGTTATCCCAAACAATTTGTGTTCAACCGTAGTAGAAGCGCCTTAGCAAAAGGATTGGAGCTAGGGCTATTTCTGAGTCCAAATCCCTGATCGGGGAATCAGTAGGGAAAGCAATCGAGATCCAACCCGATATTGGCAGTGGAGAAGGTCTTGGTGGTGCAGGCGACTTAGGCCAAGGTAGAGTTGTGGGATACTTGAATATATATTTTAGCCAATGCAGGGACTGATTAGCTCGCCTAAAGGCTGTAGCGGAATGGAATTTAGTTTTTTATTGATGCATACAACTAGTATCTTATACCAACAATTCTTCAACCACAATCCCATTACTTGGTGAGATCATAATAAAAATTAAATTATTTAATTAATCCATCTCTATGGGTATCAAACAAGGATTAAATCTTTATATCAATTGATTGTATCTGTCACGCCCCGAATTTTCATAAACCCGGGGAGTGAGTGAAATGAAATAAGAAAAATAAATGAAAGGCTATTAAGATGGATTTAGTTGATTATGCATTTATTCCCCCATGTTTTCCCAAAATCTAAAATGAAAACTTGCCATTAGACTTAACCAAAATGGTCTCCTAATGTCACTCAAACATCCCTCCTAATTAATAGTCAAAATAAGTCTAAGTCATGTTAAAAAATAACCTTCAAAATAGACCTAGAATCCCTCTAAGTATACCTTGGAACAATGGCCCAAATGAGTCCCAAACGTCCTAGGACATAGGCTAAGAATAGGCCAAAAATTTTACCTAAGGTAGTCTAAGGGAGTGGCCAAACACGGCCCATAAAAGTGGCCAAACATGGCCCAATAGGGTGGCCAAAAATAGCTCAAGAGGGTGGCCAAACATGGCCCAATAGGGTGCCCAAACATAGCTCAAAAAGGTGGCCAAGGGTTGGTGTCAGGAGGTGTCAAGGGTTGGGCATGCAGGTGGCTGGGCAACAGGCGCGTGCGTGCAGGACACGCGCAGGGTGGCTGGCAGGCACGTGGAGCGAAGGGGCGCCACGTGTGCACGCACATGGGGCGCGCGGCTGGGCAGGGGCTGGTCTGGGCTGTTTCCTGCAGGTTTCATTGTAGCTACAGTGTATTTACTATAGCTAAATTTCTCTGTCCAACAGCTGATTTTCTCTGTTTTACAAATTTTTTTCCAAAGTTTTGCAAGCCACTTTTTTCCATTTTTAGCCTATTTCCTCAAGGCTTTTAACCCCCTTCTTTTTGACACTTTTTTCTCCTATATTTAGGGTGTTTCACACAACTAACAAACCCTTTAATTTCACAAAATTTTAGCATAGTTTCCTTTGTTTTCTAAGCCTTTTTCCACCTAATATTCCACAACACAACCTATCATTTCTCAATTGGCAACCAAATATATCCTTTAATCTAACTAAACATCTATACATCATTTAAAATATACAATCCTCCATAAATACACATATACTTGAAATTTGAAACATCACAATCTCATACTTATTACAATTTTAGGGTCTTGCCCTATTGTTTTCATAATATACAAGACTTCTACAATTAAATACACATGTCTTAGGGCTTATGCCCTCATACATACAAAAATATGCCCCAAGGGCCAAATGTCTTTCATAGTCCACTTCTCATCCGCTCTTCAAGACTTCATCAAGTCTCAAGTACTAGGAGCCTTATCTGTAATATGATATCCCATAAAGGGTCAGCATGACTGCTGGTATGACACAATGCTAATGCAAGGAACAAAGTTAAGGCGTGGCATATGCAAGTGTACATTTATAAGCTACAAATCTCCCAATTCATCAATGCAATGTAAAGGCTAAATGCATGACGCACACATGTAAACTCTATGCCATAGCCATGTCTCGCTTCACGGCCCTTCCCCGTTGGAACACGAGTACCAATCTATGTCTCGCTTCATGGTCCGTCCCCATTGGATCGCGAGTACCATGACTAATTTTGGGTTTTTCACCATAGGATCTGCACCTTCATGATACATAACACCAATGTGCTCAACCCACACTATGTTTCCAAAGATTCACACCATGCCAATATGCCTTGATTTTTCTATGCAATCTCAATGAAGCATTTCATCAAATACATGATACACACCTTAAATTATGTATCATACATAAAGTAAATTATAACTTTCAAACCACAAAACTTCTTCCACATGAACATATGCTATATACAATCAATTTAAACACATGTTTATGTTACATATTCACTATCTTAACAATTCTCAAAGAACACATAATTACACCAAGCATCAATGCATTAAACAAACCATATCTTCCAAAACACAAGACCTATCTACATGAACATAAGCCACAATGCAATAATTTAAACATGTATTCAAGTTATATCTTCATTATTTTGGCAAGTTCTCAAAGAACACACAAGTACACAAACTACCAACTCTAGATTTTCAAAGCAACTACATCCTAAGTGACTTTCTAACAGCAAGTAAACATATAAATCACTCAATCAACTTATAAAAATGTAAGAAAACTTAACTCTATTCCTAACTTAGCAAAATATCATACCTAAAAGGATTTTTCTCAACTCTAGGGAGTTGTGTTCGCTGTGCAGCCTAACCAATTGGTGAGAATGTAGCCCTTGACATGGGGAACAACTTCTTAGAAGGAAGCCTTGTGAGAATCCTAGCCTAGAGATGAGTTTTGGTGGCTTGAAACTTGGAAAGCCCTAGGTTTTCTTCACTTTTCTCTCCATGCACAACTTCTGCTTCTTTTCATACCAAATTCTGAGATTTTTATCTCTAAAGGGCTGTATTTATACTAAAAGGGCTAAGGGGTAAAAAGACCATTTTGCCCTTAATGAGTTCGGGACCCCGTTACATTACAACCCGTCCTGAAACGCCTCAATTTGACATTCTGCTTTAACCAAAGTTCTTAAAATTATTTTAAATAAAAATTTTTCAAAAAATTTATTTTCGCCTGTGGGCGGGTTTGGCCAGGTCCACCTGGGATGCCTTTTGTGGTCCATTTTTCAAACAATCTCCGTTTAGGCTCAAATTTTCACAAGAGATGTATTTTAGAATTCCAAGCATGTTTCTCTTCTATGACACACTCAAATTACACTTCTAAACATGACTTATACCTAAATGATGCATGTACAACGCCCTATCGGCAAACAATGCATGAATAGTGTCCTACTGGCAAAATGAAAAATTTACCTTGATTTTTCAGGTCTTTACAGTATAAAAAAATCTCATTCTAAAATAATCATTTATTTTAATTGGGATCCATGAATAGGTTTAGAACAAGTAAATATAACCTTCAAAATTAATGGATTCATGTAAAGTCTTTCTGATACCAATTGTTGGGTTCCTGACCACAGCGGAAGCGATTTCAAAAATCTATTTGGATTTTTTTCTTTACATGAATCATAAAATCTTGAAAAAATGGCTTAGAATTACCTTGTTCTTGATAATCTTGATTGTTGAAGAAGGTTTCTTGAAGAGATTGATGCAATCTTCCTTCTCTTACTCCTCTAGCTCTTCTCCTTTTTTCCCTTAGGCAAACCATATGACAGGAGAGTGGGCTGCCTCTTATTTTTGTCTAGCACAAATACTTATGATAAACGGTTCCTTACAAATCATATATATAAGACTTAACCTAATTAGGGTAAGAGAAAGGATCTAGTGGGTCCCACTAAGTTAGCTTCCAATTAGTCAATTAAATCTTAATTATCTCATAATTAATTTTAATTGACTAATTAATTTCAATTAATTCCACTATATAATTGAAATTGCACTCTAACTTGGTAGAATAGAGTAAACCCATATACACTATACTTCTATAGTTGGCCCCTCTACATGGATATTAATAATCAGGGTTCTATTTTATACTGTTAAGTTAACTCTCTAATTATTTTAAGAACTTAATTCAATAATTATTAATCACTTGCAATTGGTCATTATTTTAATAAACAATTTACTGAAAAGACCAGATCCGGATTTCACTTATTAACCCATTGAATTAGCACAAAGGTGATATCCATCTCTCTAATGTATAGAGTGCAGATTCCAACTTGAGAATATGTGTTCCTACAATCTAAATAATGACTTCCCAACATACCAAGGTGTTGATCTAAAATACCTCACTCAATGGTAACTCAAAGTCATCACTATTCAGAACTTGAGTTCACTATCCTCTCAGGATTAAGAGCTTACTACGAATAGTGAATAAGAAACTTGTTAAAGATGACAGTTCCAAATGATGCATTTTTTATAGTAATCCAGTTCGGTGTATTCCCAATACACCAATACAATAACCTAGAGTTCACTACTTTGATGGTTGAGATAAACCACCTTTTCACATAAAGGTTAACTGTATTACAGCTTTACAGATAAGATATCCAGTCTTATCAATAGCCGCGAACAATTCTTGAATTGCCTATATAAGCAGTTCATATCTACTGTGTATAAATCTTATTCATACACTTGAACCACTCCTAATAACAATTCAAGGATTAATCATCTCATTATATAAAGCAACATCCAAACATATAGTAATATGAAACTCAATAATAAATCAAATCTATTAAATAATAATATAATGTCTTGAATACAAGGGCACACATCCTAACAAATGCACCATAAGTGTCACGACCTGAAACCCACCCTATGCGGATTAGGGGAACGCAATATGAAGTTTATTTTTTAAACCAAACACATTCCGTTCATACATCACATCAAGTTCAAATATTGCAGCGGAAGCAATTACACATGTTACACTAACCCTTATAGTATCTAGATTGCCTAAATTATTTTTTAGACATACATTACATTTATTATTACAATCACTGTGGGTCCTATACCCCACGTTTACATCTAAACTCCATCTTACTCTGAATGTGAGTCTCATACCTTACACACATTTCTGAACTTCTTATTACCTTACCCGTGAGTCCCATACCTCACGCACTTCTGAACTTCATATCACTTTACCCTTGAGTCTCATACCCCACGCACTTCTGAACTTATACTTCACTATGGTTATGGGTCCCATACCCCACCTTCATATCACTTGTACATATCATGGATAAATTCATGTGAGCTTCACTAAGCCTGTGAGTAATTTTGACACATTGTCATGGGTTTTCAACTAGTAGTGGGTTAAGTATAAGAGATTTTTATCAAAATAACCGCTACCAATTTCTCGTATGCTTTAAATATAGAATACATGAATCTTTAAATAGATAGCATAAATCATTCAAGGCATTCAGGCTAGGCATTTATTTCATGATACAAAATACAAGAATCTTCAAATAGATAGCACAGAGCATTCAAGGTATTCAGGCTAGGAAATTAGTTCATCAAATACAAAATACAAGAATCTTCAAATAGATAGCATGAATGCATTCAAGGCATTTGAAAAAACATTTATTTCACAATACAAAATACAGAAATCTTCAAATAGATAGCATGAATGCATTTAAGGCATTCAGGTTAGGCATTTAGTTCATCAAATACATAATATATGAATCTTCAAAACATAAAACACAAAGTATTCAAGGCATTCGAGAAAGCATTTATTTCACGATACAAAATACGATGACTCAATTTTTGTTATAATTGAAAACATAAATCCTTTGATCATGAAATTTGAATATATAAATCATGTTTAGAGTAATGGAGGATAAACCTTCTACCATTTCTGAACATAACATCTTTTCACTTTTGTTTTAGTAGAGTCCATTTCGAATCAGATTCTAAGCTTAACTTCTTATGGAGATATCTCATGCCTGGGGGATAAACCTTCTACCAGACATTTTCTTATATGTGAGTCTCATAGGGTCTCACGAGCTCGTGGTGTTTATGAACAATTATCTTTTATTACCAATTCGCAAACACGAAACATTTAAAACATTTCTTTTCAATATATGCTTTTCAAGAACATTTAAACATAACTTTTAAACGTACTTTATCAAAGCCTTTGAAGTACTCAAATATAACTTCATGAGTATTTGAACATTGTTTTCAAGCGTACTTAAACATGGTTGGAATGAAATATTCACTTTTGAAGAGATATTTTAACACAATTTTGAAGTTAAAATAGTCATGCTGAAACAAAGACTTCTAAGTAGTCGACATTTAAAACAAGTACATTTGCAGTTAATGATAGTATTTGAAAATGAAAACAAGTAGCAAATTTAAAACACGAGTCAAGTAAATACAAGAATTTGAATTTAAAACACTTTAGGAATCATGGAGTTAAAACCTCCACTTCAAAGTCCAGGATTACTCACCTATGGTTTAGAGTCCACAATTTTTCCTTCACTCGCTTACTTTACTTGTTTTGGCATGTGTCTTATCCTTATCCCCTTGCCAAAAATCTTAGTTCACAAATTAAATTAAACTCAATACCTGAATAAACACATGAACTTATTTAATCACTATCTCTTCAATGTTTTTAGCCTTGACCGGTTCCATTTTCAGATTCGGTGGCCCTTTAAACCCTAAAGTAGATCTCATACTCTCCCTCGGGTCCTAACTGAAATTTATTCTCCTATTAAGGGTACTTTAGTAATTCTATCTTTTATGTATCTTTTTATTTGGTTCATCGTTTGCCTATGCATACATCATTTTTGAGTTTAGGCGATCTTTAAAATGTTAACATCAATCTTTTAATTTCTTTTATACTATTCTTATAGTTTCTTTTAGTCTTAAGGACGTATTCGTCATTTTATGGTTTGTTATCAGGCTTATTTTTCTTGAAATGACATCACTATTAGGTTCGGTGCATCGAAGATAATCAATTTAAGATTTTTTGAATCTTACTTTGCATCTCTCTAACTTATTAAGTTTAGAGGCATTTTCGTAATTTTATGCTTTTACATGTTATATTTTTTTATGCTTCATTTACTAAAATGGACCCTTTCATTGAATCCAGAATGTCAAAGAAAGTTAGAATAGACCCTTTCTGACATTTAACTTGCCTTGGTTGACACTAAGGGTTTTTTGGTAATTATTACATTTCACGTGTCTATATTTTCAGGACTTCGTTTCATAAAATAGACCTCGCTATTGGGTTCAGAACGTCGAAGAAAGTCAGAATACAGTCTTTTTTTTTTTATTTCATTCGGATGCGAAGTATTTATTATAATTAAATTAAATATTAATTAAATTATTTTATTTAATATTTATATATATATATATATATACTTTATTAATATTTTAAACACAAGTGCCACAGTGGCACATGCGTGACACTTAAGTTTCCCATGTATGGGAGGTCACTGATTCGAACTTGGGGAGCTTTGGCTTCCCTTATTTTTTTGATTTTCAATATGCCAAACAGTGGATAAGGAAGTAAACTAAGGATAAGATATCCTAGGTCCTAACTGGTTTATTAAATCAGGTGCTTATCCTTGTTGCCAAACAAATCGAATTCTTCATTTAAATTAAACCAAAAGGCCCTAAAACGACGTAGCTTTTATTTAACCTTTCCGCGCCTGGATGGGTTCTGACCCAAACCTAAAATCGACCTGACCCATGAACAGTTCCCTTCTTCTTCATTTTTTCGGCGAACCTCTGGTTACCCTTTCTGTCAATGGTGGCCAAAAACTACAAAATTTTAATTTTTTAAAACTTATTTTCTTATAGTTTTTTAAGGCTATTTTTTGATCTTAAACCAGTCTCCATCAATATTAGGACCTTTTGGGATAATTTGGCCCTTCAAAATTGCGATTTTCAATCAGTTTCTCTGATTCACGCTTTTTCGGCCACCACTGAAAATTTCCTATTTTGCCCTCGTTTCTCCACCAAAATAGTTCATTTCTGAATCGTTGTGTTCCATATTTCAAGGGCTACAACTTCATGGCTTCAAAATAAAACTTTTCGTTCATTTTCTAGGGTGGCTCGATTATGCCTTAGACTTGTAAGTGCTTATAAAATGCTTTTCCTTGAGCTAAGCAACCTGATTTTTGTTGTATTATGATTTATTCTCAGTTTATTTTTTTATCCCTGTTCCCTAAATGAAGTTTGGTTTAGACCTAGATTTTAAGGTTATCAATAGTGGGTTTAGGGTTTAGTCTACTGTTTCGGGGTATTCTGACTTAGTTTTCCCTCTTTTCTCTATATATAACACATATATGCATCATTGTATGCATATGCAAGCATGAATATTGCTTAAAACCATGAGTTCCTATTTGAACTTTTAGAGAGAGAAAGTCATTGTAGGGTTGACCCTTAATGGCAGTGTCCTCTTCTTCACCCTCAATTCTGGACTCCTCCAAGTTCCTAGTTGATCTTTGGGTTTACTTCAGAGTGCAAGCAAGGCTTTCTTTCTCCCTTTCCTTATTCTTATTCTTCTTCTTCTTTCTCCCCCTCTCTTTCTCTCTCTAACCAAAGAACACATGTTGTTGATTTGAAATACACTTTTCACACATGCATACACAACTGATGTGTATATATATATATATATATATATATATATATGGGCTTTGTGCTGCATGTGTGTGGATTGGCCAAGGTGTTGGTCCAATGGGGTTTAGACACCTCATTCATTTTTTCTGAATTTCCTTAAACATTTTATGGGTTATCTACATATTATGTGGCTTATATAGCACAAAAGTGTTGATAGACTAGTGGTTATACTTTTTGGTATACGTTCTTCTTTAGTTTCTTGGTCTTTGGTTCAAGACCTTATAGGAGCATTTTGCTCTTATGCATCTTTTCATTTATTTTTTAAATTACTTTGCATTTAGTTTTCTTTAATAAATTTTCATTTATTAATTTTTGGTTACTAGTCAACATTATTTTGTTGCTAGTACTAGTCTTTTTGACTTTTGCCTTCTTATCGTAACTTGTGTGATTTTTGACAATTTTAGGAAGTATTGTTTCTTAATACTTAGCAAGGTAAGATTATGCGTTAATGCTATTAATGTTTTTTTAATAGACACTAATTATTTACTAATTAGGCCAGGGGTGTTACAATGAGCTATACATATTCTATTAGGGAAGATGCAGAATTCTTAGTCGTATGTTGAGTTTAAGAAAGTATAAATTTTCTAGAACACTATATTCTGCAGAATAGTATATTTGGAGACACTTTAATAATACACACTAAGATAAGGTAAGAGAAGATAACAGAATGTATTTTGAAGCCTATAGTTTCCTTGTCCTAGATGGGTGTTATTATAAGATTCATGAATTGTTTTGAATTTTGCAAAAAAGTTTAGAATACCATGTAATTGATAAGTCTAATGAGTTGATTTTGTGGGAACTTCACTAAAATTGTTGTTCATATTGTGTGAGGTCATTGACGTGGTAGCAGATTTTAATTCATATTTTGGGAAAAATGGGCATGACTGAGAGTTTATCCTTCTTGGGTGTTCGATTTAACTTACTGTGACGTTAATTTGCAGTTACACGATTTAGAGAGTAATGATATTTGTGCACTTGTTTCTAGTAGAGAGATCATGAATGAGTAAAATTTGTATACGAACTATGACTCATGGTTTGGAAATAGAGGTTCAATCCTACAAGTTTGTTGGGGAAATATTTTACGTGAGTTTGTAATTCTACATTATGATACACGTGAATAGTGAGGAGAAGTTCCATGATTTTTATAACTGGGTTATGCTACAAATTTGGTGACTATGAGACTCGTGATATGATTTGTTGGGATCGTCGTAGGGGAAGGACATGTTTGGTTTATCATGGAATGATTGATAAGGTCCATGTCCTCCTTTAGTTATGTAAGATCGTTTGCCTTAGTGGGGGTTCAACACTTATTATTTGAAGCAGAGATACATGAATTGTAGTTCGAATTTTAACAGTCTTTAGGAAACCTTGGGTAAGGAGTTATCATTCGGCATCACATTTAAACCGTTGAGTGACGGACTAGCCAACACGTGTTATTCAAATCATAAATTGGTGTATTATGGTTATGTATTTTGAGTTGATATATAGTTGGGGAAGATCAATTGACACCTATTAAGTTACTTGCATTCACAACTATTAAGCCAACGTTAGAAGAAATATCGTTCGATATTCTCGAAGAAATTGGGGAAAATTGCTTATCATTTTTCTTTATCGCTTAAGCTATTGGGAGTCTACTATATTTCTTTTTTAAAGTATCGAGACTTCGTGTATACCAACCTAGTTATGACTACAAATATGAGCATTGAAATTAAGAGTGATATATCTTATGACGTGTGTCCTATCTAGTTTTTCAACTATAAGGAGTGGATCTTGTAAAGAGATTATGTGAAAGTGGGAAATATTATTTCATATAGAACAGTGAAAGTTATTTAGAAACCAAAGTGTAACCAAAATTTCGAGGACGAAATTTCTTTAAGTAGGGAAGAATGTAACAACCTGTAATTTTTCGTGAAGTGAAATAAATATTAAATGATAAGAAAGATGTATCATAATGGATTATATTTGATTCATGATGTAAAATAATGAGTTTAGAAAAATTTTGAAACATTTTGAATCCGTTTAGATGCTTAATGGACTAATAGGGGCAACATTATCATTTTTCCATAATACCGGGATTTCGCGAATATTGTAATTGAAAGATATTATACCGAGACTTAAAATATTTTTATATACCTTAATTTGTTCATTGGATATTTTATATGCACGAGACAATGACCAAAATGAACTTGGAAACAAGAAATGAGGTATTTTAAATGAGGCGCAAAAGGATCATTTGCTCTCGTTCTCTTGCCCTTTTTTGGAAGCCATGAGGAGAGACATGAAGTATTTCTCTTTTTCTCTCTTCCTCCACTTTTCTTCTTGGATTTCCTTGGGGATTTAAAGAGGGATCAAGATACCTAGTGCAAGAATGTCATCTAGGAGGTCTCTACAAAAAAATTGGAGCTAGAATCTTAAAGGAAACATCAAGAACAAAGATGGAAAAGTTAGGGTTTGGGAAAATATTCAGAGATTGAGGTTGGGGCTTCTAATCTTAGGTGAAAAGCATGTGTTTAGGTAGATTATACATCTCATATTTTCATTCCATGACACAATTGCTTGATTTTGGTGAAATTGGTCATGCGTTGCATGTGATTTGTCAATCTCATTATTTGATGTTTTATTTCCATGAATTGACTCATTTTCTTCTTATCATGCTATTGAAATCACTCCCAGTTAAATAAAAATTGATATGAATGGTTTTTTTCTGATATGGATTCCATGTATATTATGTGTGAAATTCTATCTTGCTCACTATGTGTTTATGGAATTATCTCTATAACTATTTACATTAAAGTATTGATGTTGAATATTGTTGTGTTGGTAATTGAGTACATTAATGAATTAAACATGAATTATAAACAATAATGTTGATAAAAAAAATATTATGAAACTAAAAGAATGGGAAATTAGAGGAAATGGATATTTGGGATAGAGATTTACCACGTCGTTTGTGCTCTTGACCGTGGTGAGATTGCACTTTACTCGGAGTTCAATTATGATAAGAATGGTGTCTCCCATCAGCTTGCGAGGAGTAAACTCGTAGAGACCCCTAGCGTAGGCTTAATCCCACTATGAAAGAAGTGGTGAAAAATGAAGTGTTAAAAATATTAGATGCAGGAATCATATATCCTATTGCTGATAGTAAATGGGTTAGTCCTACACAAGTTGTCCCTAAAAATTCAGGTGTTACTGTGGTGAAAAATGACCTAGGAGAGTTAGTCCCTACAAAACTTGTGACTGGATGGCGGATGTGCATTGATTATAGAAAATTGAATGCTGCCATCTGGAAAGAACCTTTTATTAATCAAATCCTTGAGCGTGTGGCTGGTCATCCTTTTTATTGTTTCTTGGATGGTTATTCTAGTTATTATCAAATTGAAATTGCATTAGAAGACCAGGATAAAACCACATTCACTTGTCCTTTTGGTACTTATGCTTTTCGTAGAATGCCACTTGGATTGTGTAATGCACCTGCTACTTTTCAACGTTGCATGATGAGTATTTTCAGTGATATGGTTGAAAATTGCATGGAAGTTTTTATGGATGACATGACTATTTTTGGATATTCTTTTGATGCATGCCTATTGAATGTAGAGAGAATGTTGACTCGTTGTAAGGAGAAAGACTTGGTTTTGAATTAGAAAAAATGCCACTTTATGACACCTTCAGGTATTGTCTTAGGGCATATTATTTCTTCTAGGGGGATAGAGGTTGATCAATCTAAGATTGAATTAATCTCTAAATTGCCTACACCTAGGACAGTAAAGGACGTGAGATCTTTTCTTGGTTATGCGGGCTTTTATAAGAGGTTCATACAAAAATTTTTCACCATATCTAGACCACTATGTGACCTCCTAGCTAAAGATGCCCCATTTGAGTGGACACAAGCTTGTCAAGAGGCCTTTAAAACGCTAACTGGCAAGCTTACCTCAGCACCCATAATACAGCCACCTGATTGGACTTTTCCTTTTGAGGTTATATGTGATGCCAGTGATTATGCTTAGGTGTTGTTCTTGGACAGTGAAGGGAGGGGAAGCCCTTTGTCATTTACTATGCTAGTAGAACTTTAAATAGTGCTCAGATGAATTACTCTATTACTAAAAAAGAGTTGCTAGTTGTAGTATTTTCTTTGGATAAGTTTTGTGCTTACTTAATTGGTTCTCCTATTCTTAGTTTCACAGATCATGCAGCCTTTATGTACCTTTTCACAAAGAAGGATGCTAAGGCACGACTAATACGGTGGATTTTACTTTTGCAGGAATTTGACATCGCCATCAAAGACAAGAAAGAAGTGGAGAATGTCGTGGCTGACCATCTCTCGAGGCTCATATTTGAGGACATCGCTGACCACCTGCCAATCAGGGATGGTTTTCCCGATGAGCATTTACTTTTTCTATTACTTCTCTACCATGGTTTGCTCATATTGTGAATTATTTGGTTGTAGGTGAGATACCGGTGGATTGGAGCGCTCAAGATAAGAGAAAGTTCATGACTGAGGTACGTAATTTCTATTGGGATGACCCTTTTCTTTTCAAATACTGCCCTGACCAAATTTTAAGGTGTTGCATCCCTGATGAAGAGATTGCTAGTGTCGTGGAATTTTGTCACTCCCAAGCTTGTGGGGGCCACTTTTCAATGAAGAAAACCGCTGCAAAAATTCTGCAGTGTGGCTTTTATTGGCCTACCTTGTTTAAGGATGCCAACATCTATTGTCGCTCATGTGAAAGGTGTCAAAAGTTAGGAGTTATGTCCCGTCGTAATATGATGCCCTTAAACCCAATTTTAGTGATTGAAATTTTTTATTGTTGGGGCATTAATTTTATGGGACCATTTCCTCCTTCCTTTGGATATCAATATATTATTGTGGCAGTAGACTATGTATCAAAATGGGTAGAGGTAGCAGAATGGGTAGAGGCAGCAACTTGCAGGAGTAATGATAATAAAACAGTGATTAAATTTCTCAAAGAGAATGTGTTGTCTTGATTTGGTACACCATGTGCTATCATTAGTGACCGAAGCACACATTTTTGCAACCGTTCTTTTGAGGCTTTGATGAAAAAACATAGGGTGGTACATAAAATCTCTACTGCTATCACCCCTAGACAAGTGGACAAGTAGAACTTGCAAACAAAGAAATTAAGCAAATTTTAGAAAAAACGGTCAATCCGGATCGCAAAGATTGGTCTTTGAGTCTAGTTGATGCCCTTTGGACTTACCGTACCACTTTCAAAACTCCTTTAGGCATGTCACTTTATAGGCTTGTTTTTGGAAAGCCTTGCCACTTACCTGTGGAGCTCGAGCATCGAACCTATTGGGCTATCAAGCATTTTAATTTTGACATGGGAGAAGCAGGTAAGTTAAGAAAATTGCAATTGACCGAGTTAGAGGAATTGAGAAATGATGCTTATGAGAACTCTAGACTTTATAAGGCTAAAATGAAAGCGTTTCATGATAAAAATATTTTGAGAAAAACATTTAAGCCTAATGATCGAGTGTTTTTATATGATTCTAGACTCCATAAGCACCCAAGAAAACTCAGGTCTAGGTGGACAGGCCCCTTTATAGTGAAGCATGTTTTTGAAAATGGGGTAGTCGAAATAGAGGATCCTAAGGATGGTTGAGTTTTTAAAATAAATGGTTAGCGCCTTAAAATTTTAATTGATAGGCAAGTTCCGGAAGTGGAAGACATTCCACTTATGGACCCGATCTATCAACCTTGATCACACTATGCAGGTATGTTTTCTTTCTTTATTTTGTTTGTTTTGTTTTGTTTTTGTTCTCTTTTATTTTCGTTCTTTTTCTTTTTGTTTGCTGCTGTTTTTTTTGTTTTTATTGGTAGATTAATTTCATTTTTTCAGTTTTGGTTGCCATCTTTGGTGCTTAGCGAGCTGCCCACGTCACACATCAGGTGTATTCTCCCATTTTCAGTACCCTCCATTTAATTTTGATTGTTAAACATTGAGGACAATGTTTCATTTAAGTTGGGGGGTGGTGGTGCAAATTCAACATTTAAACTGCATGTTGGAATTCTGTGACACATGAAATTTTTTTAAAAAAATTTGCATCACACGTGCATTTTTTTGACATGAGTACTCATTCTCATTCATAGTTATTTTCGTGAATTTATTGAATCCACCGTAATCATTCTGCTGAGGCATTCACAAAAATTTTAATGCACTTATCCAAACTTTGTAATAAGATGGTGGTTTGACACATGTAGCTAGAGAACTCTTTTGCTTAAGTATTCATGTGAGTTTTAGAGAGAATTGAGAGCCTTCAAATGCAGGAAATTGTGATAAGCGTTCATTGATATGTTGAATTGGGCACTTCTTTTGAGAATATCATTACATGGTTGGTGGTATGACGACAGATATATTTGGAATATGACGAAGGTCAACTTAGGATTAACATTTGAGCCTTTCAAGCTAGCCCTTCTCATAATATACCTTTAGTAGCCAACTTTGTAATAACCCGGAAATTTTTTTTTTTATATATATGAAAATTTTCCTTAGTTATTAAAAATTTAATTATTATTATTATTATTAAATTTTGATGCATGAGGATTATATATATGTATGGTGTGTATGTGTAACATGTATGTGTGAGATATTTGAGAGATGTATAGGTGTAGACTAATGTATAGACATGTGTATGTGAATATGTATGTGTATGTATATATGGCAGAACAGTGTGTACACTGTGTGTGGTGTCGGTGGGGGGTGTGTGTGTTTAGTGTGTGTGGCTAGTGTGTGATGAGTGATATATATATATATAGGCTTATATAGGCAGCTTTGCATTTAATGCAAAGCTGCATTTGGGGAGAAGCAAGGAGGCTGAACAGAGAGAAAGTCAGGTCAAGGAAGGCTGCAAGTAGAGAGGAATAGAGAGAGAAAGAGAGGAGAGAGAAAAGGGTCGGTTGTGTTTTGTGCATACATACGGACGTGTGTGTTGAGTTAGAAAAGAAAATAGAAGGAGAGGATTGAAGTGGGAAGAAGCAGAAGTGACCAAGAGGAACAGAAGGGGGGAGGAAGCAACCCACCGAGAGAAAAACAGAAATCAAAAGGTAAGTGGGTTATTCTGTTTAATCTCTAGAGCATGATTCGTTTACCTTTGATTTCATGAACTTAAAGAGCATAAAATATAGAACAAATAGCAAAAAGAATCAGTCAAAAAGGAGCAGAAACAAGGGAGAAAATAGCAGTTGCAGGTTTTAGGGTGCTCGGATTTCTATTGATATTTTATGCATAAAATCATGTTTAAAAAGCCTAGAATTAATTATAATAAGTGCAGAAAATGAAATGAAAAAGAAATGAGTGAAAACAGTGAACAACCGAGTGCAAAATTGAAAACACTCAGTTGGCCAGAGATTCGGCCATGGACCTTTGAGCCCTATTTCGTGATGATCCATTGGTCCAAATTGAAAATGGAGGGTGGGGATGAAATCTACGCGAAAAACCCTAGAGAACTACATTTTTAAAACCCTAAAAAGTCGCCGGCGCCGGAGAAGGCGCCGGAACCCTAACGGAGATTCGCCGAAAAAACGGGGAAGAAGGCACTGTGCACCCGGGTCCGGTTCGGGTCTCGGATCGGGTCTGGGTTCGGATCGGGCCAAGGGCAACCCGCCCCTGCCACGTGTCGGTCACTGGTTTTAAATTAAAAGGAGAATGGGAGTGTTTGGCAACAGGGATGAGAAATAGAAATTGAATTTGAAACAGGAACAGGGATATCCTATCCCTGTTCTGGACTAAACCCCGTTTGGCTATACGAATTAAGAATAGGAAGAATTGAAAATTACGAATTTGACCCTGAACTTTTGGAAATTAAATTTGAACCCCAGAACTTTAGGAAATCTGATTTTGACCCACAGAACTTTGATTAATTATGTTTTGACCCCTCATGAATAAAATATTAATAAATTATTAATTAATTAATTAATTAAATTAATTTAATTAATTAAATATTCTAAATTAATTCGGAGTCCAAATGAGACGAGTCATTAGTGTATTTTGACTATTTCGACCATTCTGAGACCAATGGCGAGGTCCGTTTTACGAGACGGGGTTTCAAAAAATAAAAGACCCGTAGTAACCTTTAAAATTACCAAAATGCCCCTGAATTAAAAATACAGTCAAATGAACTCCGAATTTAGTAAACAAATAGTGAAACTTTATTATCTCGAGCATTCCAGACTCAACCGTAGAGTCCGATTTGTGAAAAGAGGTCATGAAATGTAAGGACCCGTGTAAAGTGCAAAATGACTGTTTTGCCCTTTTGAACCCAAATGTCCGAATTGAATTTTACGAAAGCCTAAACTTATTTTCTTCGACGTCCTGGACTCAATGGCAGAGTTTAATTTAACAGAATAGAAACCTATGAATTAAAGACATAAAATTTGATGAATAGAATAAATTCAAATGACAATAGACTGAGTTGTAATTTATGCTTTTAGGGACACTTACAGGACAGGAGAAGGAGATCTGATCTCTTGCATTTTCATTGACCAGTTCAGTTACATATCGTGCACGATCTTCTAGGGTTGAGACTAACCCATCAGGTATGGTGTTTTGCTAATGTTAGAAATGAAGTTAAGTTAGGAATATTTGTGAATGACTGGAATGATTTATGTGTTTACGTGGAATGTGCTTACTTGATGATTTGGAGTTGGTTGTTCACATGCTCACATGTTACTTGTACTTTATGAAAATTTAGTGGATGATGAATGTGAATCATGACATGTGTTTAAGTTGATTATGTGAGATATGCTTGCCTGTGGAATCAACTGATGAATTATGTATTATTGTTTCGAGCATGCTATATTATTGAGAACCATGTTCATTGAGATTGCATTGGCATATTGGCATATGATGAATCCTTTGAGAGCATGGTGTGGGTAAGGTGCTTTGCATTATGAGGGTGTAGATCCTGTGGTGAAAAACCCAAAATCGGCCATTGCATTGGTACTTTGAGCCATCGGGGAGTACCCGTAAACGAGACATGGGTGGAGCATAGAGTTGTGCATGGGTGCGTCATGCATACCATTCATATATTACTGCGATGCTTTGAATGTCATTTAGATATAAATGTACACTTTGCACATGCCACGCCTTAGCTTTATTTCTTGCATTAGCTCTTCATCATACCAGCAGTTGAGCTGACCTATTCGTGGGCAACATTTTTCAGATGAGGATGCTCCAGTCACTTGAGACTCTGTGATACCCTGATAGGGTGAAGTACGTGGTTTATTTTTGGTCCATGAGACTTATATTTTGTAATGTAAGGGCTTAAGCCCGAATGACCTATGAACAATGTACTTTATGTTATCTTATGTATTGATGGAAATGGATGGATGTTTAGTGAATGTATTTACATTGTCCTTTATTTTATTTTATTTTTCTGTCTCGTCAGTTCGCGCCTCGGGTTTGTAGAAATTCGGGGCGTGACAAACTTTGAGCCTACAAACATATATAGTTTTTTTCATGTGCCCACATCATCCATACCG
This sequence comes from Nyssa sinensis, assembly GCA_008638375.1. NCBI lineage: Eukaryota > Viridiplantae > Streptophyta > Magnoliopsida > Cornales > Nyssaceae > Nyssa > Nyssa sinensis. Next base: position 22,423,180 of record CM018050.1, read on the forward strand.
CTCTACATTAGAGTATAGCCTATACCCTGATTTTCATACCCTTTTTGCTTCCAAGTGTGTCCTAGGTGTGGAATTTACATTTCTTTTCTTTTGCGTTGAATTGTAAAAAAAAAAAAAGAAAAAGAACAAGAAAAAGGAAAGAGTACAAGTGCAAAGTGTTCAGTTAAGTGAGCATCATTCTCAAAAAATAAATAAATAAATAAATAAAAAATAAAAATAAAAGAGAAAGAAGAAGGAGAAGCATTGTTATTCAGTGATCTAAAAATTTGAAGAGTTCATCAAGTGAGAAGTTTTAATAAAATTCTCTTAGTATGTACTTGGAAGTTTTTGAATCCTTTTTATCATTTTCTTCATATAGCCCCTAACCCGAGCCACGTTACAACTTTTTTATGTTGATCGTTCTGATCCTAAGTAAGCGTATGGAAAGAGTGGTGGAAGTCTCATTTGTTAGTGCTCCTATCACAAGATCAATGTTTACTTGTTGCTTGTACATAATTGCCTAATTCTCCATTGAGCGTGTACACCCCTTGTCAACTCCATAGAGAGAACCCCTATATGAAACACTTTTATACCCATGAGATATGGAGTTAAACCTTTTGCTTGAGATGTTCTTGATGTTGCCTGTGTCATGGTTTGTGGTTAGATGGATATGGTTTGGAGCACACACACACTTTGCGAATTGCTATAAGTGGACTGATTATTATAGGGTTATTGAATTCCTGAAATTGCTTTGATATGCGAATCTGAAAAGTGTGATTAGAAGCCTTCTGTGTGTGATCTTCTTTGATCTCTTTTGCCATTTTTGCATGGGAATTGCTAGGGACTAGCAATGAGCAAGTTGGGGGGGTGTGATGAGTGCGCAAAAGTGCACTCTAAATACCCTATTATTAGATTAAAATGCTAAACTGTGAATAGAAATGTTGAAATATAATTTATATTATTAAATTTAATTTCTATTTACAGTGAGATATGTTTGAGCATTATTTTATAATATTTTAAATCTCAAATATTGCATTATTTGTTGGTGAGAGATAATTTGTAATTGTGCTTCACACTTAACATTTTTGAAACTTTACTATTCGGACTTTATATTTGAATTTATTTTGATGGCAGCCGCGTTGCGTTTACTTGAACCCATACCACTTCAAAGCAACATAATTCAAGACTTATGGCCCACAACCTCACAAGTGTTGGGCCGGCCCGTGAGCTGCAATCTCTTGAAGCCGTCCAACCAAAGAAAAAGAAAAGAAAAAAGAAGAAAGAAGAGTGGAGATGTGCGACTTGGCTTGGAGATAAGTCAAAAGTGGGCTGCGCAGAAACAAGGAAAAAAAAAAAAAGAAAGAGAAAAAGCAAAAAGGTGGGTTCGGGTGCAAGGCAAGGAAAGGAAGAAAAAAAAAAAAAAAAAAAAAGAAGAAAAGAGGAAGGGGCGTGCGGCGCGGAGAGAGAAGTAACTGTGGTCCAGGCGGTTGAATCAAGTGCAAGGTGTGCGGCGCAGAAGCGGCTTGGGCAGTAGGGCGCAAGGAAAAGAACCAAAAAAAAAAAGAAAGAAAAAAAAAGGAAAAAAGTCAAAAAGCTACGGCACTGGGTTTTAAAAGGGAAGCAAAGAGAAAATAAAAAAAAAAAAGAGAAAGAGGCGGTAGCAATAGCGTCTAGGGCTGGGAGTCTTGATTAAAAAGGGGTTGCGTTTGGAGATTTAAAAAAAAAATAGAAGGGTCCTAGCAGCGGAAAACGGAAAAAAAGAAAAGAGCGTGAGGCATTGTTATGAGAAGGCGGTAGAAAGAAAGAGAGAAAAAAATCCTTGTGCCGCCAACATACTTCAGGTTTTCTTGTCTTGGAGATTTATGTTGTCCATCATATGTATGGGTAACTAAATTCTCAAGTAGGGCTAGGGATGAACTTGCACACTAGATGGTATTTTTAAGTTATTTTTGATTCATGTATTTGATTTTCATTTATTAAAATTCTTTGTTTTATCATTCTTAATTTATTGTTGGTGTTTTCTTCTCTGAATAATCATAGAGTTTATTCTGTTTATAGATTTAGTCATGCTTTTTCTATTGAATGGATTAGTTCTTTGATTATGTTTGGATCAATTGATTATTTATATTAATTTAATTCTTTGCTGCAATATTGCTCCCTAGGCATATTTTCGTCGTTGGGTTCTCTCAATGTGGATAACAATTTGCGTGATTTAAAAGTGATGAATGATTTTTCAAAAGGTTACATTTGGTTTAATTTTGGTTTATAATTCTATATCTTTTGATTGAGATTTTTGGAATTAAATTCTAAATTGAGTTATCAGTGAATTAAAAAAAAATTAAAATACCGGATATGTATAAGGGATTCCCGACGCTCTACTGTTCGTTAATTTGAGTACTTTTTCCGTTAATCACTTTGTTTAATTTTAATTTGCATTTAAAATTACTCTTTATTTTCTCATTAATCATTTAATATTTTCTTTGGTTTCTTTATTCTTTCTGTTATTCTTTTAATCTGTCTCCCTGTGGAATCGACACCCCAAAGCTGCACTACAACTACCTTGTTATTCTTTGGGCGTAATCAAGCCTAATTGGAGATAATTTAAAAAATGGACCCGAAAAGGGCATCTCGAGTGGCCCAAGTGGGCCCGGCAGCAACCGCCAACAGGTAAAAATAAATATTTTGAAAAAATATCATTTAAAATAATTTTAAGAACTTTGGCTAAAGCATAATGTCAAATTGAGGCATTTCGAGACGGGTTGTAGTGTAACGGGGTCCGGGGCTCATTAAAGGCAAAAGGGTCTTTTCACCCCTTGACCCCTTTACTATAAATAGGACCCTTTAGTGTTAAAATCACAGAATTTGGTCTGAGGAATGACCAGTAGGTCGTGCATGCAGAAAAAAGTGAAGAAAACCTAGGGTTTTTTAACTTTCAAGCCTCCAAAACTCATCTCTAGGCTTGGATTTTCACAAGGCTTCCTTTTAGGAAGTTGTTCCCCACGTCAAGGGCTACGTTCTTACTAATTGGTTCGGCTACATAGTGAGCACAACTCCCTAGGGTTGAGAAAAAACTCTTTTAGGTATGATATTTTGCTAAGTAAGGAATAGAGTTAAATTTCTTTCCATTTTTATAAGTTGATTGAATGATTTATATGTTTACTTGTTGTTAGAAAGTTACTTAGGATGTAGTTACTTTGAAAACCTAGAGTTGGTAGTTTGTGTACTTGTGTGTTCTTTGAGAATTTGTCAAAATGATGAACATGTAACTTGAATATATGTTTAATTCATTGCATTATGGCTTATGTTTATGTGGACAAAGTCTTGTGTTTTGGAAGATATGGTTTAATGCATTGATGCTTTGTGTAATTATGTGTTCTTTGAGAATTGGTAAGGTAGTGAACATATAACATGAGTATATGTTTAATTGATTGTATTATAGCATATGTTCATGTAGAAGAAGTTTTGTGATTCAAAAGTTATGGTTGCATTAAGTATAATGCATTATTTAAGGCATACTCCATGTGTTTGATGAAATGTTTCATTGGAATTGCATAGAAAAATCAAGGCATTTTGGCATACGTGAATCTTTGGAAACATGGCGTGAGTTGAGCACATTGGTGCTATGCAGTATAAGGGTGTAGATCTTGTGGTGAAAAACCTAAAATTGGCCATGGTACTTGCGATCCAACGGGGACAGACTGTGAAGCGAAACAAACGATTGGTACTCGCATTCCATCGGGGAAGGACCGTGAAGCGAGACATGGGTGTGACATAGAGTTGCATGTGTGTGTCATGCATTTTTTCCTTGCATTGCATTGATGAATTGGAAGGCATATAGATTAAATATACACTTGCACATGCCACGTCTTAACTTTATTCTTTATATTAGCATTATGTCATACCAGCAGTCATGCTGACCCTATATGGGAATTATATATTACAGATGAGGCTCCCGGTACTTAAGATTTGATGAAGTCTTAAAGAATGGAAGGAAAATGGACCATGAAGAACATTTGGCCCTTGGGGCATGTTTTTGAGTTGTATGAGGGCATAAGCCCCAAGACAGATGTAATTAACTTATAAAAACCTTGAGTAGTATGGAAACTATGGGCAAGGCCCTACATTTGTAATGAGCATGAGGTTGTGACATTTTAAATTTTTAGTATACGTGTATGTATAGAGGATTGTATGTTTTAAATGATGCATAAATGTTTAGTTGAATTACAGGATGTATTTTGGTTGCTAGCTTGAGAAATGGTGGATTATCTTATGGGATATTACGTGGAAAAGGCTTAGAAAACAAAGGTGACCATGTTAAAATTTTGTGAAATTAAAAGGGTTGTTAGGTGTGTAAAACACCTTATAAATAGATGGGAAAAGTGCCAAAAAATTGGGGGGGGGGGGTTAAAAACCTAAAGGAAATAAGCTAAAAATGGGGAAAAAGTAGCTTGCAATACTTTGGAAAAAAATTCAGAAAACAGAGAAAATCAGCTGCAAAAAATAGAGAAAATCAGCTACAGTAAATACACTGTTGCTACAGTATAGCCTGCAGCAACCCCAGGTTAGGCCCTTGCCGCGTGCGCAGCTCGCAGCCCGGCGCGCCTACCTTTGCTGCCCTGTTGCTTGACAGCCTTTGGGGACTCAGCCTTTGCCCTCTTGACACCAGCCCTTGGCCACATTTTTAGGCCATGTTTGTCACGCCCCAAATTTTTGCCAACTCGGGGCGCGAGGGAACGAAAACTAAAAGAAATAAATAAATAAGTTTGATTGAAATATCCCTCTTCATTCCTCAATTTTCCCCCAAGATTTAAAGTCTACACTTGTCATTTAACTTAACTCAAAAAGGTCCCCTAATGTTGCTCAAGCATCTCGCCCAATTAATATTTAAAATGGTTTAAGTCACATTTGAAAATGATTCCCAAAACGGTCCCAATTTCACCCAAACACATTTGGAGTCTTAAAGTATAAATATTATTAAACAATAGTACCCGTTGAGGCAATTAGTTTTGACTTTTGAATCACTCAATTAGATTTAAAATGAATTTATACGAAAATCGGAAAGTTTGAAACAATCAAAAAAAAAAAAAAATTTCGGATGAACAGTAACTTGAGAAACCAGTAGCTAAAAGTGAACAGTAACCTTGAAGGTTACTGTTCACATGGAGCAAAATTCTACTTCAGAAAATGCTGCTCCAAACCCCCTGATTCAAATCGATTTTTCTCTCAATCTACATATCCAAAAGTAATGAAATCTGTGCCAAAATCTTCCTTATTGAGTCTAGTTTCTATACCATTTTGAATCACTCAAAAATTCCACGTAGAACCCAAGTTATAGTGAAAACACTACCCATAGGTCCGATTTTGCACACTTGAAGCAAAATCAATATAACTTTCTCATTTTAAAAGCTTTCAACGTCCGTGATATATAAAAAGAAAGGTAAGAGATAGACCTATCTAGAAATGTAAGACACTTTAATTAATTCAAAAGGACCAAAAAGTTATAGCCCTACGAAGTGGGCTGATCTGCCGAAATGATTTTGTAGAATCGAAATTTAGGCATATAGTATGCCGTTTGACATTCCTTCTAATTTTTCAAGCTATTTTAACCCCAAATTTTTCACTAAGTCTTTCAAGCCCTTTTCCCACCCAGTTTCAACCTACTTGTCCCTAGTTTCTAAGCCCTCATTTTAAGCATTTTTCTCACTCATTTCAAGGGTGTTTTACACACTTTTCTAGTGCTTTATTTTTTTAAAAAAAATTGGACATAGCCTCCTTTGTTTTTCTAAGTGTTTTCCACCTAATTTTCACAAGATCAAAAGTATAATTTCATTACCAATCCACCCTCACTCGGTGGCCGCAAATCCATCAAACTAAGCATACACCCACTATTTCCAATATATCCATTTAGTATGCATTTAAACCATAAATATCATGCATTCTTTTGGGTTACAACCCATACAATTTAAAATGGCCCAAGGCCTAAGGTTTACAATTTGTTCAAGTCCAAGACACAATAAATTGGGCTTATGCCCATATATTCATAACATGCCCTAAGGGCCAAATCTTCAACATGATCTATTTCTTCCCATCCTTGAAGACTTAAACAAGTCTCAATTGCCCGAGGCCTCATCTGAAAAATGATAGCCCACGAATGGGTCAGCTCAACAGCTGGTATAACATAATACTAAGACTAGGAACAAGTTTAAGGGCGTGGCATATGCAAAGTGTACATATAGATCTAAATGTCATTCAAAGCATCGCAATAATATATGAGTGGTATGCATGACGCACCCATGCACAACTCTATGCCACACCCATGTCTCGTTTACGGGTACTCCCCGATGGCAACAGAGTACCAATGCAATGGCCAATTTTGGGTTTTTCACCACAGGATCTACACCCTCATAATGCATAGCACCACGTGCTCTACCCACGCCATGTTCTCAAAGGATTCACCATATGCCAATATGCCAATGCAATCTCAATGAAACATGGTTTCCACAATATAGCATGCTCGAGACAATAATACATAAATCACCAGCTGATTCCACATGCAAGCACATCTCATATAATTAACTTAAACACATGTCATGATTCACATTCATCATTCACTAAATTTTCATAAAGTACAAGTAGCGTATGAGCATGTGAACAACCAACTCCAAATCATCAAGTAAACACATTCCGAATAAACACATAAATCATTCCAGTCATTCACAAAATATTCCTAACTTAACTTCATTTCTAACATTAGTAAAACACCATACTCATCATATATATATTATCATGACTAAACACATCAACACATACTTAAACCACAATCTCACAATCCCAATGATTCACAAAGAACATAAAAATTTCATAAAGCACTAAGGCACCAATTCATCACATGGCCCAAACCACAAGGTGTGTCAACATGCATATAGGTTCAAAAAATGTAACAATACATTCCTACCAATGGAACACACCCAAATCAAGGCAACAAAGCATCCAACAACATCAAGAACACATATATCCCTAAACTACCAACTCTAGACTTTTCAAAGGAACTACCTTCTAGGTGGTTTCCTAACCTCAAATATATATCCTAAACAATCCATCAACAAGAAAAAATACAAGAAAACTTAAACCTATTGCTAGCTTAGTACCACATCATACCTAAATCAGTTTTTCACAAACTGCGGAGGCTGTGTTCGCTGGATGGCCGAACTGTTCTGTGATGTTATAGGTCTCGATGAGAGGAACAACTTCTCAGAAGGAAGCTCGACGAAAATTCCACTCGAAGTGCGTGTTTTGGAGGCTTGAAGCTTGAAGAAACTAGGGCTTTTTCTCCTTTTCTCTCTATGGACGACCACTGCTCAAAAAAACAGAATGAATTCTGTTTCTAATTCCTTCTAAGGGTTGTATTTATAGTGTAGGGGCAAAGGGCCAAGGAATAAATGACCATTTTGCCCTTAATGAGCCCGGGGGCCCCGTTACTCTACAACCCATCCCGAAACGCTTCAATTTGAAATTTTGTTTTAACCAATGTCCATAAAATTATTTTAAATGAAAATTTTCAAAAAATAAATTTTCGCCTAAGGCCGGGTTTGGCCGTTTCCACCCGGGCCACCCGGATGCCCTTTTGGTCCAATTCTGGAAACTGTTTCCGTTTTGGCTTAAATTCGTACAGAAGGTACATTTCAATATTCTAAGCATATTTCTCTTCTACGACACACTCCAAATATGCTTCTAAACATGTCAAACGGTGAAATAATGCATGTAGATGCTTTACTATCAAAACCGTGCTTCACCGACAAAACCGTGCATGCAAAAATGTCCTACCGGCAAAAATGAAAAATTTTCCCTCATTTTTTTGAATCTCTACATCCTTCCCCCCTTAAATAAATTTCATCCCGAAATTTAAAAATATACCTCTTCGAGAAAATAATAAAAGATCAATTCAAAATGCATTGTAACATGGAGACATCAGCCTTACCCATGGATCATTCACCCCTCCCTCAGCCAGGCGATGTGGAATGCATTACCCTCTCTCATTACCCCCTCCCCCCAAAGGAACCTTGTCCAATTGGGCAGGCGTGCAACGACGTGCAGACATCTCCACACTCCCTGCTAGGGTCTGGTGCTGATCCCATCTGTAACAGCCCACTCCACATGGCACAACGCATAATGAACTCCTCAGAATATGTTGGCTCATCATTGTCAATTTTCCAAATCCACCCAAATATCACGACCCACCTCCATAATTCAACTCAATAATAAAAATAAAGAAAAATTCTCACTATTCACAAGGATACCTCAAAGTCCCTCACACACATGCTGACCATCTAACTAAAATCAAATCAAGCTATGCAATCATCTAGTAATTCATCACAATGGTATCAATATATCGCTTACACTTCAAGATCAACCAAATCAAGTACTAGTGAAAGGTCAGACTTATACTTCCTCAACATCAATACATGAAAGACTTCATGAACCCCTAATAACTGTGGCAATAGCGCCAACTGATAAGCTACTTCTCCAATACTTTTATCAATCAAGATCTTGCAAAGATCTATAACACTCATGTCGAGTTCTCGAAAAAAAAAAATTCGTCAATCATATGAAACTTACCACATTAGCTTCAATTCTAACTTGATTTAGTCACTATAATCAACACAATTAGAAATTTTTCTACACATCAGATTTATCATTTAGTCATCTTCGTCATAAGTCCCCAAATTGAGTTTTCAACTCATATAATCTTACAATCGTCACAAGATACATTACCAAACCATTCCATGGAGAATTCACTCTCCCTACAATAGCAATTTTCCAAGTGAATCATCAGAATGTCCCAATTTAATTCATCACTATTTGTGTTCACTCATCATGTAAATTTGTGATTAAAATCTATCATCCATCAACTAGGAAAAACAAAACGGGCATACACAAGCCTTATTAACAAATGACTTCCATCATCAAAGAAATATAATAGAAAACCTTACCCTTGAAGATCAATCCAACCACCATGCGGCCGCAAAAGGAAATAGTCATAACAAAATTCCTAGCACTTTCGTACTCCACAAAAAATCAAAAGCCATCAAATGCAATATTATAATTCTCAATAGCCAACCACAGTTCAATAGGCAAATCTACAAGTCACTCCATCCCCGAGACATACCATCTCTAACGAATCTTACATTCCTAGAGTATCCATCAATATCGGTAGTAATCATAACCCAATATTATCAATAATCCACCATTTTTGTTCACCAATCATTGGACTTTCACAAAATCATCCCATTTCCAAATTAAAATTTTCATTCTCAAATTACATGTTAAGCATAGTTTGAAATCACACTCACCACCAACTTGGCCTAACCATGTCATTCACAATCCATTCTCTATATCATACGACACGATCACCATACTCCATTAACTAATAATTCAACAATTCTTTCTACCCCAAGTATATTTCCTACACATTCTCACACATACAAAATAATGGCAAGCGTCCATCTTTACCTTTTCTTATTCACCTCAACTATTTTACCTTAGTGTAATTCCTTTCCATTCATACCACATATTATTTAAAAGTTTCCTATTTTCATCTCCTTAAGCTTTCAAGCTTTCAAATTTGCACTATCCAAAAACATGTTCCAAAACGCATCATAACATGGAAGCACGCATGTACCTAATCCATAGGTGTTATAAAAATAAACATATGCACTATATGTGTCTCACACATCAAAGGACTTGGCTTACCCTATTTATTCCCACATACTTTACACATACATAAAAAAAATATATCTTACACTTAACATATATAACAAACCAATCAAGCAATGATAAATACTAAAGATGCATTGCATTTTCTTCATGTATTTAATACATATTCATGTACGTTCGCCTTAGTTAATTCATTTTTTTTTTCCTTGTTGCCTTAAATTGCATTATAAGGTATCTTTTTCTTTTTCCTATATATAACTAGGTGATAACTCTTCATGGATCACAGCTCCTTTCGTTACTGGGTGATGGATTGGCCAGTCCATACACTTGTAACTCAAAACCTGTTACCAATTCAGGATAGTCATAATACAATTTCAAGTGATCCTAATTACATGGATTTATAACCTAGTATATACATTTCTACATCATATGGTCATAACAAGCAATATATACATAACATGACTATTATACACGATACAATCATAAAAAAGAAAATAGATGTTAAGCACACAATCATTTATACCAACCAAAACAATCCATACGTACACACTAGCAAGAACATACTCAATGCACACTTACGATATACACATATGTTTTTACATTAGCTATCCATATCTTTATTATCTTATCATTTTCCAATTAGTTCTAAAACACAAAAGTTAGTTCAAGTCATAAGCATGTTAAGCACATCATGTAATTTATACTCGTAAGTGGTTAGTCTAGCATACTAATAGAGACAAGTACATTCCATGCATTATAATTTCACCGAATTACGCCATACTTAATTAGGTAAGTCTTTTAGAAAGATGTTTGAAACTCTTCCCTAACTGGTAGTAATATGCTCTCTGTAGTCTCACTACCATCTGCTACCAAACTAGCCAACATGTCCTCCCCTAACTCCTCGAGTCATACAAAAGTGGAACTAAGAAATCCCCGCATTCCCCGTGAATTAAAAGCTATCTCAATCGAGTAATCTCTATAGGTCCTCATCAATGTCACATTACCCCAACTGGTGAACCAAACGACTATGGAACAAAGCAATCATCACGAGTCCCCGATGAAAAAAAAAAAAAAAATCTCCCAAGTGTAATATTTATTAACGAGATCCTGACAACACAATCATTTATAACTTTATCCAAACCAATCAGGCTCATTCACAACTTTTACCCACGTATTTCCAAACGATAAGTGAAAACCACCATTCACTTATAAGATGTATAACAATCTAAGCTTTTAAGTCCTAGTGTCCCAACTACAATATTTTCACTCCAAGTACATTCACACAATTTGTACCTTAAACACAAGATTCATATTCAAGAAATTCGTATCATCCAACTTTTAACCTGATGCACAATTTTCCTTCAAAGCAATAACCAATATTTACCCTTCATTCAATGATAATTATGTAATCACCTTTACAAACTATGCTAGAACTAGGTTCATTATTCACATCTTAATTTGGCCCAATTTATACAACTCATGATCTTCATAAGGCCTACATTCATAAGTTCATTAAATCAACCCACGATTCTTATCACATCGAGTATTGATCATCTTATAAAACTAGGTAAAACAATAGCATTCATCACTAGGTTACCTTCACAATCCACCACCATATAACTGATTCCAATTCAATAAAGAATCGTTGTAACTCCTAACTTTCAGATTCACCTCACTTGAATTTCTCAACATTCCTCCTAAGTATGAAATCAAAATCCAATTACATCATAACCTGAATTTACCCGCATAAATTCTCTTGAGATGAGATGTCATCAATCATTACCTGATAATCTAACAAATTCTGTAAATACACTTGCTTAATCGTAAGCTATAAAACTCACGTCAACCACTTCCACCCATTGTTCACAATAAATACATAACAAGTTCTCACCCAACATAATTGTAGTCTTTCACCAGAAAATCCATTTAAGCAATACAATATACCCACGTCCATAACATTCTCCCATAATGCTACTTGCTAGCCTAAGGGCAAACAAGCATCGATCTGTAAGATATGTAAACATGTACTAAGTCACATACCATGTTATCTCATACCTAGTTGTCACATATAGTTATACCAATATACACATTACACATATCATGCATCACACTGTAGCAAACCATGTAATCATACATCATTGTATAACATCCACTAATACATAATCTCAACAAGTCATGTATCCATTAAGAATAATCACATAACACAGGAGATCCCACCACCAACCATCGATAGCTTACACTAAGTCAAATCCCCCCCTCAAGGGTCACATGGTGTCCAACAACACCTAACATTGCCAAGCATTCGTAAACTAGAACTCTACACAGTCCACAAAGGTTATACAAATTTCAAACCATACGTCATAGTCCCATTGTGTTCAACAACACCCCACGGTCTCTAGGTATTCGAACCTATGCTCTGATACCACGTTGTCACGCCCCAAATTTTTGCCAACTCGGGGCGCGAGGGAACGAAAACTAAAAGAAATAAATAAATAAGTTTGATTGAAATATCCCTCTTCATTCCTCAATTTTCCCCCAAGATTTAAAGTCTACACTTGTCATTTAACTTAACTCAAAAAGGTCCCCTAATGTTGCTCAAGCATCTCGCCCAATTAATATTTAAAATGGTTTAAGTCACATTTGAAAATGATTCCCAAAACGGTCCCAATTTCACCCAAACACATTTGGAGTCTTAAAGTATAAATATTATTAAACAATAGTACCCGTTGAGGCAATTAGTTTTGACTTTTGAATCACTCAATTTAGATTTAAAATGAATTTATACGAAAATCGGAAAGTTTGAAACAATCAAAAAAAAAAAAAAAATTTCGGATGAACAGTAACTTGAGAAACCAGTAGCTAAAAGTGAACAGTAACCTTGAAGGTTACTGTTCACCTAGAGCAAAATTCTACTTCAGAAAATGCTGCTCCAAACCTCCTGATTCAAATCGATTTTTCTCTCAATCTACATATCCAAACGTAATGAAATCTGTGCCAAAATCTTCCTTATTGAGTCTAGTTTCTATACCATTTTGAATCACTCAAAAATTCCACGTAGAACCCAAGTTATAGTGAAAACACTACCCATAGGTCAGATTTTGCACACTTGAAGCAAAATCAATATAACTTTCTCATTTTAAAAGCTTTCAACGTCCGTGATATATAAAAAGAAAGGTAAGAGATAGACCTATCTAGAAATGTAAGACACTTTAATTAATTCAAAAGGACCAAAAAGTTATAGCCCCACGAAGTGGGCTGATCTGCCGAAATGATTTTGTAGAATCGAAATTTAGGCATATAGTATGCCGTTTGACATTCCTTCTAATTTTTCAAGCTATTTTAACCCCAAATTTTTCACTAAGTCTTTCAAGCCCTTTTCCCACCCAGTTTCAACCTACTTGTCCCTAGTTTCTAAGCCCTCATTTTAAGCATTTTTCTCACTCATTTCAAGGGTGTTTTACACACTTTTCTAGTGCTTTATTTTTTTAAAAAAAATTGGACATAGCCTCCTTTGTTTTTCTAAGTGTTTTCCACCTAATTTTCACAAGATCAAAAGTATAATTTCATTACCAATCCACCCTCACTCGGTGGCCGCAAATCCATCAAACTAAGCATACACCCACTATTTCCAATATATCCATTTAGTATGCATTTAAACCATAAATATCATGCATTCTTTTGGGTTACAACCCATACAATTTAAAATGGCCCAAGGCCTAAGGTTTACAATTTGTTCAAGTCCAAGACACAATAAATTGGGCTTATGCCCATATATTCATAACATGCCCTAAGGGCCAAATCTTCAACATGATCTATTTCTTCCCATCCTTGAAGACTTAAACAAGTCTCAATTGCCCGAGGCCTCATCTGAAAAATGATAGCCCACGAATGGGTCAGCTCAACAGCTGGTATAACATAATACTAAGACTAGGAACAAGTTTAAGGGCGTGGCATATGCAAAGTGTACATATAGATCTAAATGTCATTCAAAGCATCGCAATAATATATGAGTGGTATGCATGACGCACCCATGCACAACTCTATGCCACACCCATGTCTCGTTTACGGGTACTCCCCGATGGCAACAGAGTACCAATGCAATGGCCAATTTTGGGTTTTTCACCACAGGATCTACACCCTCATAATGCATAGCACCACGTGCTCTACCCACGCCATGTTCTCAAAGGATTCACCATATGCCAATATGCCAATGCAATCTCAATGAAACATGGTTTCCACAATATAGCATGCTCGAGACAATAATACATAAATCACCAGCTGATTCCACATGCAAGCACATCTCATATAATTAACTTAAACACATGTCATGATTCACATTCATCATTCACTAAATTTTCATAAAGTACAAGTAGCGTATGAGCATGTGAACAACCAACTCCAAATCATCAAGTAAACACATTCCGAATAAACACATAAATCATTCCAGTCATTCACAAAATATTCCTAACTTAACTTCATTTCTAACATTAGTAAAACACCATACTCATCATATATATATTATCATGACTAAACACATCAACACATACTTAAACCACAATCTCACAATCCCAATGATTCACAAAGAACATAAAAATTTCATAAAGCACTAAGGCACCAATTCATCACATGGCCCAAACCACAAGGTGTGTCAACATGCATATAGGTTCAAAAAATGTAACAATACATTCCTACCAATGGAACACACCCAAATCAAGGCAACAAAGCATCCAACAACATCAAGAACACATATATCCCTAAACTACCAACTCTAGACTTTTCAAAGGAACTACCTTCTAGGTGGTTTCCTAACCTCAAATATATATCCTAAACAATCCATCAACAAGAAAAAATACAAGAAAACTTAAACCTATTGCTAGCTTAGTACCACATCATACCTAAATCAGTTTTTCACAAACTGCGGAGGCTGTGTTCGCTGGATGGCCGAACTGTTCTGTGATGTTATAGGTCTCGATGAGAGGAACAACTTCTCAGAAGGAAGCTCGACGAAAATTCCACTCGAAGTGCGTGTTTTGGAGGCTTGAAGCTTGAAGAAACTAGGGCTTTTTCTCCTTTTCTCTCTATGGACGACCACTGCTCAAAAAAACAGAATGAATTCTGTTTCTAATTCCTTCTAAGGGTTGTATTTATAGTGTAGGGGCAAAGGGCCAAGGAATAAATGACCATTTTGCCCTTAATGAGCCCGGGGGCCCCGTTACTCTACAACCCATCCCGAAACGCTTCAATTTGAAATTTTGTTTTAACCAATGTCCATAAAATTATTTTAAATGAAAATTTTCAAAAAATAAATTTTCGCCTAAGGCCGGGTTTGGCCGTTTCCACCCGGGCCACCCGGATGCCCTTTTGGTCCAATTCTGGAAACTGTTTCCGTTTTGGCTTAAATTCGTACAGAAGGTACATTTCAATATTCTAAGCATATTTCTCTTCTACGACACACTCCAAATATGCTTCTAAACATGTCAAACGGTGAAATAATGCATGTAGATGCTTTACTATCAAAACCGTGCTTCACCGACAAAACCGTGCATGCAAAAATGTCCTACCGGCAAAAATGAAAAATTTTCCCTCATTTTTTTGAATCTCTACATCCTTCCCCCCTTAAATAAATTTCATCCCGAAATTTAAAAATATACCTCTTCGAGAAAATAATAAAAGATCAATTCAAAATGCATTGTAACATGGAGACATCAGCCTTACCCATGGATCATTCACCCCTCCCTCAGCCAGGCGATGTGGAATGCATTACCCTCTCTCATTACCCCCTCCCCCCAAAGGAACCTTGTCCAATTGGGCAGGCGTGCAACGACGTGCAGACATCTCCACACTCCCTGCTAGGGTCTGGTGCTGATCCCATCTGTAACAGCCCACTCCACATGGCACAACGCATAATGAACTCCTCAGAATATGTTGGCTCATCATTGTCAATTTTCCAAATCCACCCAAATATCACGACCCACCTCCATAATTCAACTCAATAATAAAAATAAAGAAAAATTCTCACTATTCACAAGGATACCTCAAAGTCCCTCACACACATGCTGACCATCTAACTAAAATCAAATCAAGCTATGCAATCATCTAGTAATTCATCACAATGGTATCAATATATCGCTTACACTTCAAGATCAACCAAATCAAGTACTAGTGAAAGGTCAGACTTATACTTCCTCAACATCAATACATGAAAGACTTCATGAACCCCTAATAACTGTGGCAATAGCGCCAACTGATAAGCTACTTCTCCAATACTTTTATCAATCAAGATCTTGCAAAGATCTATAACACTCATGTCGAGTTCTCGAAAAAAAAAAATTCGTCAATCATATGAAACTTACCACATTAGCTTCAATTCTAACTTGATTTAGTCACTATAATCAACACAATTAGAAATTTTTCTACACATCAGATTTATCATTTAGTCATCTTCGTCATAAGTCCCCAAATTGAGTTTTCAACTCATATAATCTTACAATCGTCACAAGATACATTACCAAACCATTCCATGGAGAATTCACTCTCCCTACAATAGCAATTTTCCAAGTGAATCATCAGAATGTCCCAATTTAATTCATCACTATTTGTGTTCACTCATCATGTAAATTTGTGATTAAAATCTATCATCCATCAACTAGGAAAAACAAAACGGGCATACACAAGCCTTATTAACAAATGACTTCCATCATCAAAGAAATATAATAGAAAACCTTACCCTTGAAGATCAATCCAACCACCATGCGGCCGCAAAAGGAAATAGTCATAACAAAATTCCTAGCACTTTCGTACTCCACAAAAAATCAAAAGCCATCAAATGCAATATTATAATTCTCAATAGCCAACCACAGTTCAATAGGCAAATCTACAAGTCACTCCATCCCCGAGACATACCATCTCTAACGAATCTTACATTCCTAGAGTATCCATCAATATCGGTAGTAATCATAACCCAATATTATCAATAATCCACCATTTTTGTTCACCAATCATTGGACTTTCACAAAATCATCCCATTTCCAAATTAAAATTTTCATTCTCAAATTACATGTTAAGCATAGTTTGAAATCACACTCACCACCAACTTGGCCTAACCATGTCATTCACAATCCATTCTCTATATCATACGACACGATCACCATACTCCATTAACTAATAATTCAACAATTCTTTCTACCCCAAGTATATTTCCTACACATTCTCACACATACAAAATAATGGCAAGCGTCCATCTTTACCTTTTCTTATTCACCTCAACTATTTTACCTTAGTGTAATTCCTTTCCATTCATACCACATATTATTTAAAAGTTTCCTATTTTCATCTCCTTAAGCTTTCAAGCTTTCAAATTTGCACTATCCAAAAACATGTTCCAAAACGCATCATAACATGGAAGCACGCATGTACCTAATCCATAGGTGTTATAAAAATAAACATATGCACTATATGTGTCTCACACATCAAAGGACTTGGCTTACCCTATTTATTCCCACATACTTTACACATACATAAAAAAAATATATCTTACACTTAACATATATAACAAACCAATCAAGCAATGATAAATACTAAAGATGCATTGCATTTTCTTCATGTATTTAATACATATTCATGTACGTTCGCCTTAGTTAATTCATTTTTTTTTTCCTTGTTGCCTTAAATTGCATTATAAGGTATCTTTTTCTTTTTCCTATATATAACTAGGTGATAACTCTTCATGGATCACAGCTCCTTTCGTTACTGGGTGATGGATTGGCCAGTCCATACACTTGTAACTCAAAACCTGTTACCAATTCAGGATAGTCATAATACAATTTCAAGTGATCCTAATTACATGGATTTATAACCTAGTATATACATTTCTACATCATATGGTCATAACAAGCAATATATACATAACATGACTATTATACACGATACAATCATAAAAAAGAAAATAGATGTTAAGCACACAATCATTTATACCAACCAAAACAATCCATACGTACACACTAGCAAGAACATACTCAATGCACACTTACGATATACACATATGTTTTTACATTAGCTATCCATATCTTTATTATCTTATCATTTTCCAATTAGTTCTAAAACACAAAAGTTAGTTCAAGTCATAAGCATGTTAAGCACATCATGTAATTTATACTCGTAAGTGGTTAGTCTAGCATACTAATAGAGACAAGTACATTCCATGCATTATAATTTCACCGAATTACGCCATACTTAATTAGGTAAGTCTTTTAGAAAGATGTTTGAAACTCTTCCCTAACTGGTAGTAATATGCTCTCTGTAGTCTCACTACCATCTGCTACCAAACTAGCCAACATGTCCTCCCCTAACTCCTCGAGTCATACAAAAGTGGAACTAAGAAATCCCCGCATTCCCCGTGAATTAAAAGCTATCTCAATCGAGTAATCTCTATAGGTCCTCATCAATGTCACATTACCCCAACTGGTGAACCAAACGACTATGGAACAAAGCAATCATCACGAGTCCCCGATGAAAAAAAAAAAAAAAATCTCCCAAGTGTAATATTTATTAACGAGATCCTGACAACACAATCATTTATAACTTTATCCAAACCAATCAGGCTCATTCACAACTTTTACCCACGTATTTCCAAACGATAAGTGAAAACCACCATTCACTTATAAGATGTATAACAATCTAAGCTTTTAAGTCCTAGTGTCCCAACTACAATATTTTCACTCCAAGTACATTCACACAATTTGTACCTTAAACACAAGATTCATATTCAAGAAATTCGTATCATCCAACTTTTAACCTGATGCACAATTTTCCTTCAAAGCAATAACCAATATTTACCCTTCATTCAATGATAATTATGTAATCACCTTTACAAACTATGCTAGAACTAGGTTCATTATTCACATCTTAATTTGGCCCAATTTATACAACTCATGATCTTCATAAGGCCTACATTCATAAGTTCATTAAATCAACCCACGATTCTTATCACATCGAGTATTGATCATCTTATAAAACTAGGTAAAACAATAGCATTCATCACTAGGTTACCTTCACAATCCACCACCATATAACTGATTCCAATTCAATAAAGAATCGTTGTAACTCCTAACTTTCAGATTCACCTCACTTGAATTTCTCAACATTCCTCCTAAGTATGAAATCAAAATCCAATTACATCATAACCTGAATTTACCCGCATAAATTCTCTTGAGATGAGATGTCATCAATCATTACCTGATAATCTAACAAATTCTGTAAATACACTTGCTTAATCGTAAGCTATAAAACTCACGTCAACCACTTCCACCCATTGTTCACAATAAATACATAACAAGTTCTCACCCAACATAATTGTAGTCTTTCACCAGAAAATCCATTTAAGCAATACAATATACCCACGTCCATAACATTCTCCCATAATGCTACTTGCTAGCCTAAGGGCAAACAAGCATCGATCTGTAAGATATGTAAACATGTACTAAGTCACATACCATGTTATCTCATACCTAGTTGTCACATATAGTTATACCAATATACACATTACACATATCATGCATCACACTGTAGCAAACCATGTAATCATACATCATTGTATAACATCCACTAATACATAATCTCAACAAGTCATGTATCCATTAAGAATAATCACATAACACAGGAGATCCCACCACCAACCATCGATAGCTTACACTAAGTCAAATCCCCCCCTCAAGGGTCACATGGTGTCCAACAACACCTAACATTGCCAAGCATTCGTAAACTAGAACTCTACACAGTCCACAAAGGTTATACAAATTTCAAACCATACGTCATAGTCCCATTGTGTTCAACAACACCCCACGGTCTCTAGGTATTCGAACCTATGCTCTGATACCACGTTGTCACGCCCCAAATTTTTGCCAACTCGGGGCGCGAGGGAACGAAAACTAAAAGAAATAAATAAATAAGTTTGATTGAAATATCCCTCTTCATTCCTCAATTTTCCCCCAAGATTTAAAGTCTACACTTGTCATTTAACTTAACTCAAAAAGGTCCCCTAATGTTGCTCAAGCATCTCGCCCAATTAATATTTAAAATGGTTTAAGTCACATTTGAAAATGATTCCCAAAACGGTCCCAATTTCACCCAAACACATTTGGAGTCTTAAAGTATAAATATTATTAAACAATAGTACCTGTTGAGGCAATCAGTTTTGACTTTTGAATCACTCAATTCAGATTTAAAATGAATTTATACGAAAATCGGAAAGTTTGAAACAATAAAAAAAAATATATATATTTTCGGATGAACAGTAACGTGAGAAACCAGTAGCTAAAAGTGAACAGTAACCTTGAAGGTTACTGTTCACCTGGAGCAAAATTCCACTTTAGAAAATGCTGCTTCGAACCCCCTGATTCAAATCGATTTTTCTCTCAATCTGCATATCCAAACGTAATGAAATCTGTGCCAAAATCTTCCTTATTGAGTCTAGTTTCTATACCATTTTGAATCACTCAAAAAGTCCACGTAGAACCCAAGTTATAGTGAAAAAACTACCCATAGGTCAGATTTTGCACACTTGAAGCAAAATCAATATAACTTTCTCATTTTAAAAGCTTTCAACGTCCGTGATATATAAAAAGAAAGGTAAGAGATAGACCTATCTAGAAATGTAAGACACTTTAATTAATTCAAAAGGACCAAAAAGTTATAGCCCCACGAAGTGGGCTGATCTGTCAAAATGATTTTGTAGAATCGACATTTAGGCATATAGTATGCCATTTGACATTCCTTCTAATTTTTCAAGCTATTTTAACCCCAAATTTTTCACTAAGTCTTTCAAGCCCTTTTCCCACCCAGTTTCAACCTACTTGTCCCTAGTTTCTAAGCCCCCATTTTAAGCATTTTTCTCACTCATTTCAAGGGTGTTTTACACACTTTTCTAGTGCTTTATTTTTTTAAAAAAAATTGGACATAGCCTCCTTTGTTTTTCTAAGTGTTTTCCACCTAATTTTCACAAGATCAAAAGTATAATTTCATTACCAATCCACCCTCACTCGGTGGCCGCAAATCCATCAAACTAAGCATACACCCACTATTTCCAATATATCCATTTAGTATGCATTTAAACCATAAATATCATGCATTCTTTTGGGTTACAACCCATACAATTTAAAATGGCCCAAGGCCTAAGGTTTACAATTTGTTCAAGTCCAAGACACAATAAATTGGGCTTATGCCCATACATTCATAACATGCCCTAAGGGCCAAATCTTTAACATGATTTATTTCTTCCCATCCTTGAAGACTTAAACAAGTCTCAATTGCCCAAGGCCTCATCTGAAAAATGATAGCCCATGAATGGGTCAGCTCAACAGCTGGTATAACATAATACTAAGACTAGGAACAAGTTTAAGGGCGTGGCATGTGCAAAGTGTACATATAGATCTAAATTTCATTCAAAGCATCGCAATAATATATGAGTGGTATGCATGACGCACCCATGCACAACTCTATGCCACACCCATGTCTCATTTACGGGTACTCCCCGATGGCAACGGAGTACCAATGCAATGGCCAATTTTGGGTTTTTCACCACAGGATCTACACCCTCATAATGCATAGCACCACGTGCTCTACCCACGCCATGTTCTCAAAGGATTCACCATATGCCAATATGCCAATGCAATCTCAATGAAACATGGTTTCCACAATATAGCATGCTCGAGACAATAATACATAAATCACCAGCTGATTCCACATGCAAGCACATCTCATATAATCAATTTAAACACATGTCATGATTCACATTCATCATTCACTAAATTTTCATAAAGTACAAGTAGCGTATGAGCATGTGAACAACCAACTCCAAATCATCAAGTAAACACATTTCGAATAAACACATAAATCATTCCAGTCATTCACAAAATATTCCTAACTTAACTTCATTTCTAACATTAGTAAAACACCATACTCATCATATATATATTATCATGACTAAACACATCAACACATACTTAAACCACAATCTCACAATCCCAATGATTCACAAAGAACATAAAAATTTCATAAAGCACTAAGGCACCAATTCATCACATGGCCCAAACCACAAGGTGTGTCAACATGCATATAGGTTCAAAAAATGTAACAATACATTCCTACCAATGGAACACACCCAAATCAAGGCAACAAAGCATCCAACAACATCAAGAACACATATATCCCTAAACTACCAACTCTAGACTTTTCAAAGGAACTACCTTCTAGGTGGTTTCCTAACCTCAAATATACATCCTAAACAATCCATCAACAAGAAAAAATACAAGAAAACTTAAACCTATTGCTAGTTTAGTACCACATCATACCTAAATCAGTTTTTCACAAACTGCGGAGGCTATGTTCGCTGGATGGCCAAACTGTTCCGTGATGTTATAGGTCTCGATGAGAGGAACAACTTCTCAGAAGGAAGCTCGGCGAAAATTCTACTCGAAGTGCGTGTTTCGGAGGCTTGAAGCTTGAAGAAACTAGGGCTTTTTCTCCTTTTCTCTCTATGGACGACCACTGCTCAAAAAAACAGAATGAATTCTGTTTCTAATTCCTTCTAAGGGTTGTATTTATAGTGTAGGGGCAAAGGGCAAGGAGTAAATGACCATTTTGACCTTAATGAGCCCGGGGGCCCCGTTACTCTACAACCCGTCCCGAAACGCTTCAATTTGAATTTTGTTTTAACCAATGTCCATAAAATTATTTTAAATGAAAATTTTCAAAAAATAAATTTTCGCCTGAGGCCGGGTTTGGCCGTTTCCACCCGGATGCCCTTTTGGTCCAATTCTGGAAACTGTTTCTGTTTTGGCTTAAATTCGTACAGAAGGTACATTTCAATATTCTAAGCATATTTCTCTTCTACGACACACTCCAAATATGCTTCTAAACATGTCAAACGGTGAAATAATGCATGTAGATGCTTTACTATCAAAACCGTGCTTCATCGACAAAACCGTGCATGCAAAAATGTCCTACCAGCAAAAATGAAAAATTTTCCCTGATTTTTTTGAATCTCTACAATGTTTGGCCACTTCCTTAGACAAATTTTGGTAGACGTTCTGACCTATTCTTGGCCTATGTCTTAGGGCATTTGGGGCCCATTTGGGCCATTGTTCCAAGGTATATTTAGAGACATTTTGGGGCTATTTTGGAGGCCATTTTTGAACATGACTTAGACTAATTTTGAATATTGGTTGAGGGAGATATTTGATTGACATTAGAAAACCATTTTGGTTAAGTCTAGTAGCAAGTTTTCATTTTTAATTTTGGAAAAACATGGGAAAATAAATGAATAATCAACTAAATCTATTTAATTGCCTTTTATTTATCTTTCTTAATTCATTTCACTCACTCCCCGAGTTTATGAAAATTCGGGGCGTGACAGAACCCAATTTAAGTAAACCCGAACTCTGGCATATGGCACTCCTAGCCATGTCACAGTTTCTTTCTTGATGCTGCCAATTTGTAATATATACATACTTGACATTGATGATCTCCATAATTTGATGCTTGTTCTATATTGTGGACTCGTTGAGAAATTGATTGCCATTATCCTTACATGCTTATTTGTTCATTTCTATACTTATTTGGATATTAAAAAATTGTTATGCCTCTCACTACTGAGAATTTGCTATTCCACAAATATGTACATCGCCTGTAGAATTATGATGATCATGCTATTATTTGATTGCTTAGAGTTGTGATCAGTCACAATGTCTATCTATTCACGGATGCTTGATCGGTGTTTGGGAATGATGCCCAAAGGGCCTAGTCCTTGGAGGACATGATATATGTACAGAGCTCTAGTGCTATCCAGTGGTTCAAAGGGGAAGTGGACTTGGATGACCACTTTCGAAAGTATGCCGGGCCCTATATATGTCAGCATCTGTTCTGTTAGTATCTCATATCGTTTATTGATATTTTGATGCTACACTCACGAATTATTGATATGACTCCAGATACGCCACGTTAAGTTAGTCCGTTGTTTATCTATCGATATACTCTTGATCCTAGATACGTCATGTTGAGATGGTTCGTGGTTTATCTGTGGCCATATTATCTAATATCTAATTGTTGATATGCTTGCCTACTTATCTTTGGATTTGGATTGTTATCTTGTTATTGTGGTAGCGATTTATTGTGCAAGCCGATCCCTACTATTGATTTGTCATTCTACTATGAGATGTACGTTTGGGACCTACGGGTTGTATTATTGATTCACATTCTTGGTGACTAATTACTATGACATTTTATCCTTCACATGTTATTGAGATATTATTCTCTGCTTGCTATTGTCCATTACCCTTCTTTTGGACTAACCCTGTCCCATGGCAGAGTGAGGGAATTTACTTATTGAGCTAAGTTAGCTCACTCCATATTTATATCTATTTTTTAGGTAGCTCCATAAGAGAAGGAACAAAATGGGGCGAATGGGACGACTAGTAGAGCTAGTCCTGAGCCTGTGAATAATATTGATGATGTGAACTCCAAGTTATGATTTGAATGCGTACTTTATAAGGTTGATCAGATAATTAGGTATTTGAAACATTGTACCATTGCTAGAGGTGTTAAATTCGATTAGTGAATCATGAGGAACAAAGGTACTTGGAGATATTTGATTGATAGTTATTGGAGTTGGGGTTATAATTAGATGAATTATATTTTGTGTAGCTTCTGTATTAAAGGTTTTAATGATTTCTGATTTATTGATATGATATATCATTCTATGTGATTCATTTGATTTTGTACGATCTGTCCGAGTGACAGTGTCGGTCACCGACCCCTAATCCGCTAGGGCGGGTTTCGGGTCGTGACAAAATAGGCCCAAAATAAGAGAGAAAATTGAAGTTGTAGGTTACGGGTTTCTAACCCAACCTCACAAATAGAGCTTTAATCCAGATTTTTAGAACGGGGATTGAATTCCCATGTTAAGAGGATCACAACAATCCAAAAGCCATTGAATTTGGTGGAGAAACAAGCTCAAATCGAGCTTGTTATAGTCACGAGTATCGAAGTCCAACAGAGCACAATAGCTCAATTTAATCCATGAAATCAATGCCAAAACTTTCCTTTAACTCCCAGAAGAAGACTCAAATCAAAAATAGAGAAAATGGATGCTTGAAATGTCACGAAATAGAACTGCAAAAATCTAGGGTTTCTGATGAACAGCGTTATCCCCGTTGGGGAAGATGACACTGTTCGAGTCTGTTCCAAGTCAGGGCTCGGGTCGAGGCTTGACCAAATACTTAAAAAGGTTTTGGGTTTTAATAAAATGACAATGTTTTGAGGGAAATTAAAATAATTTTAAATCAAAAATTAGGGGCATTTAGTTATAGTGATAGGAGAAGGATTCAATACCCCGTGTTAGAATGGGGATACCTTATCCTAGATTTGAGGCTTATCCACTATTTGGCACTAGAAAATTCAAAAAATAATAAAAATAAAAGGGCTGACATCAGCATGATGCAGTGAACCAGACTGAACCATTTGGTTCTTAACCCTACTGAACTGGTTGACTTGCATGGGAACTGAACCAATCGGCTTTCTTTAATTAAGTTTCTGAATTTACGAAAGACTTTGTTGAAATTAAGTTTTTATCCCAAATGTTTCTATTAATTACAAATTGACCCAGAAAAAAATTAAAAATTATTTTTAATTATGGGAAATTACTAAAATGTTTTTAAGCTATAAATTAGCCAAACGAAGGCCAATCAAAATGCACGAATAGTATAACCTAACATTTTTGGACATTCCGGACTCAATGGCGGAGTTCAATTTACGAAATCAGAACCTGAAAAATATGAACAGGCAAACTGGAATAATTCTAACTATGTCTAAATAATTAATTAAGCTATCAATTGAACTCCAATGACCTTGAAAATACCTACATTAATATTTTTGGACATTCTGGACCCAATGGTGGGGTCCATTTTACGAAACGAAGTCCCAAAAATGTTAGACACGTGAAATATAATAATTACCAAAATACCCTTAACAATCCAAAAGTCAATTAAATGTCAGAGATGATATATTTTGACTTTCTTTGACAGTCCGAACTCAATGGTACAGTCCATTATAGCAAACGAAACACAAAAATATGACACGTGAAAGCATAAAATTAGGAAAATGCCCCTAGGCTTAATATAAGCCATAGAGATGTAAAGTAAGATCCGAAGAAACTTAAATTGATTATCTTTGACACTTCAGACCTAACAATGATGTCCTTTTAGGAAAAATAAGACTTGTTCACAATTCAAGAAATGACGAATACGTCCTTAAGACTAAAAGAAGTTACCAAAAGAGTATAGAAGAAATTAAAAGACATATATTACCATTTTAAAGACCACCTGGACTCAAAAATGATGTCCATATGAGTAAACGATAAACAGAATGAAATGAGACGTAAAGGAAATAATTACTAAAATACCCTTAATGGGAGAATAAATTTTAGATGGGACTTGAGGGAGATTATGGGATTTACCTTAGGGTTTAGAGGGCCACCGGATCCAAAAATAGAATTGGTCAAGGCTAGTAACATCAAATAAATAGTGATTAAATAAGAATCATATGTTTATTTAGATATTGAGTTCAATTTAATATGTGAACTAGGATCACCAGCAAGGAGATAAGGATAAGACTAGTAAAGTGAGAAAGTAAATGAAGGACTGTGGACTTTGGACCACAAGTGAGTAATCCTGGACTTTGAAATGGAGGTTATAACTCCATGACTCTGAAGTGTTTTAAATTCCATTTTTTGTATTTATATGACTCGTGTTTAAAATATGCGACTTGTTTCATTTTTAAATACTATTATGAACTACAAAGTGTATTTGTTTTAAACGCCAACTGTTTATAAAGTTCTTACTTCAGCATGTCTATTTTAACTTCAAAGTTGTGTTAAATGCCTCTCTGAAAGTGAAGGTTTCTCATTCCAGCTATATTTTAAATACTCCTTAATTTCATGTTTAAATACCCTTAAAAGTTGTATTTAAGTACTCCGAAAGCTCTGTTAAAAAATTCTTGAAAGTGATGTTTAAACTGCTCTTGAAAAGCATCTATTTGACAAACTAGGTTTTAAAATACCTTTATTTGTGAACTAATAATGCAAGATAATTGTGCATAAGCATTATGTGATCATGAGATCTTTCAGACTCACTACTTGTAATGTCTGGTAGAAGGTTTATCCCCCAAGCATGAGATATCTCTATGTGTTAAGCTTAGAGTCCGGTTTGAAATGGATTCTCCTATTAAAAAGTGAAAACAAGCATGGCAATAAATAGTAGAAGGTTTTTAAACCCTCATTTACTTGAAAAGGGTTTTAAATGGCCCTGCTTTTAATGGCAAAGGGTCATACCCTTCTGTTTATAAGAAACTAATTTTTATCATTCTGTTTAAGAAGTAAAGGATTTAAATTCCTCCTCTTTTATGTGAGCCACCATTTGAAGCTCCTTGGCCACTAAATGACAATCCTGTATGTGTTTATAATTTCTGCTACATGAATTATTGATGCAAAATGCCTTGTACAAGACTATGTGTTAAATACTACTTCATTTAAAATGCCTTGTTTCAAGTGTCTTGTACTATGTGCTATGAAATGTGCTTAGTCGATAGTGTAGTCTTATCATGAAATACTTTTTACTTCAAAAACGCTATCAGCTGAAAAACCGATGCAAGGTACCGGAATTACTCATGAGCTTTATATAAAGCTCACATGGATTTGTCCACAATTGTACAGGTGATATGAAGGTGGGGTATGGGACCTACAACTATAGTAAAGTACAAGTTCAGAAGTGTTTGAGGTATGGGACTCACGGGTAAGGTAAACATTCATTTCAGTAGTGCGTGAGATATGCAACTCACGGGTAAGATAAACATGAAGTTCAGAAGTGCGTGAGGTATGGGATTCACATTTAGAGTAGGATGAAGTTTAGATATGAACGTGGGGAATGGGACCCACAGTTAATGTATTATTGATGAATGTAATGTAATGATTGAAACAAAAAATCTAGCTTGTTTAGATACAAGAAGGATCTATGTAACATGTGTAATTGCTTTTGCTGCAATATATGAACTTGATGTGATGTATGATTTGAAATGGATTTGTTTAAGAATTTCACCCACATCCCCTGATCCGTATAGGGTGTTTCAAGATTTGACAAGCTTGGTATCAGAGCAAAGGTTAAGGACTTTTGGATTGTGGAATGGGTGACGTTTGAGGATATTGGAAGATATAAGTTTATGTGAAGGATAAGATTTTATGGTTATAAGTAGTTTAAGAATTTTAGCTAGAACTACAAGTAAGATAGTCATTGATGAGACAATAAACAGGATGAAGTTAAGAAGAAAAGGTTTGACATTAAGTTATGATTGTGAGAGGATGAAAAAGGAAATGATAGATTACGGTAGTTACCAGTATGCTATCAGGACCATTGTTACTGGTAAGGAATGGCCACCTTATCGTGTGACTAGGGGAACTGAGAAATATGCAGTGCTACCCCATCCAACCACATCGAGGAAAATTTAGTGGATAGTCAAGAGACATGAATCAAGTTTGAGACATAAGAAGTTAAAGATAGTACGCTAGCAATTGGGAAATAAGGAGTGGAACAAGTAAACACTATTAAGTTAAATGAGTGATCGAGTTTTGAGGACAAAACTAGTTTAATGAGGGGAAAATGTAATACCCCTGACCTAATTAAGAAATAATTAGTATTAATTAAAAAGACATTAATTTCATTAGCTTAAGATTATATTGTATTAAGTATTAGGAAATAATACATCTTAAAATTGTCAAAAATGACACAAGTTACGATAAGAAGACAAATCAAGAAGACTAATACTAGTGACATAAAATAATGTTAGCAAGTAACCAAAAATTAATAAATAAAAATTAACTAAAGAAGACTAAGTGCAAGATGATTTAAAATGAAAGAAAAGAGGAATAAGGAGCAAAATGCTCCTACAAAGTCTTGAACCCAAGACCAAGGCAATAAAGGAAGAACTTATACAAAAAAGATAGCGACTAGGCTATCAGCACTTTTGTGCTATAACAACCATATGAAAAGTATATAACATAGAAAAGGTAGGCAAATTCAGAAAAAAAGAAAAAAAAAAAAAAAAGAGATGCGGTGGCTTCACCCCATCGCACCAAACATCCAGCCAATAGGAATCCATGCAAAAACTTGCCTCATATATATATATATATATATATATATATACACACACGCAATAGATTATGTATTGCGTGTGTGAGGTGGTGTGTCAAATCCAGACCTTGTGTTGTGGCTAGAAGAGATAGAATGAAGAATGAGAAGAAGGAAAGGGAGAAAGAAGGCCTTGCATACACTCTGAAGTAAATCCAAAGATCAAGTAGGAACTTGGAGAAGTCTAGAATTGAGGGTGAAGAAGAGCACACTACCACTAAAGGTAAACCTAATAGTGACTTTCTCTCTCTAGAAGTTCAAATAGGAACCTATGATTTTTAAACAATATTCATGCTTATATGTATATACAATGATGAATATATGTGTTACATATAGGTAAACAAGGGAAAACTAAGTCAGAATACCCCAAAATAATAAACCAAACCCTAAACCCCCATTGGTAGGAAGCTTCAACTGGGTCTGTGTCAATAGTACCTAAACACGATTTTATGCATTAAGGCTTAAACTATAAGCCACAAGGATCAAAAATCCACAAATATCACCTTAAATGGGCTCAAAATAAGAGAGAAAATTTAAGTTGTAAGTTACGGGTTTCTGACCCAACCTCACAAATAGAGCTTTAAGCCCGATTTTTAGAATGGGGATTGAATCCCCATGTTGAGAGGATCATAACAAACCAAAAGCAATTGAATGTGGTGGAGAAACGAGTGCAAACTGAGCTTGTTATGGTCGCGAGTATTGAAGTCCAATAGAGCAAAATATCTCGATTTAATCAATGAAATCAACGCCAAAACTTTCCCTTAACTCCAAGAAGAAGGTTCGAATAAAAAATAGAGAAAATTGATGCTTGAAATATCATGAAATAGACCTGCAAAAATCTATGGTTTTTTATGAACAGTGTCATCCCCGTTAGGGAAGATGACACTGTTCGGGTCGGTTCCAGGTCAGGGCTTAGGCCGAGTCTTAACCGAATACTTAAAAAAAGTTTGGGTTTTAATGAAACAACAACGTTTTGAGGGAAATTAAAATAATTTTAAATAAAAAATTAGGGGCGTTTGGCTACAAGGATAAGAGAGGGATCTAATACCCCGTGCTGGAACGGGGATACCTTATCCTTAATTTGAGCCTTATCCCCTGTTTGGCACTAGAAAATAATAATAATAATAATAATAATAATAATAATAAAAGGGCTAACGTTAGCATGACGCTATCACGACCCGAAACCCACCCTATGCGGATCTCATGTCGCGGGGCCGACCCTAAGGTCGTCCCTACTTTTTCCATTCCTGTATCATAGTACTAATATGCAATGTTACTAAAAATTTGAAAACAATAATCAGCGAAAGTCTTTTCATTACATAATATGGTTCAACAATAATCAAAATAAAACCAAACATAACCAGCACCTGTGGGTGGTGAATAGATGGAAGAACTAAAACATAAACTGGTACATTTCCTCAAATGTCCTCTTACGTTCTCAAACTCCTACTAGGGTCTTGCAGCATCGCTACCTGAAAAGGTGGTAAGTAAGGTAAATTAGCTATAAAAGCTCAGCAAGTAAATACAAATCTCCAACATTGGTATTGGTCATAAAAGAATATGAATCCATGAATAAGAATATGATAGCCAATCATAAGAAGTAAGATGCTGTGATAGCCAATGAGAACAGTTGCCATAATGGCCAATGAACAATGGGTCACAATGTACAATCAGGAGTAATGGATATAACATCAACATGGAACTCTCAATGATAATATAACAATAAGAATGTACTGCCATAATAAACTGATCACAATCAAATCAATAAGGAAATGTCTCTCAATACAAGATAATCATACGGGATAATGTAACTCAACAAGTCGTAGACAAAACAATCAAATAAGAGATGCATTTATTCTGTGTCAAGGGCTTGGCACACCCTCGGACTTTTGGGGCCCGGCATACCCCTCAATAAATCCCAATGTATTACCATATGTCCATTCAAGGACTTGACCCATAGGTCTCTAGTGTATCAGAAAGCATCAGATGGACATTGTGACTAAGCACAAATCCGGTACATATAAATATATCATGATCATAAGTGATTCCATAAGAGTATAAAAATGGAATATCATATATACAGTGAAAAAATAATAGTAGGTCTTTCAAGGCATGGTGTAGCATGATAACAATAATATAGTAGTCAATCAATGTCCACAAGATAGAACAAGATCACATTGTGGAAAACAATAATATCGAGTACATTCAAGAGTACAAGTTTGGCAGTAAAGTGAATAACTTGGCTTTGGAAACACCACATGGAAGAGAAAGTGAATTTACTTACCTCTAAATGCAAGTCATATATCAATAATCCGTGAGTTTGCCCTTTCTTTTTGAGTTTCCTATATATCAATAGATCCATCTCAAAATTAATGCTATTCATAAAATTTTATGCCTTGCTATCATAAACATCTCTAATATTAATTTAGACTCTACCATTGAGTCCAGAATGCCGAAAAAAGTCGATTTAGGCTTTCGTGGAATTCCATTTGGGTTCGGGTAGCAGTAGGGGTATTTTGGTCATTTTAGTATTTTTACGGGTCTTTATTTTTTCGGGACCTCGTATCGCAACACATACCTCACCATTGGACTCAGAAGGTCCAAGATAGTACAAATACACTATTAACTTGTTTAATTTGGACATCGGGCCATTTTGACATTATTTAATTTAATTAATTAATTTAATTTTATTTAATATAATTTTTTGTATAATATATATATATATATATATATATATTTGTGGGAAATGTTGACATGGGATTGTCCTGTCAACTTGGTCACGCGCCTCACTCGCTCATCCGTGGTTCCCTGTTCGAGTTGCGGGGGCAGCAGCCTTCGTTATTTTTTTCTCTTTGTTTTAAAACCAAACAGTGGCTAAGCCACTTATTCGCGAATAGGATATCCCAGTTCCGAATTTAAACCTATTTAATTTCCTACTGCCCGTGACCAAACAGTCCCCTTCCCCTTTTTAAATTAAAACCTTTAACCTAAACGACGTTGCATGCCCCTTACTGTTCATCATCCCTTCCCCGACCTTCCGATGAGAACTAGTAGGGTTCTGTCACCTTCTCCGGTGACGGTGACTATTTTCGATTAGATTTTTGCACAAATTTAACATGGTTCGATACCTAATCATATGGTGATTTCATATATCCTATCAAAATTGGTTTTCATCTACTGTTGGGTGTCGAAATAGTGAGTTACAGTCGAGTTGCGAGTTTTCGGTGATCCACTTTTTGCTATGATTCTCTAACTGTTTTGCTTTCTTTCTTTTTCAAATTTCTTCCTGCACTCAAGGGGATTAATTCCCCATCATAAAATTCAAGTTTAAAGCCTAATTTCACAAAAACTAGATCTAACACCATGATCTGCAACTCAACATTTCTCCCTCATCTCTACATCATTTTTACTGATTTTTCTTGCAATATAATCCCCTTTACATGCTCTACAAGACCCAATAATCCAATCTAAACTTCATGCTTTAATATTTTAAAAACATAAACTAAATTTTACCTACCTGTTTCTGATTTCCCATGTGACAGTATTCCCTTTTCTTTGCTTCTATTCTCCCTTTATTCTCCTTGTTTTTTTTTTTTTTTTTTTTTATGTTTTCTACTTAAACATAACACGCACATATATACAACAAACTAACCGCCTTCAATCTCTCTCTCTCTCTCTCTCTTATTTTTCTTTCTACCCCCCATTTTGGCAGCCTTGTTGCCTTCACCACCTTCACATGACACACACAGAGTGACATGCAGACCGTGATACACAAACACTGTTCCACTTTCCTCCCCTTTTCCTTTTTATTTTCTTTTTACTTAATATACATACATATACACTATACAACATTTATTTATATATATATATACATATATATATATATATTTATACATTATTTGTACATCCATG
This sequence comes from Nyssa sinensis, assembly GCA_008638375.1. Taxonomy (NCBI): domain Eukaryota; kingdom Viridiplantae; phylum Streptophyta; class Magnoliopsida; order Cornales; family Nyssaceae; genus Nyssa; species Nyssa sinensis. Next base: position 22,456,014 of record CM018050.1, read on the forward strand.
TATATCCATATATATATACATATATATCCATTTCTAATAGCATATACATACACTCATTTTACTTAAGCTACACATGCTTGCAAACGTTCACATGCATGAAAATACGTGCGTACACGTATTAGGAGGCTGAGTTTGAGGTTGCTCGGGTATTGCCCTAAAATGTCTGTAAAAATGAACCGTTCACATTCCAATACCATTCAATTACTATGATATCTTGATATAGAGCTTTAACAGCTCGGTTTACAACTGGTGTTTCACTACTCAATCGGGTCTACCTCGGTATACGTGCCATATCCCGGGTCAGGATATTACATTCTTACCCCCTTAGAAATAAGTTTGTCCCTAAACTTAGCAGTTCTAACTCCGGTGGTTCCCGTGGTTCCTCTAACATCGTGGTATAACTTAAATAGGCGTTTACATTTAACTAGGTAAAAATTTTCTACTGAGAATCAAGTTTTACCGTCACATTAGATCAAGTTTTACAGTCACATCCGATCAAGTTTTACCTTTCTAAAATTTTCAATTGTATTTCGAAGCCTTTACGTGAATCTCAATTCCTTTCTATGGTTTTCCTAGTTCTCCGTAAATTTAAGGCATCATTTGGTGAACAAAATCATGAAATTTCCTAAACATGGTTTTAAAACTCTATCCATTAAGTTTACTATTATATCTGGGGTATATATATCATTCCAACAGTGTCATATGGAACTCATAGAGTTCATATTGGTTTCTAAGTATCATTCCCTCTATAATAGGCCTACCAGTTCAATTAACTGTTCCTTGACCTCAAGTCAACTGTTTAAGAATATCTGTGTCCCTGGTCTGTATTTCATGTTTTTTGTATCTAACATGGTTCAATGATAGTTCCCTTGATGGACATGTAAGCAATGAGTCAAATTGTCTAAGTGTTCAGTCTCTACATTCAGTTAGCAACCATATGGGGACATAATTGAATGTGTAAAAAGAATATGAAATGTAATAGGTTGTAAGTAACTAGAAGGGTACATTTTGCCACTGATGTAGTACTAGAAACTTAGAAATTCTCGGATTCCTAATTTCCTAAGGAAGGTACTTCTTATTGAAGGTCTCTGTAACTGTTACCAATCTCGTTAGGTTTTTTCAACTATCTTTCATCTCTCAATTCATTGTTACATCCATTCCCTTTCAATGTATAAGTATTGTAATTAACTGTTATTTTGTCACATGTATCGCCTTTCAAGGTGTTACTACTCTATCTAGATGTCACTATTAGTTCTACTACCTTTCCAGGGTATTTTCATTCCATTTAGATATTACTGTCAAATTCACTGCTTTTTAAAGCGTCATATTTCCAATTCTATGTTACTTCCTATCTTCCAATGAGTACTAACCATTTTCCTTGTTCATTATGGAACATAATTTCAACTCTTACTAATTCTCATAGTAGAGAACAATCATTTAATTGTAAACATCAAATTCATAATCTGTAAATAGAATTTAAATTCTCAATAACTCTCGCAATATAGAACGATCGTCAAATCATAAACATCAAGTCTCTAGTCTAGATATAGTAATTCAATTCTCAACAGTTCCCTCAATCTATAACAATCATCAAACTGTAACTCAATAGATATCAAATTCATGCTTCCATAAGATAGAACAATCATCAAGGATTACTAATTCAATATCACTATGATTCCTTCCTAGTATAACTGCTATCTCCCATTCAAGCCTCATTCATCTGTCTATATCAGTTATCGAAACCTCCTTCAATATTTTCAATGTCAAATCTCAAGAATTCTCATCAAGTATCTTTAAGTACACTACTATTCTTAAGGATCACTAGTCAATAATCATCAACTTTCATTATAAGATGTAGTCTTTTTCCAAAACTAGTTAACCTGTAGTATCTTAACTTGCTTTCGTCTTCTAACAATTACAAATCATTTAATTGTTTTTTAAATTATCAATTTCTTTCTTAGATTAGCTAAGAACTGTACACTTATGATATGTACCTCCTATATTCTATGTATATCACTCTTTACTAATGATTTCTCCAGTGTATAATATTCGTGATAATGACTCTTCTAAGAGTCACCATTCATTCTATCTCATCTATCATGTAATCATTCGTATTTATAACAGTATGTAGTTTATTCTAAAGATCATAAATTTAGCATTTAAATCTATCGTTGTTCCTTGAAGTTTACCAATCATGAAATCACTTACTCATCAATGTCTTTAAACTTCTACGAGATGATAATATGTCGATCTAATACTCGTATATCCATGTTACGTACTCTACTTGTTTCATGCATAACATCTATCATCAATTATTCTCCTAGTGGGATGTGAGCAGTTAACATATAACTTAGGAGTTCTTTTTCTATGTTTAACTAGTAGTAAATGTTGGAGCTATAAATCAATACGTAGAGCTAACATTTAAAAATATTGGCATTTGTAAACAACTGAAAGAAATACCTATGACTACTGGTACAGTAGCCTGATCATCTCCCAAACTATTCACTGTAAAAGATCAATGGTCAGAATTCATATACAAGTCTATCTGTTACGTCAAGATTTACTCTACTTGGCATTGGTAATACTAGTACATCAATCTCATCTCCCATGAACTGCTAATTACAAATCTGTTTTAACACCAAATCTTTGATATCAGTTGAACCTAAAAATTTAACTTAATGCTCCGATCATCTCCTGGTATCACTAGGTTTGGTAGGATAGGTGTAGTGGTGTTGTAGAATTCTGTTCATTAAATCCACCGGCATATGTCGTTCTAACAGTATCATAAAGAACTCGTAGTAGCTGTGTTGATTCTAAATGTCATTTCTTCTATATCACTAGACCTAACTCCCAAGTATAGGCCAATCATTGAGAATACCTGTGCTCCTGATCTGTTTCTCATGTGTTCTATGTTTAACATTTCTAAACAATGATCCTCATGGTAATATAAAAATGGTTTAGTAAATAGCCTAAAGTTCACATGTTTTTCTATCTAACATTCTTCAATAATAACTTTCTCGATGTAATAGAATCAGTAAATCAATCATCTAAGTGTTCAGTTGCTAAGTTCAGTTTAGTGGAAATGTGGGGACATGGATAAGTGCGTAGAGTCAACATAAAATCTAAATAGTCTATAAGCGTTATGAATAACTAGAAAAGTACTTGTGACTACCAATATAGTAACCTAATCATTTTCTGGTGTTTACTATTTGCTGTAAAAGATAACAGTTAGCATTTACGTAAAATAAGCAGTCAGTAGTCATATATGAGTTTAGCGTAATAATTAAGCATTATTTACGGCTGACTCCCAAATAAAGCCTCAATAACCCTTTCCATCAGTCGCTCTAAGCGATTTATGCAATCCATAACTATTGATGTATTCCTTGTGATAACCATGTCTGTAAAGATAACCAATAAGATGTCCAATCAATGTATAAGGTAATAGTCAATGGTCGTATGAAATCTATTTAAAAAATGTCAGTTATATCTATCGACTCTAGTTCTAAACGATTTATAGGTAACGGATTGCTCCTCGTGTTAACCATGTCTGTAAAAGATAACCAATGAGATGACCAGTCAGTGTGTAAGATAATAGTCAATGATCGTATAAAATAAAACATCAGTCTTATTTAGAAATTCTAATTCTAGTCCTATCTCCCATGACTCACAATTGAACCTGGCTCTGATACCAAGCTGTCACGACTTGAAACCCACCTTATGTGGATCTCGCGTTGCGGGGCCGACCCTAAGGCCATCCCTACTTTTTCCATTCCTGTATCATAGTACTAATATGCAATGTACTAAATTTTAAAACAATAATCAGCGGAAGTCTTTTCAATAATAATAATCAGCGGAAGTCTTTTCAATATAATGATCAGCAGAAGTCTTTTCATTACATAATATGGTTTTACAATAATCAAAATAAAACCAAACATAACCAACACCCGTGAGTGGTGAATACATGGGAGAATTAAAACATAAACTAGTACATTTCCTTAAATGTCCTCTTACGCTCTCAGACTCCTACTGGGGTCTTGCAGCATCGCTACCTGAAAGGTGGTAACTAAGGTGGAATAAGCTATGTAATACCCCGATCCAAAAAATATCGGGTCATAGGGCACGCATTTCGAGATTATGAAAAATAAGTGTAAAGATATCTACACTTAAGGAAAATAATTAATTAATTTAATAAAATTAATTAATTAAGTTTATGAAAATGGTTATTAATTAAAATAAATAGAAAATATACACATAAAAGTGTATTAGGTGACCACGCATGTGTAAGTATTTATATATGTATAATTATATAGATATATATATATATATATATATATATATAAATACATGAAATATTTGGATATAGGAAAAATAAAATAAAATAAATATATATAGTATATGTGTGTATTGGTGTGCATGGAACCGTGAGTGTGTGTGTGTGTGTGTGTGATATATATTACACATATATATATATATATACATATTTTATAATCAAGTAGGTGGGGAAGGTATGGTGAAATGAAAGGAAGCATGGGCAAAAATCAGAAAGTATAGGAGGTATGGCTGTGATTGAGATGGAGTATAGGAGTGAGAGAAATATACATATATGATATATACACACCCATGACACACGGATAGAAAGAGAGAGAAAGAGAGGAAGAGAGAGGGAGAATTCTGAGAAGAAGAAAGGAAAGAAAACCAGAAGGGAGAGAGGAAGAAAGATACTGCTAGAGGTAAACCCACCAAAAACTATTAAATTTCTCTCTCTAGAAATCATGCATGTGTTTAGGCTGTTTAAATTTTATTTATGCATATATGATGTTTAAGATGTGTCTAGATTTAACCAAGCATGAAATTAGACCTCAAAAACCCCAAGAAAATGGAAACCCACGTAAAGCAGCCATTGGAGGACCTTGCTCAAACAGGTCTGGACCAATGGCAACCAAATCACATTTGGTAAAATAGGACCTCAAGTAGACCCCCCAAGGGTTTTAAAAATGCTTAACCGTGACCAAAAATCAAAAGAAATGGTCCTGCAAACTCAAGTTGCAGGTACGGGTTCCAAAACCCAACCCTAAGAACTCACTGTTAAACCCACTTTTATGAATGGGAGATGAAACCCTAGGAAGAATGGAACACAACCAAACAAACCTCAGGTGATTTGGCTCAAAAATGAGCATGTAAGACCGAAGTGCAGGTTTGATTATCAAACCCAAAATCGAGCACATGAACCAGTTTTAATTCCTCAAACGAATGCCAAATGAATTGTCTATATCCTAGAAACATTTTTGATTGAAAACAGTCAAGAATTCTTGAGCCAAACTCCACGAAAATGGAGGTTTTTAACTTCGAGATTTAGGGCAACAGTGATGGAGATGATGGGGAAGACGACGAGTCAACTCGTCACTTGGTTAAAACGGGTGGGTTAACTCGGGACGCGTGGCAGCCTCTGGGCTTGCCACCGAGTAAATGGAACGATGCTGTTTTGGGTTAGGTTTTAATTTTTTAAATGTTAGGGCTGACGTCATCATAACGTCAACCTCACGTATTAAACCGACCAAACCGGTTGGTTCATGTAGAAACCAGACCGGTTCACTTAAAGGGCAAACTGAACCAACTGGTTCAGACCGAAACTTATGAAAATTGTGTTTTGACCCCAACAGTTCTACGAAAATATACTGTGGCCCAATCTTTGGGAAATTTATTCAATTGGACCCCTGGAAAAATAATTAAATAATTAATTTAATTATTTAATAAATAAAACAAAATGACTATTATGCCCCTAATTCAAAATATGACCAAATGAAGTCCAAATCAGACATGTGAATAGTGTATCCTTACTATTTTGAATATTCTGAAGCCAATGGTAGGGTCTGTTCTACTGAGACGGGACCCGAAAAATAAAGACACTTAAAGGGGTAAATGACCAAAATGCCCCTTGTCCAAAATTAACGAGTTATTAGTGCATTCTTACTATCTCGGACCTTCTGAGTCCAATGGTGAGGTCCACAACACGAGACAAGGTCCCAAAAAAAAAAATTGAGACCTGTAAAAATGCTAAAATGCCCAAAATACCCCTGGTGCCCCTAAAGCCAAAATAAAGCCAGAAAGGGTCTAAATTGACTTTCTTCGACCTCTCGGACTCAATAATGGAGTCCAAATTATGAAACAAAGCACGAAAAAATATGACACGTAAAACGATAAATGACCACTTTGCCCTTTTACATATAAGAGTCCAAATTAAATTCTTGGAAAGCCTAAACTGACGTTCTTCGACACTCCGGACTCAATGGTAAAGTCTATTCGACCAAAAGAAATGTCTAAAATAAAAAGACATAAAATTTGATGAATATCATCTGTCAAATGACAATAAATTGAAATATTGCCGAAGTGCTAAACTAAGGCAGTACGAGAAAATAGGATACGAGAAGACACGACACGAAAACATGTGAAGTAAATAAATTAAAATTAAAATTAATGGAGCTACCAGAAGAGTATAAGTTGAAATAAATTAAATTCCTAACACATTAAGTTGTGTCATAGGTTAAGAATGCGAGTTAAATTAAGTACATAAGAAATTTATGAAATCGTGTTAGGATCTAATACGATCTAAGCATAAGCTAAGAAGTATCAGTAGGAAATGTTTGAAGTGAATGTGAAGTTAATGAGGTTATTTATGAATTGTTCTTAGGAACTACAAAGGGAAGGGAACAACCAACTAATAGTGCAAACCCAGGAGATCAAGGTGAGTAACCCTGCATTTGAAGTGGAGATTTTAACTCCATGATTTAAATTGTATTTTAAACTTCAAAATATCTAAAGCATTGAATGTTAAATTCCATATTTCATGACTCCTGTTTTGAAATATTCTGCTTTTATGATTCTCTTATGACATGTTCAGTGAATGATCTCTATTACAGTTCTCTTTGAAAGTATTTAACAGGTTTACCTGTTTTGAAATTGTTATTCCAATTATTTGAAGCTCATATTTTAAATGCTCATAAAAAGCATTTCTTGAAGAAGTCATATTTAAATACTCGTAAAAAGTATTTCTTGAAGAAGCTAAAGTTTTGCCAGATAATGATGCATAAGCATCACCAGTTATTGAGCACCCTTCAGGTTCTCAATTCAGGAAATGCCCGGTAGCAGGATCTAATCCCCCTGGCAACGAGATCTCCCTGAAGTAAAACTAGGGTCTGGTTCGAAACGGATCCTCCAGTTGAAAAGTGAAAAGATGACAAATGATTTTTGGAAATGAAAGCAAGTTTTATCCTTGTTTTTGTTATGCATGTTTATATGCTTTGAAATGTATATACTCTATTTGACGAAATGTTTATTTAGTCTTGAATACTTTAAATGTTTCAAAGCTATCTGTTATAAAAATTGTATGTACTCTGTGTACTCTGTGTTTAAAACATACGAACAGTTGGTAGTGAGAATTTTATAAACTCTTCTGTGCGAAACCACTGCCAATTGGAAACCCATGATAGATCAAGGAATTACTCATTGGGCTTTTCGAAGCTCACCCCATTCCCTAACATTTTTCAGGTACTGACGATGAGTGGGAGCCGTGCTCCATTTTGGGATGACGATTAATAGCTCCGTTATGATCATGGACTTTTTGGAAGTATTAGAACATGTAATTGACTTTTGGAAATAGTTAGAATCTATTGCTGGTTGAACTATGATGTAATAGACTTCAGGTAGTATGTACTTAAGCCATAAGGCAACCGACTATGTAATATGTATAAAATTTTAGAAATTCAATTATGCTCTGAATATATGTTTACATGCTACCATCAACAAGGGTGACAGTACCGGACGGGGGTGCGAAAGTTTTATTAAGAAAAGAAAAGAAAAAAATTTTCACGCTTCTGCAAACCAAAGCCGTACCGCTATCCGATACCGTCACTTATGTACGAGCCTTGGCCCAAGGCCTCCGAGCCGAAGGGTGGCCGTCGCGATCCGGTAATCCATCTAGGGTGGGTTTCGGGTCGTGACAAGCTACAAAAGCTCAACAAGTAAATACAGATCTCCGACACTAGTATTGGTGATTATAAAAGAATATGAATCCATGAATAAGAATATGATAGCCAATCATAAGAAGTAAGATGCTGTGATAGCCAATGAGAACAGTTGCCATAATGGCCAATGAACAATGTGTCACAATGTACAATCAGGAGTAATGGATATAACATCAACATGAAACTCTCAATGATAATATAACAATAAGAATGTACTGCCACAATAAACTGATCACAATCACATCAAGAAGGAAATGTCTCTCAGTACAAAATAATCATAAGGGATAGTGTAACTCAACAGTCGTAGTCAAAACAATCAAATAAGAGATGCATTTATTCTGTGTCAAGGCTTAGCACACCCTCGGTCTTTTGGGGCCCGGCATACCCCCTAGTGAATTCCAATGTATTGCCATATGTTCGTTCACGGACTTGACCCGTAGGTCTGTAGTGTATTAGAAAACATCAGATGGATATTGTGACTGAACACAAATCCGGTACATATAAACATATCATGATCATAAGTGATTCCATAAGAGTATAAAAATGGAATATCATATATATAGTGAAAACATAACAGTAGGCCTTTCAAGGCATGGTGTAGCATGATAACAATGATATAGCAGTCAATCAATGTCCACAAGATAGAACAATATCACATTGTGGAAAATAATAATATCGGGTACGTTCAAGAGCACAAGTTTGGCAGTAAAGTGAACAAGTTGGCTTTGGAAACACCACATGGAAGAGAAAGTGAATTTACTTACCTCTAAATGCAGTCCTATATCAGTAATCCGTGAGTTTGCCCTTTCTTTTTGAGTTCCCTATATATCAATAGATACGTCTCAAAATTAATGCTATTCATCAAATTTTATGCCTTGCTATCATAAGTATCTCTAATATTAGTTTAGACTCTACCATTGAGTCCAGAATGCCGAAGAAAGTCAGTTTAGGCTTTCGCGGAATTCCATTTAGGGTCGGGTAGCAATAGGGGTTATTTTGGTCATTTTAGTATTTTTATGTGTCTTTATTTTTTGGGACCTCTTCTCGTAACACAGATCTCACCATTGGACTCAGAAGGTCCAAGATAGTAAAAATACACTATTAACTTGTTTAATTTGTACATCGGGCCACTTTGACATATTTAATTTAATTAATTAATTTTATCTTATTTAATATAATTTTTTTGTATAATATATATATATATATATATATATATATTTGTGGGAAATGTTGACACGAGATTGTCCTGTCAACTTGGTCACGTGCCTCACTCGCTCACCCAGTGGTTCCCTGTTAGAGTCGTGGGGGCAACAACCCCCGTTATTTTTTTCTCTTTGTTTTAAAACCAAACAGTGGCTAAGCCACTTAGTTGCGAATAGGATATCCCAGTTCCGAATTTAAACCAATTTAATTTCCTACACCCGTGACCAAACAGTCCCCTTCCACTTTTTAAATTAAAACCTTTAACCTAAACGACGTCGTATGCCCCTCACTGTTCATCATCCCTTCCCCCAACCTTCTGATGAGAACCAGTAAGGTTTCGTCACCTTCTCCGATGACGGTGACTATTTTCGATCAGATTTTTGCACAAATTTAACATGGTTCGATACCTAATCGTATGGTGATTTCATATATCCTATCAAAATTAGTTTTCATCTACTATTGGGTGTTGAAATAGTGAGTTACAGCTGAGTTGCAATTTTCCGGTGATCCACTTTTCGCTATGATTCTCTAACTATATTGCTTTCTTTGTTTTTCAAATTTCTTCCTGCACTCAAGGGGATTAATTCCCCATCATAAAATTCAAATTTAAAGCCCAATTTCACAAAAATCGAATCTAACACCATGACCTGCAACTCAACATTTCTCCCTCATCTCTACATCATTTTTATTGATTTTTCTTGCAATATATTCGCCTTTACATGCTCTACAAAACCCAATAATCCAATCTAAACTTCATGCTTTAATATTTTAAAAACAAAAACTAAATTTTACCTACTTGTTTCTGATTTCCCATGTGACAATATTCCCTTTTCTCTCCTTCTGTTCTCCCTTTATTCTCCTTCTTTTCTACTTCTTTTATGTTTTCTACTTAAACATAACACACACATATATACAACAAACTAACCGCCTTCAATCTCTCTCTCTCTCTCTCTCTCTCTCTCTCTCTCTCTACCCCCATTTCAGCAACCTTGCTGCCTTCACCACCTTCACATGAGACACACACAGTGACATACACACACCCACACAGTGACATGCACACAGTGATACACACACACTGTTCCACTTTCCTCCCCTTTCCCTTTTTATTTTCCTTTTACTTAATATACATACATATACACTATACAACATTTATATATATACACATATACATATATTTATACATTATTTGTACGTCCATGTATATCCATATATATATATATATATATATATATACATCCATTTCTAATAGCATATACATACACTCATTTTACTTAAGCTACGCATGCATGAAAACGTTCACATGCATGAAAATACGTGTGTACACGTATTACGAGGCTAAGTCCTGGGTTGCTCGGGTATCGCCCAAAAATGCCTATAAAAATGAACCGTTCACAATCCAATACCATTCAATTACTATGATATCTTAATATAAAGCTTTGACAGTTCGGTTTACAACTAGTGTTTCACTACTCAATCGGGTCTACCTCGGTATACGTGCCATATCCTGGGTCGGGATATTACAACGCAGTGAACCGGATTAAACCATTTGGTTCTTAACCCTATTAAATTGTTCACTTGTTTTGGAAGTGAACCGATCGACTTTCTTTAATGAAGTTTTAAATTTATGAATTGACCCCCAAACTTTGCTGAAATTAAGTTTTTATGCCAATTGTTTCTGTTAATTACAAATTGACCCTAAAAATAATTAAAAATTATTTTTAAATCCTTTTCAATTTTGAGAAATTATCAAAACACCCTTAAACTAAAAACTGGCCAAACATAGGCCAATTAAAATGCATGAATAATCTAACCCAACATTTTTGGGCATTCCGGACTCAATGACGGAGTCTGATTTATGAAATCAAAACCCGAAAAATATGAACTTGCAAACTAGAATAATTTCAATTATGTCCTAATGATTAATTAAGCTATCAATTGAACTTCGATGACCCTGTATGTTAATATTTTTAGACATTCCAGACCTAACGATGAGGTCCATTTTATGAAACGAAGTCCCAAAAATAAGACACGTGAAATATAATAATTATCAAAATACCCTTAACGATCCAAAAGTTAATTAAATGTCAGAGATGGCATATTTTGAGTTTCTTTGATAGTCCGGACTGAATGGTAGAGTCCATTATAGCAAACGAAGCACCGAAAAATATGACACGTGAAAGCGTAAAATTATAAAAATGCTCTTAGACTTAATATAAGCCATAGAGATGCAAAGTAAGATCCGAAAAAACTTAATCTGGTTATCTTTAACACTCCGAACCTAACGTTGATGTCATTTAAGAAAAATAAGACCCAATAACAAACCACAAAATGACAAAGACGTCTTTAAGACTAAAATAAGCTACCAAAAGAGTATAAAAGAAATTAAAAGACATATGTTAATGTCTTAAAGCTTGCCTGGACTCAAAAATGATGTCCACATGAGTAAACGATGAATCAAATGAAATGAGACGAAAATGACATAATTACTAAAATACCCTTAATCGGATAATAAACTTCAGATGGGACCTGGGGGAGAGTATGGGATCTACCTTAGGGTTTAGAGGGCCACTGAATCCAAAAATAGAACTGGTCAAGGCTAGTAACATAAAAAAGATAGTGATTAATTAAGAATCATATGTTTATTCAGATATTGAATTCAATTTAATATGTGAACTAGGATCACCAGTGAGGGCATAAAAATTAGACAAGTGCCAAGACAAGTAAAGTAAGCAAGTAAAGGAAGTACTATGGACTCTGGACCACAAATGAGTAATCCTGGACTTTGAAGTGAAGGTTTTAACTCCACGATTCTGAAGTGTTTTAAATTCTATTTTCTGTATTTACATGACTCGTGTTTCAAATATGCTATTTGTTTCATTTTCAAATGCTATTATAAACTGCAAAGTATACTTGTTTTAAATGCCAACTATTTATAAAGTTCTTGCTTTAGCATATCTATTTTAACTTCAAAGTTGTGTTAAATGCCTCTTTGAAAGTGAAGTTTCTCATTCCAGCATTGTTTAAAATACTTCTGAAAGTTATGTTTAAATGCTTATAAAAGTTATGTTTAAGCACTCTGAAAGCTATGTTAAAGAACTCTTGAAAGTTATGTTTAAAATACTCTTAAAAGCATCTATTTGACAAACTAGGTTTTAAAATGCCTCTGTTTGCAAACTAGTAATACAAGATAATCATGCATAAGCAGTGCGTGATCATGAGATCCTTCGGATTCACTACTTATAATGCCCGATAGAAGGTTTATCTCCTAGGCATGAGATATCTCTATGTGTTAACCTTAAAGTCCGGTTCGAAATGGATTCTCCTATTAAAAAGTGAAAACAAGCATGAAAATAAATGGTAGAAGGTTTTCAAACCCCTATTTACGTGAAAAGGGTTTTAAACAGCCCTATTTTTAATGACAAAGGGTCATATCCTCTCGTTTACAAGAAAATGATTTTTATCATCCTGTTTAAGAAGTAAAGGATTTAAATTCCTCCTTTTTTATTTGAACCAACATTTGAAGCTCCTTGGCCACTAAATGGCAATCCTGTACGTGTTTATAAGTTTCTGCTACGTGAATTATTGACGCAAACCTCCTTGTACAAGACTATGTTTTAAATATTACTTGATTTAAAATTCCTTGCTTCAAGTGTCTTGTACTATGTGCTATGAATGTGATCAGTCGATAGCGTAGTTTTATCATGAAATACTTTTTGCTTCAAAAACACTATCGATTGTAAAATTCATGACAGGGTACCGAAATTACTCATAAGCTTTATATAAAACTCACATGGATTTGTTCATGGTTGTACAAGTGATACAAAGGTGGGGTATGGGACCCACAATTACAGTGAAGTACAAGTTCAAAAGTTCAAAAGTGTATGAGGTATGGGACTCACGAGTAAGGTAAACATAAAGTTCAGAAGTGGGTGAGGTATGAGACTCACGGGTAAGGTAAACATAAAGTTTAGAAATGCGTGAGGTATAGGACTCACAGGTAAGATAAACATGAAGTTCAGAAGTGTGTGAGGTATGGGACTCACATTTAGAATAGGATGAAATTTAGATGTGAATGTGGGGTATGGGACCCAAAATTAATGTATTATTAATAAATGTAATTTAATGATTCAAAAAAAAAAAAAAATCTAGCCTATCTAGATACAAGAAGGATCTATGTTACATGTGTAATTGTTTCCACTGCAATATATGAACTTGATGTGATGTATGATTTGAAATTGATTTGTTTAAGAATTTCACCCGTATCCATTAATCTGCATAGGGTGGGTTTCGGGATGTGACAGACATGCATTCCAATACCCTAAGGGCCAAAGGGTAGAGGTGTAGAGATAGTCATGGGGATGCAATATACCGCGTGTGCCACTTGGGTAAACAGTTAGTAGGTCTGTACTTGAGGAACAAGATGAAGCGACGTTATGAACACATTATGAATTAATAAAGTAAGTAAATTTGAAAGAAATGATATTAATAATGAGATATCTAAATAAGATGGAAGAAAATACAGTAATAGAATAAGGTGTATGCTAGAACATCTAAGGTCTTCATGACTTGGGGATAGGTTATCAAACCCCATTTGGGACATGTATATGAGGAAATCTTTAAGAATCCTATAAATTCCTGTTGGCACATGAACTCCTATGAACCATCAAAAATAGATAAATGCAAACAATAAAGGGTGAGATTCTTAGTATAATCACGTTTGAAATAGTTAAAGATGCCCACATAAATGAATTAACCAACCATGGTTAAAGATAAGGAAATAGGTGAACGAAGACATTATAATGCATGTGTATGTTCTAGATTATACTTACTCAGATTTGTTAAAGTTGGGATTGTAATTAGGTACCTTGAAAGGGAACCTCGATACTAATATAAATGGCAATGGGTGAAATTTCTTATATCTAGAAAGCAAAATGAATAAGAACATGAAAGATTAATAAGGATAAGGCTTTGTGAGTAACCTTTAGGATTGTTTAGAGGGTAAGGGATTTTGTGATGGCATAGAGTTGTGTAAGGGAATTATGAGTGATAAATCTAAGTGCTTTAAATGTGGAAACTATAAGGTATGACCTAAATTTCGAGGATGAAATTTTTCAAAGAGGGAAAGAATGTAAAGATCTAGATTTTTCCTAAAATATATGAAATTTAAAATATTGATAATAATGCCAATGAAAAGGGAGAATACATGGATGGATTGTATCATTTGAATGTTCTTAAGCTAAAATGTGTTAGTGTTTAATTGAATAAGTTAAGTGTTGTTAACTTAAGTAAAAAGACAAAAGAGAGCATGGAATAAAAAGAAAAGGTAAAGAAACAAGGAGGGTAATAGATATTTTTTCCCTATGTCTTACTTTTTAGCCTTATAGGGCCATAACCACACACCCAAAATGTAATACCCCGAAAAACTCGATATGACCAAAACGGCATCCCAACCTAATAAAATTAGGCTATGTAACGGTACTGTTTGAAATGACTATGAATACATTAAGCCATAATGGAATTAATTATCCTAAGATACAAAATTAATTAAAAACACCAAAGGTGGTGCATGCTCGGGAGGTTGACGACCTGGCCAACTAAGTCAAAATAATTTGGAACTAGTGCCGAATTGACAACATGAGACTATGTCACGCCTCGAATTTCCGCGAACCCGAGGCGCGAGTAACGAAACTAAAAGAAAATAAAATAAAGGAAAATTCAACAGATTCAACCCAAACTTACATTCATTTCCTTCAATGTGCATCCATGTAAAGTATAGTCAATAAAAACATTCAACATGTCATTCGGACTTAAGCCCTACATCACAAAATATGCCCCCACGGACCAAATATCCTCCTAAGCTCATATCTCCTCCACTCTGCAAGACTTTCTCAAGTCTCAAGTGCCGGGAGCGTCATCTGTAATGTGTTGTCCCACGAATGGGTCAGCTCAACTGCTGGTACAATATAATGCTAATGCAAGAAACAAAATTAAGGGCGTGGCATGTGCAAGTGTACAGTTATTTCTACATGTCATTCAATATCATTCATACAATGTACTAGCAATAATCTACATGCCATCCAACTCGTTAACCTAATCTAAGGCATGGCATGTGCAAGTGTAAAGTTATATCTACATGCACAATTATAACCTACATGCCATCCAATTCATCCATACAATGCATTAACAAGATTCATCACACATTCATGAATTCATTAATACAATGTAATGAAAATATGCGTGACACGCCCATGCAACTCTATGCCACACTCATGTCAACCCTATGCCATGTCAACTCTATGTCACACCCATGTCAACTCTATGCCACACCCATGTCAACTCATGTAATGTAATGTAATGTCTCTTCACAGATCGCTCCCGTTGGTTCGGGTACCAAATGCAATATCATGTCCCTTCACGGATCGCTCCCGTTGGTTCGGACACCAAATGCAATATCATGTCCCTTCACGATCACTCCCGTTGGTTCGGGTACCAAATGCAATATCATGTCATATCCAAGGAATCACACTATGCCAATATGCTTTGATTCCACTATACCATAATGTAATCTCAATAAAGCATCATATCCACACATGAAGCATGCTTTAAATAATGTATTACACAATAACATTCAAATCAAAAGATCCTTTCATCAAGGTTACATGCCATACATAGTCCATTTAACACATGCCTTAAGTCACATATTTCATAATCCCAACAATTCTCAAAAACATAATCCACACATTATGCTAACACATGCAATTTACACATAGGCATGATCCACCTTCATCACCAAACTTTCAAAAGGATAACAAGGGGCACATAAGCATATAAGCAATAAAACAAACATGTGAATCATCAAGTCAACATAGCAATTATTCCTAAACTTAATTCTATTTCTTAATTAGCACAATATATCGTACTTGACGGGTTGTCCTCAACCCAAGAAGTCGTACTCGTAGCATAGCGAAACTAACAGTAAGAATGGAGAAGGTCAGACCACCTTCTCCTTGCCTCTTGGTGTCCCTAAAATCATAAAACACAACTCAGTTCATTTGATACTTGAATGATGCGATTCATCAAATTTTAAGTCTTTATTTCATGAGTTCTTATTTTACTAGAATAAACTCTACCATTGGGTCCGGAACGTCGAGGAAAATAGGTTTAAGCTTTCGTGGAATTTAGTTTGGACGTTTGTACTAAAAGGGACAAGACGGTCGTTTTTCACTTCACGGTTTTCTAATTCTCAAGATCTCTTCTCATAAATCGGACTCCATGGTTGAGTCCGGAATGTTCCAAATAATAAAGTTTACTATTCGTTTACTTTAATCGGGGTTCGTTTGCCTAGTTTTTGAATTAGGGGTATTTTGGTAATTTTTAAGGGTTCTACGTGTCTTTTATTTTTGGGGACCTCATCTCGCATCACGGACCTCACCGTTGGTCTTAGGAGGTCCAAGATAGTCAGAAAACATATATGACTTGTCTTATTTGGGCTTCGGGCCATTACGGGGTATTTAATTTAATTAAATCATTTTAATTAAATTAAAGTTATTAAGTATAATATATATATATATATATATATATATTTGTTGCACATTCTGACAGGCGCGTATAGGGTGGCACCCAGGCCAAGTGTCACCTCCTCTTCTCACCGGTCCTTCATTCGAATCGCAGCACCCGCAATTCCTGTGTAATCCCCCTCCTTTTTTTTTTTTTTTTTTCTGAATGTATTTAGAGTTGTTGGGCCAACAAAAAGAAGAGGCCTAGTGGTTTAATAAGAGGGGCCCAAAGGGTTTTAAAATAAAATAGGGGGCCCAAGAGTTTTAAAATAAAACAGGCCCAAAGGCCTCAACCCAAGTCGCCTTCCTTCGTCCCCGACCTTCTGGTCGTCCCCTCCGGTGAGCCACCCCAGCGGCGGCCACTGGAAACCGTAGCCACCCCACTGCTTCATATATTTTTTTTGACGTTCGTTCTTCAAGCTTCCCACCCCAAACTCTTACCAAAGACCTAAGGGTTCACTTAACGCGGTCTTTGACCCCAAAACAGGAGACTCCCGACACCCAGGCCCGTCTCTCCAGCCATGCAAACCCAGATTCCGACCAACTGTATTTCATGGTTTCAGGCTTGGTTCTTGGTGGTTTTTAGCTCCTACTCAGTCCTAATGGATGTCTGCATCTCCTAGCAATACTTTCCACAACCTAAAACAAAGTTTTCACACACAAATCTTATGAAACCCGAAATTATCCTAACCTATAACTCTCATTTTCTCCCTCATTTCTTGGTCATTTTCATTCATTCTTTTTGCAAAAATTTCCTTATGTTCTACTCTACAAGACCCAATAATCTAAATCAACTATCATGCATTTTAAAATTTAAAAACAGAATCAAGCTTACCTTTCCTTCTGAACTTTTCTCACTCCTCTCTTGGTGCAACTTCTCCTCTTCTTGGTTCATCTTCTTGGACTTCTCAGTCTCCTCACGTTGCTCTTTCTCTTTCTTTCTTTCCCTCTTTCTAACCCAACGAACCCATGTGTGTATACATATATCATAATTCTCTTTCTCTCTTTACATCAGACCTACACCTACTCTGGAAACCCTCTTACACACACAACCAGTAGCCCCCTTTCATCTGACTTTCTTCCCTACTCTTTCTTTTCTCCCTTTGCATTTAATGTTGCTTGTATTTTTGTATTATATATATGTATATTATATTACACTCACACACACAGAGCAACACAACCGTACACACACACAGCTGCACACATATCACATAGACACCTACACAGCCTGTCCTCCACCCCCTTTAATTTATATATATATATATATATATACATATCTATATGTATATATACCGTACATCAAACATGTACATATGTGTGTGTATATATATATATAATCACGTATGCATCACCCACATACAAACATACATAACCCACATTTTAAATTAAATAAATAATAACAATAATAATAATTAAATAAATATTTTTATTCCCAAAAAAAAAAAAAATTTCCTGGTCATTACATCCTTCCCTCCTTAAAGAAAATTCATCCCGAAATTTAAAACAATGTACTTCTTAACAAAATTCAGAAAGAGTAATACGAAAGGCTATTGTGACATAGAAGCGTGTAGCCTTACCTATGGATCATTCGTCTCTCCCTCAGCCAGGCGATGTGGAATGCATTACCCTCTCCCATTACTCTCTCCCCCCAAAGGAACCTCGTCCAATTGGGCAGGTGTGTAGCGGCGTGCAGACATCCCCACATTCCCTGCTAGGGTCTGGTCCTGATCCCATCTATAACGACTCACTCCACATGGTACAACTCATAATAACATCCTCAAAGGCAGTTGGCCTTTCAGTGCCAATCTTTCCCAATCCATCCAAGCATCATAATCCACCTCAATAATTCAACACAATAATAAAATAGAGGAAAATTCTTACTGTTCACAAGGACACCTCAAAATCTCTCACACAATAATCAACTCACCACCCGTACCTCAATATAACTCAATAACTCAGTTCCCAGCATTATAATCATAAAACTTAAAGCAATGCATCATGGTTCAAAAGAACAAAACACTTGTTAAACTCTTCATTAGATTAAATCACGTATACTCATCAATTGTTACACACATTCATGTGAACACATTTAAACATATTCTTATACATGCATCAACATCAATCAATCTACGTATAAAACCATATTTACAGTACGATAACAGGCACTAAACTAGCATACTCACATATAAAATCAGCAAGTAACATTCAATGGCTAACATGTAGCCTACCACATCAGCACCCAAGTATTAAAATCCATCTTAAGAATATACAGATACACTAATAAGCATGGCAAATATGAATGAATAAGATGCACTAAAATCTATCGGTACTCTAAAATCCATCGGTACTCCAGTCCATGAACTAAAAACAAGGAACATACCTCGAGCCGTGGAAAGCTCGGAAGTAGATGTCTCAGGTGCAGCTACTGCATAAACATGACCCTGGATAGTCTAGTTCCGCCTACCCCCCTCTCTGCCCCTGTTGACCCCCTCCCTTCTGCCCGAGAGGTCTAGCATCCTATGTGGAGGGCGTAGGCGAAAAATGTGGTGCTGGGGATCCATAGTCTAAATGTGGCCGTGGTAGTGATGTCTGAATGGGCTGATAATGAGGTGGCCTCTGCGAGCCCTGTGAAGTCTACCCTTGAGGACAGTTGGCCCTAACATGGTCTATCTAGTGACAAGTATAACAGAGCTGAGGAGCTCTCCACCCCTGACTCTGTGCTTGAGGCGGAAATAGCATCTGGACCGATTCGGCTCCTTGTCCTTGACTAGGGTCTCTTTGGGGGCAGTTGGTGAATCTATGGTCAGGATGTCCACATAGAAAACAAGTAATGGGTCCTTGGGGTGCTTGTGCAGAAGAAGTACTAGTTCGATACCTCTTCGGTGGTCCCTTACTAGTATAGACTGGGACAGATGTAAGAGCCTGTGCTGTAATCGCCCTACTCTGTTTCTGGGACTCTCTAATCCCTCTAAGGTCAGCCAACTCTCTCTCAACTCTAGTGGCCCTAATCACTGCCTCCTCATAGGTCTCTATAATGTGTCCTGCCAGCCTCTCTCTGATAGAGGCCTTCAGCCCTTTGAGAAAATAGTAAACCCTCAACTCCTCCATTCTAATAATGTGTGGGGCAAACCTCCCCAATGCAGTGAAACGGGACTCGTACTGAGTCACTGTCATATTCCCTTGAGTAAGTGTTTCAAACTCCTTCCTAAACCCGAACCTGGCAAACTGTGGAAAATAGTGGTCATTGAACATGGCCACAAATGCATCCCAACCCTCGCCAAAACGGTGTAGTCGGTCAGCGGCTACCTCCCACCACTGGCTGGCCAACTCAGTGAACTGAAAGGTGGCACATCGAATCCTCAGGTGTGGCTCAGTAATCCCCTGTGAGTCCAAAATCCTAGTGATCTGTCTCAACCATTCCTCTGCAACCAATGGGTCAGGCTGTCGAGCAAAAGTAAGGGGTCTCATCCTCTAGAACACCTTCATCACGAAGATATCCCTGGTCTAACCACCCGTGGTCTGGATCTCCAAGATAATACGGAGACACTCTTGTAAAAGGGCCGTCATGTCTCTGGCACTAACTGTTTGCTCCACTTCCTCCACTAGGACTGGGGCAGGAGCTGGAGTAGGTGCTGATACAGAAGCAGGAGCAGTAGCCTCCTCTGTTGTGCTATGCTTAAGAGCAATAGCTCTGGGTCTGCCACGCCGAGGTGGGATAGCAGCCCTAGTCTACCCAGCCTAGGTGGTCCAGCCCTCGCAAAAGTCTGTCTCGGTGGCATGAGTCTATAAGTCCAAGGAAAAAAATATTAACACCTCCCCTCACATATTATACATAGATATTTAGACGAATACTAAACATGTACTTGCCAACAATTCACACTTCACAAGTAACGAATATAACTTGTTATAACACTTGCCTAATCAATACCTACATAACTAACGTCAACCATTCCCACTCGTTGGTTACTTTAAACAATTTATACCTAGTTCTAACACCGTCTTTCGTAAGGAACGAATTTATTTAAACAATACAATATACGCATACTCTAGTCACACTAGTATTCAACTAGCCTACCAATATTCAACCCTAAGTGAATGCTAGTTGAAAATAAGACCTTTTTTTTTTTTTCATAAACAGGGTTTAACACAAGGACATCTCTAAAATTTTAAAGGTAAGCACTCGGAGTATCCATCATCCAATCTATACACAAAAAGCTCCACAAGTCTAAATTCTTATTTTAACATTTTAAGGTTTTGACGTGTCTTTTATTATTTCTTACTTTTATAGCTAGGTAATAACCCTTCATGGATCACAGCTCCTTTTGTTACTGGCTGATGAGGCGCCATCCATCAACTATAACGCAAGACCTGAGACCAATCCAGTTTGTATGAATATCATAATCATAATACTATAATCCATGAAAATCGGTCACTAACCTAGCACACATAAAATTAACAAGCCACAATCAACAGCTAACACATAAACATGTAAGTATGCAATCCATTCCAAGAACACACATATACATAGGGGAACACAACTGACTAGGCATATAACTAGGTCTACGGCCTATCTCATAAATAACTAGACAGATGACCTACCATACAGACATCCAAGTGCACAACCTATATTTCAAATAACTATGCATACGACCTATCCCATAAAATATACGGTCTACTACGGAGACCTGCGTTTCTAATCTTAGTCAACTCTTATATCAAACAATCACCTACTCTCAGTTAATTGGGAAATAGAGTACAGTGCATATCCGTGCACACCAATGTAACACGTGCACATAAATCATACCACCCAAACTAGCCACAAATAACTTAAGGTCTAAACTTCTCCCACTGTCCCAACGTATTCGAACCTATGCTCTTATACTATGTTGTCACGCCCCGAATTCCCGCGAACCCGAGACGCGAGTAACGAAACTAAAAGAAAATAAAATAAAGGACAATTCAACAGATTCAACCCAAACTTACATTCATTTCCTTCAATGTAATCCATGCAAAGCACAGTCAATAAAAACATTCAACATGTCATTCGGACTTAAGCCCTATATCACAAAATATGCCCCCACGGGCCAAATATCCTCCTAAGCTCGTTTCTCCTCCACTCTGCAAGACTTCCTCAAGTCTCAAGTGCCGGGAGCGTCATCTATAATGTGTTGTCCCACGAATGGGTCAGCTCAACTGCTGGTACATATAATGCTAATGCAAGAAACAAAATTAAGGGCGTGGCATGTGCAAGTGTACAGTTATTTCTACATATCATTCAATATCATTCATACAATGCACTAACAATAATCTACATACCATCCAACTCGTTAACCTAATCTAAGGCGTGGCATGTGCAAGTGTAAAGTTATATCTACATGCACAATTATAACCTACATGCCATCCAATTCATCCATACAATGCATTAACAAGATTCATCACACATTCATGAATTCATTAATACAATGTAATGAAAATATGCGTGACACGCCCATGCAACTCTATGCCACACTCATGTCAACCCTATGCCATGTTAACTCTATGTCACACCCATGTCAACTTTATGCCACACCCATGTCAACTCATGTAATGTAATGTAATGTCCCTTCACAGATCGCTCCCGTTGGTTCCGGTACCAAATGCAATATCATGTCCCTTCACGGATTGCTCCCGTTGGTTCGGGCACCAAATGCAATATCATGTCCCTTCACGGATCACTCCCATTGGTTCGGGTACCAAATGCAATGTCATGTCCCTTTACGGATCGCTCCCGTTGGTTCGGGTACCAAATGCAATGGCATGTCCCTTCATGTCATATCCAAGGAATCACACTATGCCAATATGCTTTGATTCTACCATACCATAATGTAATCTCAATAAAGCATCATATCCACACATGAAGCATGCTTTAAATAATGTATTACACAATAACATTTAAATCAGAAGATCCTTTCATCAAGGTTACTTGCCATACATAATCCATTTAACACATGCATTAAGTCACATATTTCATAATCCCAACAATTCTCAAAAACATAATCCACACATTATGCTTACACATGAAATTTACACATAGGCATGATCCACCTTCATCACCAAAATTTCAAAAGGATAACAAGGGACACATAAGCATATAAGCAATAAAACAAACATGTGAATCATCAAGTCAACATGGCAGTTATTTTTAAACTTAATTCTATTTCTTACTTAGCACAGTATATCGTACCTGACGGGTTGTCTCAACCTAAGAAGTCGTATTCGTAGCATAGCGGAACTAACAGTAAGAATGCAGAACGTCAGACCATCTTCTCCTTACCTCTCGGTGTCCCTAAAATCATAAAATACAACTCAGTTCATTTGATATTTGAATGATGTTATTCATCAAATTTTATGTCTTTATTTCATGAGTTCTTATTTTACTAGAATAAACTCTACCATTGGGTCCGGAACATCGAGGAAAATAGGTCTAAGCTTTCGTGGAATTTAGTTTGGACGTTTGTACTAAAAAGGACAAAACGGTCATTTTTTACTTCACGGTTTTCTAATTCTCAATATCTCTTCTCATAAATTGGACTCCACGGTTGAGTCTGGAATGCTCAAAATAATAAAGTTTCACTATTCGTTTACTTTAATTGGGGTTCGTTTGCCTAGTTTTTGAATCAGGGGTATTTTGGTAATTTTTAAGGGTTCTACGTGTCTTTTATTTTTGGGGACCTCATCTCGCGTCACGGACCTCACCGTTGGTCTTAGGAGGTCCAAGATAGTCAAAAAACATATATGACTTGTCTTATTTGGGCTTCAGGCCATTACGGGGTATTTAATTTAATTAAATCATTTTAATTAAATTAAAGTTATTAAGTATAATATATATATATATATATATATAAATATATTTGTTGCACATTCTGACGGGCGCGTATAGGGTGGCACCCTAGCCAGGTGTCACTCCCCTCCTCACCGGTCCTTCGTTCGAATCGCAGCACCCGCAATTCCTGTGTAATCCCCCTCCCCTTTTTTCTTTTTTCTTTTTTTTTTTCTGAATGTATTTGGAGTTGTTGGGCCAACAAAAAGAAGAGGCCCACTGGTTTAATAAGAGGGGCCCAAAGGGTTTTAAAATAAAGCAGGGGGCCCAAGAGTTTTGAAAAAAAACAGGCCCAAAGGCCTCAGCCCAAGTTGCCCCCTTCATCCCCGACCTTCCGGTCGTCCCCTCCGGTGAGCCACCCCAGCGACGGCCGCTGGAAACCGTAGCCACCCCACTGCTTCATATATTTTTTTTGACATCCGTTCTTCAAGCTCCCCACCCCAAACTCTTACCAGAGACCTAAAGGTTCACTTAACGCGGTCTTTGACCCCAAAACAGGAGACTCTCGACACCCATGCCTGTCTCTCCGGCCATGCAAACCCAAATTCCGGCCAACTGTATTTCATGGTTTCAGGCTTGGTTCTTGGTGATTTTTAGCTCCTACTCAGTCCTAATAGATGTTTGCATCTCCTAGCAACACTTTCCATAACCTAAAACAAAGTTTTCACACACAAATCTTATGAAACCCGAAATTATCCTAACCTGCAACTCTCATTTTCTCCCTCATTTCTTAGTCATTTTCATTCATTCTTTTTTCAAAAATTTAAAAACAGAATCAAGCTTACCTTTCCTTTCTAAACTTTTCTCACTCCTCTCTTGGTGTAACTTCTCCTCTTCTTGGTTCAACTTCTTGGACTTCTCAGTCTCCTCACGTTGCTCTTTCTCTTTCTTTCTTTCCCTCTTTCTAACCCAATAAACCCATGTGTATATACATATATCATAACTCTCTCTCTCTCTCTCTCTACATCAGACCTACACCTACTTTGGAAACCCTCTTACACACAACCAATAGCCCCCCTTCATCTGACTTTCTTCCCTACTCTTTCTTTTCTCCCTTTGCATTTAATGTTGCTTTTATTTGTGTATTATGTATATGTATATTACATTACACTCACACACACACCAACACAACCGTACACACACACAGCTGCACACACAGCACATACACACCCACACAGCCTGTCCTCCACCCCCTTTAATTTATACATATACATATCTATATGTATATATACCGCACATCAAACATGTACACATGTATATATATATATATATAATCACGTATGCATCACCCACATACATACATACATAACCCACATTTTAAATTAAATAAAGAATAACAATAATAATAAATAAATAAATATTTTTATTCCCAAAAAAAAAAAAATTCCCTAATCATTACAGACTAGTATGGATAATTAATTATGAAAATATTGTGAAAATGAAATAAGGCATTAACAAGGACCAAGTATCGGTAAAATGAGTAATGATGATACCGAGCCTCGGATTACTACCAAATTTGCCAGAATTCCATAAATTGATTTTATGGAATAAATATCAAATACAATAATGCATACCAAAAAATATGCATATATATAAATACATGTGTGAATTAATATATATATATATATATGTGATTACATTACATGGGACCATTACATAATGTATAATGTATATCTATATATATATATATGTACTATACATTATTATGTATAATGTCTAATGTACATAAGTCCTTTATGATGTGTAATGTATATATACATATAAAAGGGAAATAAAACAACAAAACTTCATCTAACGAAGTCGACACATGAAGAACATGAATGAAATTTTAAGACTTCAATTTATTAAATCAATGCGTGAAGGAAATAAATAAGAATACGAGCAAGGAAAAATAGTGCAAATAATGAAAAGTGCCAAACAAGGCATAAAAGGAAAAAGATGGGAAAAATGAGGCATAAGTGTTGGCCAAGGGACTTGAACCCTTGACCAAAAATGATGAAAGAACTTGAACCTAAAAAGAAAGGCACTTGAGCTGCCCATATTTTGTATCTTATATTACACAATTATTTTATAAATAGGATAAAATGACGATTTTACCCCTAGGTCATAAATAAATTAAATAAAGTCGAAACTGAGATTCGAAAGAAGCTATCTTAATATTTTTAAACGTTCCAATCACAATAAAAATGTCAGATTGGACATCCGGGGACTTCGGGGTGGTCCCACCATAAGATATAAAATTACCAAAATACCCCTAATACAGTACGATGCCCAAATAAAGTCCAAATTGAATGAAATTGATACCAATGGAGGTCCAAATAGTTGTGAAATCACATAAATGATTAAATAATGATTCCGGGTTGGAAATTCATAAATGTGAAATGACCAAAATACCCCTAAGCATAGGAAACGCAAAGGAAAGGCCGAATAAATGGCCAATCTGATACAATCGGTTGTAATAAGCATAATAATGTGAATTGAGGGTCTAAATAAGACTCTGAAACAGTCAAGGTATAAAATAAAAAATGACCAATGTGTCCCGATGATCTAAAACAGATACCAAATGAGATTCAAAAGATTCAAAAATTTATATAAAGGACATGTGAAATATTCTAAGGATCACGATAGGGTCCGGGACAAGAATGACAAATTACCATTTTTATACTAAGGTTAAATAAGTGATTCATTGATAACGAATGAAGTCAAAATGACTTAGTTTATAATTCTGAAAGCTACTAAGCTTAATTAAGGAATTTAATAGCCTAAGTTGAAAACCAACAAATGGGAAATAGGCCAATGGACTTAATTAGGCAACCTGATAGACTCTTGAATGGATAAATCCTTATATTTCTATGATTAATGATGATTATTCAGGAAATACAAGGATGTGCTTAAGGACATATTTGGAAAATATCAGAGTATCTGTAAATGGAGATAAGCATACAGTTTGTAAGTAACTTGAAACTTCTGACTTGGCGATATTTTAACTACCATAGTATTTTCATATACTATACTGTTTAAATGCACATACTT
Source organism: Nyssa sinensis (assembly GCA_008638375.1). NCBI lineage: Eukaryota > Viridiplantae > Streptophyta > Magnoliopsida > Cornales > Nyssaceae > Nyssa > Nyssa sinensis. Next base: position 22,482,686 of record CM018050.1, read on the forward strand.
AAATGCATATATTTTGTACTGTATTACACTTGGCATGATTCCGTTCTGTTCTGCTCTTCTGTCTTGTTCTAATTCTGTTTTGTTACATGCTATTCAAATTCTGTTTTGATTCTGTTCTGTTATGTTTTGACTCCTGGGCCCATTACAGGTTGAGCGGTATGGCTTAAGTAAGTCAGAGCAAAACCTAGAGGGTAGAAGCCCCTTGAGTGTCCGCTTATAGGCAACTGGGAAAGGCTCATATGTTTGTTCGGCATCCTGTTCTGTTCTACTTCACTCAATTCTGTCCTGTTCCATTCTGATCTATTTTACAAGCAAAACCCAGACGGTAGAGGCCCCACGAGTGTTTGCTTATGGGCAGTTGGGAAAGGCTTATACATACTTGATGTTATGCCTATGCTTCTAATAGATATATGGCATTATGATCTGTTCTGCTCTATTCTATTCTAATTTGTTCTGTTCTGTTCTGTTTTATTCCGATCTGTTTGTTCTATTTAGTTCAGCTATGCTTTGTTCTCCTTAAACTGCATTTAAAGTGGATTTTATGAAATTGTTATCTCTGAAGTGACTAAATTATCCATGTGCTTTATAAGCAAGAACTGGTTTTGAAACCCATGGTAGGAACCTATGTTACTCACTGGACTTGTTAAAGCTCACTCTATTATACTAAAATTTTTTAAGATTTATCTCCATTGGATTAAAAGGCACAAAGAAATGAAACTAGTAGCCCGGAGGCATCCCAAGCTAGGATTTGATGGCAATGAATTATGGAGTCTTGGATTATTATGGACTGAATTATGCTATTCAGGTTCGTGGTATTATGTTATCTATTCATTGATATAGAATAGATGTATTAGGACATGGCTCATGTATATTGGTACTCTAGAGATATTTGGTAATTGATTATAGACGTGTTCTGATGTGCTTAGATGAGTTGCATTCCCGACTTAAAAAAGTTTTAATTTTCACTGCTCTGACCCTACATTTGGAATACAATTCTTTGTAAAGTTTTGAAGTTTTCCTTTGGTTGGTCGCATTGTCGGTAAGGAGACTGGTAAGGTGGCCAACTGGCATCACGTCATCGGCATCCACGTAGGGTGGGGTACTGGATGTGATACAAAACATACACCAAACACATACATACATGCATAAAATTACGTCAAAAGTGGGGAGGAGGGGGAGGGAGGGGGAAGAAAGATGAGGGAAAAATGGGGAAAACCCTAAAACCTTATAGAAACTTAGAAGATCATCAAGAAATTGAGGAAATCTTGAAAGCTTGCAAAAGGATTAGGGTTTAGCCACTTCACACCCACTCTTAAAGAATCTATCCAAAATCAAAAAAAGGAAAGTTAGGGTTTTCATCAAAGCTTGAAGAAATTGAGGTAAGAATTTCTAAACCTTGGTAAAAAATATGTGTATAGGTAGTTTAATCATGCTATAATTTCATTTTTTTCCATGAAAACACTTGTTCATGTAATTTGGGTTATCTGTTGCTTGTGAGTTAAAAATCTAATTATTTGATGTTTGTTTCTTTTAAATTGGTTTGCTTTCATCTTATCTTTCTATCGATACTACACCTGATTGATTATGAAATGAATTATATGGTGGATCGACAATGTGGGTTTGTCATATTCCCGTAACCCACCTTATGCGGATTAGGTGATACGAGTGAGCTTAACCAACATTACATTACATAAATCAAGTTTGAATATTTCACAACATTAACCCATGTTAGTTCCTGATGGCATCAACTATGGTTCCTATACCTTATGTTCACCTCTCGTACCTATTTGAACTTCATACTTACGCTAACTGTGAGTCTCATACCTCACGTTCACATCTAAACTTCATTCTTATGCTAATTGTGAGTCCCATACCTCACGTCCACATTTGAACTTCATACCTTCACTTTTCAACCCGAAATGGCATAGGTAATATCTATGAGTGCTTTATGAAAAGCTTGTGAGTAATTTCAATACCTTATCTTGGGTTTTCAACTGATAATAGGCTTAAGTATGAAAGAGTTTATAACAGGAATCCCTATTAATTTTTTGCACAATCTAAAACTCTGAATACAAAATCATCGAATCGTAAAACACAAAGCATTTTAGGGCATTCAAGTAAAGCATTTAATTTTTCCAATACAAAGTAGGAGGATTCAGTTCTTTAAATATAATCAGAAACATAAATCCTTTAATAATGAAATATGAGGATATAAATCATTTTCAGAGCAATGGGGGTTAATAACCTTCTACCATTTCAGAATGTTGCATCTTTCCACTTTACACGAGTGTCTATATCGCTCCAGACTCTAAGCTTAATAGGAGGTCAATATATTCTACATGACCTAAACAAGAGATATCTCTACCATTCTCATGCGTAATACAAGAGTAAGTCCTGAAGGAAACTCTAAACAAGAGTGCTTATACATTATTTATCATGCATTACTGGTTCGTAAATAGTAAGCATTTAAATATTATTTTTCAAGCATATACTTTTCAAGAACAATTAAATATAGCTGGAATGAGAAACATTTATTTTTCAAAAGAAGACATTTAACACAAATTTTCAATCAAAGATAGGCATGCTTGAAATAAGAATCGTATAAATAGCTAGTATTTTAAAAAAACAAATTTTCAATTCACGATAACAGTTTGAAAACAAAAAAAGAAACATATTTAAAATAGGAGTTCTACAAATCAAAAATTTGAATTAAAATATTTCATAAGTCATGGAGTTAAATTCTCCACTTCAAAGTCCATGATTACTCACCTGTAGTCTAGAGTCCACAGTCCTTTCCTTTTTTTTTGCTTATTTGACTTGCCTTGGCACCTATCTTATCCTTATTCCCTCGCCGGTGATCCTAAATCATGGTTCATAATACTTTGATACTATATTAGTACACATCTCAGCTCAATCCTTTGCTTACTTAGCTTTTTTAACCTCTTTTAAACTTAATCTTACTATTTAGGGTTCCCTTACAATCTTTAATTAGGTTTTCTAACACTTTGTAGTTCATTGTATGGTTTACTTTAGCCTTTAAGAGCATTTTGTTCATTTTCCCTTTATGTCTTATTTTGTTCAGTTCATCGTTTGCCTAAACGAGCTTCATTTTTTTGTCCAGATGCTTTATAAAATATTAATATAGGTCTTTTGAATACATCTATATTCTTATGGTGGCTTCATTAAGTCTTAAGGATGTATTTGTCATTTTTTAGTTCATTAACAAGTATTATTTTTCTCAAAAAGGCATCACTGTTAGGTCCGAAGTGTTGAAGATAATCAGTTTAGGCTTTTATAAATCTTAATTTGCTTATATGTAGCTTATATTAAGTCTAGGGGCATTTTTGTAATTTTATAGTTTCACGTGTCATATTTTTTGGTGCTTTCTTTGCTAAAATGGACTCCACTGTTGGTCTGAAATGCCCAAAAATATTGAGTTTGGCTCTTCTTTCATTTTAATTGGCATTCGTTTGGCCTATTTTTGGCTTAAGGGTATTTTAGTATTTTTTAATAATTTAAAAGGATTTAAAAATTAATTTTTAAGTAAATTTTTGGGTATTTTCTTAATTGTTAGAAAATTCCGGGGCTAAAATGTAATAATAAGAAAATATTAAATAAATTGTCCACAGTTTAGTCTAATTATGAGTGAACTTGTTCAGTTCGAACAAAACCCAACCGTTCAACCGGTTCTCTGCGTCACTGTCATGTCAGCATGATGTCAACCTTATTAAACCAAAACGATGTCATTTCATTTGCAACCAAACCCTTTTAATTAATTTGGTTAGGACTCGACTCAAGCCTTGACACGTGATCTGACCCGAATAGTGTAATTTCCCCAACGAGTTTGACATTGTTCATCTGAAACCTTAGTTATTTATAGTCCTATTTTATGGGTTTTTGGGCACATATTCTTCCTACTTTTGATCCAGAATAGATTGTGGATGGTTAATTTACACCTTGGTGTTCATTTTAGGGTTCGAATCAAGTCAAATTGTTCTATGGGAGTTCGATAATGGTGGCAGTTACAAGTTCGGTTTAGGCTTGTTACATCACCAAACCAAGCGTGGTTTAGTTTGTGATGATCCTTGGGATGTGAGGTTTCAAAATTTGTTCAAGAAACTAAGCTTAGGGGTTTATTCGGAAGGTTTCAAATGGAGCCTATGACTTGAAAATAGTATTTTCTCTCTCTTCCTTTCTCCATTTCTCCTAAATTATGTGGATTTGTGATCCTTCTGGCATCTAGTTTTGGTTCCATGTGATAGGATTCAGTTTCCTTTCGGTTGATTCAAACCCACTTCTTGAGGTCTAACAATGGAAGTTTTTTGGGTTTTTACTGTTTGGTGATTTAAACTTATGTACAACTGATCTAACATCTATAAATCATTCAGAAATTGAAATAATTCATAGAGGATCTGTTTCTAACCTGTTTCGAGTAAAAATTTGATTCTTTTCCAGTTTTTCTTTTTTCTTCTTTCCCTTTGTCCAACGACCTTCCCTCATTCCTTCTTCACGGATTCTCCTTATTTCCTTACTTTGTTCATGTACATGCTTGTCTGAGTTTAGGTAGGGTTATATCTATACATATATTGCAATGTATCTTTCTCTCTCTCTCTCTCTAACCTTAACTCCATCCAATGAAATTTCCCTATCTCGGAGGCAGTCGCAAAGGGCTATAGATCCCTTGCTTTCCTTTTTTCTTCTACAAGCAGCAGCCTCAGTCCACCATCACCTCTATTCCCTTCCAATAGCATACACCCATATATCACACTCTCATATGCTTCAAACACTTCACACCTTGGACACACACACACACACCTCTCACACGTGCACTTGTTTTGTGTGTATATATATATATATATATATGTTATATATATTTACATATTTAAATATATATGTGTTATATATATATATATATATATATATACCTATATATATGTTTACACTTGGATGTATAAATGTGTACGTGGCACTATGTCCGTTGCGCCCACGATGTGCCGATCATGAGTATTTTATACATTTACTTTATTTCTTTTAAAATTTTGATGTATAATTTCAACATTTTAGGTCAGTGGTGTGTTTGGTCATTCAGTCTCACTAACTTGGGTTAGGTTAGTCTTTCTTGTAATTAGGTTAGTTTGCTTAACCTTTATTCGTTATTTTGTACATTGGCCCTTTAAATATTTTTATTAAAGTTGTCTTTGATTTATTGCGTGAAATCACTCAATTCACTAAGTTGGGGTGTTACAGGGTTTACATGTTATGTACATGAAATTGCTTCTTGCACTCTAAATGTTTGTAGAAATTCCTCTATGGCTATGTATGTTGGAAAATGTTGTTTATTCATGATTGAGTGAAAGGTTCACTATATTGATGAATTTGGTATGAATTGTGGATACAAATATTAATGATATAACTTTGGAATGATTATAATGCAAAACTTAAGAGTTTAAAATAGAGAACTTGAGAATTAGAAATGAATGGATGAAATATGAAACTCCAATTAGCTTGCTCACAATCTAGTGAACTTGAATGATGTTTCTCTTTTTAGTATTTACTTGTGTTGGCATACAAATGTCAATGATCTTTAAATTTTCCTTGTCTGTGTTGTTAAAGTATGCTTGGTGGTCATTTGGATGTCACTACACATGCACAAGCATACACGTGACACTGCACGTTCTTACCTTTGTTTAGATTTCTTCTATTGGGATTGTTGTACTAATCCCTACTAGATGAAAGAAGGGGCAAGGAGTAGGCCACAAGTTAAAGACTCATTATCAAGCTATTTTTGGAAAGATCCCTGTTTTTATATATTTGACTACCATGAACTTTTGGGAAACTTGTTCATCGCTTATTTCCTTTTGAATATACCATGTATATTATAGATAGAATGGGTGTGAAATAAAATGTTAAATGGTAATGTAAACATTTTAAGGAAATTTAATCCTCTTTGGACATTTATGGAAATCCATGTAGGAACTTGACTCTTGAATTAGATGTATGGTTTCTTGATGAATGGAAGTAAATGTTGGATGTTAAATGAATGTTAGACTATGAGTTAAATGTTGTATGAAATGAATAAGTATGTTTAAGACATTAGAGAAATAGGTTGAATCAATAAAAATGACCAAAATAGGTTAAATTTGCGAAACATGTTAGAGTAGGGAAACTCAAGGTTGATCGACACTCGTGAGTGCCTATTGGCACAAAAAGGTGGAAAACCCCCTCTTTCTGTGCCAATCAGCCCTGGGAGAGGGGTCTGGCCACCTCTGTCCTAGTTTGGACTGACTTTTCGCCCCCTGCCTTATATAGACTTTTAAACATAAATAAAAGTATTTGAACCCATTTTTCATTTAATTATAAGATCTCTGTCTATAAATAAGGATTCAAGATACGCTCTAATGCATAGTGAATTCTCTCTTGGCACTTTACCTCTCTTTTGATTCATTTTCTAACTTAAACATCGGAGTGGCCACACTTGGCCTAATCTAGTTACCTCTGACCCTTGTCTTATAGGGAAGTCTTGAAGGATATCATACACACATTCAATAAATTGGTAACAAAAATCATCAAAAAATATTTTCATCCAAACACTTGGAATCAATTTCACGGAAGCAATTATACCATAGTCTATTCTTTACAATCTATTATTCATAATCTAAAGCTCTCCCAAACAAGTTTTTAATGCCTGTCCACCCATGTGTCCAGATACTTCCAACTTGACTTTCTGCTTTTGGGTTCCCTTTTCATTATGCGTCAGTTTACCAAGTGTCCCCTACATGAAGATCCTGTTTGGCACTTTGATTTATCCATAAAAGAGAATGTAGGATCCACTTTTCTTTTTTTTCTTTTTTTCTTTTTTGCATTGGAGATTAATATTAATGTTTAGATCATCTCAATTTCCCCTTTCCAATAAGTTATTTATATTGTGGATCTAAAAATAAATTGACATTGTTCATCTAATTTGCGCATGATTGCTATTTTCTTATGAATAAAAAAAATAATATTAATATAGATGCACTAGTGAAATGTTGGAAGTGTCAAATTGGGAATACAAAGTTTAAATCTCAAAACAATCACTTTGTGAAACAAATAATATCCATCGTTAAACTTATTTTCACTTATTCCCAATATTCAACACACTATATAAATGAGACAAACATATATACCCATCCTTTGTTACAGTAATTCTATCTATTAACTTATATTTACTTCAATTTAACTTGAAACTTAGTGCATGCATGTTGCACCACATCATCAAGATAGCTAAAACCACAATTTTTACCATCAAATTAAGAAAATTGTGTTATATTCACAATATATAGTTGATTTTTTTTATTTACTTGGTTTTGGTTAGTAGTTAATCTAATTGATTAGTTTTAAGTTCCAATGATTGCCTTAGACTTTTTATAAAAAAAAAAATTGATAGTTTTATTCTCTTGTTAATAAACCAAATTTGTTTTTAAGGTCAATAATCTTTTTTATATTTTTGGTAATAGTCCATGATAAATTCTAAAATCATTGTTCTACTTCATATACTTCACAGAGTTTTATTAGTGTTCTTATCAAGTGTACCATAGCTTGGATAAAAATCATATGCACCTACAATTTATATACATATTATACACACATGACATATATATCAAACACATGCGATCTGCGTGTGTGTTTTGGTGACATATTATAATGGATAAAATATTTATTATGTAATCTTTGTTGGCATTTATTTAGATGGTATTCATAACAAAGGATTTAGTGCTTCTAGCAGGTGGTATGGATAACCATATGGAAGAGGCCCTTTAAGCATTACCCGAGAGGAGGTGGTGGCCAGATTGCCCAGATAGGGGAACAGACCCGTTATGAAAGAGTGGTGGCCCAAACGGCTTAGATAGAGTAACAAGCCCTTTGGATAGCATGTGAAAGAGTGGTGGCCTAGATGACCCGGATGGAGGAATAGGCCCTTTGGACAGCATGTGAAATAGTGGTGGCCTAGACAACTCGGATGAAGGAATAGGCCAACCATTAGGAAGCATGTGAAAGAGTGGTGGCCCAGGCAACCCAGATGGAGGAACGGGCCCTTTGGACAACATATGAAAAAGTGGTGGCCTAGACGGCCCGGATGGAGGAATAGGCCAACCTTTAGGAAGCATGTGAAAGATTGGTGGCCGAGACGGCCCAGATGGAGGAATAGGCCAACCTTTAGGAAGCATGTGAAAGAGTGGTGGCCCAAACAACCCGGATGGAGGAACACGTGTCCCTTTAGGCAGCATGTGAAAGAGTGGTGGCCCAGATGGTCCAGATGGAGGAATAGGCGTCCCCTTATGAAGAATATGAAAGAGCGGTGGCCTAGACGGCCCGGATGGAGGAATAGGCATCCCTTTAGGCAACATGTGAAATAGTGGTGGCCTAGATGGCCCAGATGGAGGAATAGGCCACCCTTTAGGAAGCATGTGAAAGAGTGGTGGCCTAGACAGCCTGGATGAAGGAACAGGCCTCCCTTTAGGGAGCATGTGAAAGAATGGTGGCCTAGATGGCCCAGATGGAGGAACAGGCCTCCCTTTAGGCAGCATGTGAAAGAGTGGTGGCCTAGATGGCCCAGATGGAGGAATAGGAGACCCTTTAGGAAGCATGTGAAAAAGTGGTGGCCGAGACGGCCCAGATGGAGGAATAGGCCTCCCTTTAGGTAGCATGTGAAAGAGTGGTGGCCTAGATGGCCCGAATGGAGGAATAGGCATCCCTTTAGGCAACATGTGAAAGAGTGGCGGCCTAGACGGCCCGGATGGAGGAATAGGCGTCCCTTTAGGTAGCATATGAAAGAGTGGTGGCTTGGACGGCCTGGATGGAGGAACAAGCCCTTTAGGTAGCATGTGATAGAAAAGTGGTGTTGATGGCCCAAATGAAGTAATAGGCTCATTAGGTAACATTTTAGACACCGACGGGTCAGATAGCCCAAGTGAGTGCGCCGGCATATCCTTGGACAAAATCTCAAAATTCACTCTCATGTTGACTGATGAAGCCCATCTTTTCATTCGCATACGCAGCTTGGTGGGTTGAACCCTCCCTTCAAGGGTCTCTAATTTTTTGGCTGTCGCTGTGGCTAAGCAAGCGACAAGCCCTAACAGTAGCATGAACACAAACCTTATCATTTTCCACTCTTTCATCTTCTTTCTATTTGTATATATATCCACTCAAAGTTTTCGGCCTCACTACCCTTCAAATATATATAGCAACTATGCCTTCAATAGAGAAAATAAAACTTACAAAGAATAAATAAACTTCATTAATTAGTCAAAGAGTATTTAATTAGGGTTAACAGAAATCTTAATTGAGATGCTAGGGATCCCACCTTTTGCATACCTTTTTGATCTTATTCACTCACATAAGTGGGACCTACTATTTATGAATTTATCATATTATCTTACTCATATGAGAGAGAAAGGATCATGGTGGGATCCGTAACATTGGTCAATCTTAATTAGGTGGCCATCTTCATAATTACTCCCTCAATCTTAAGTTAGAGATTCATTTTTCATTTTGGGATGTCTAAAAAAAGAGTCTTATTTGATAAGTTATAAAATTTCTAAAATATCATTTACTCTTAATTTAATGTACATGTTGTAATCAATATGAAATTATGTTAATCTTGTAAATTTATTGATGCTGCACTTTTCGGCTCGCAATAAGTATGGACTCCGTGACCTGTAGAACACTCAGAAAGATGATCAGAGGACCACCGGATTGGCTCCGGCAGGTAGCCGCTCCGATGCTTAAGTAAGTAAAAGAATTGAGAGACTGTATTGAAAGCCAAAGAATGAGCATAAAAATAAAGCGTACCTCTAGGGTTTAATTTATAAACCGTGGCTCTCCTAAGTTGATTAGGATTTGACGCCATGAATATAGGGATTTGATCATCGGAGATTGCAGTTACCTTGTGGAGCATTGAGTCGTAGATGGAGATAATCATAGATAGTAATTTCCGTGTTGAAGACTGTTTCCTTATTCCTTGCTTGGCAGTAGTTAAGGAAACCGTGAGGTCGGAACCATATGAAGTGTGAATAAATATTGCTCAGAACAGAAGGTCTAGAAGATATATGCATGAGAATGCCTTGGAGGCTTTGTCTGTACTTTATGACCGAGTTTATCGGCTCTGTACGATATATATATATATATATATATATATATATATATATATATATATATATGAGAATGCCCTGAAGGCTTATGGATGCTCTGTATGATAGACATATATGAGAATGCCCTGAAGGCTGTAGATGCTCTGAATGATAGACATATATGAGAATGCCCTGAAGGCTAGTCACTGCTCTGAATGATAGACATATATGAGAATGCCCTGAAGGCTAGTCATTGCTCTGAATGATAGACATATATGAGAATGCCCTGAAGGCTAGTCGCTGCTCTGAATGATCGAGATTTGTTAACTTCGCATGCACACGTGTCTCAAGGTGATTGGTGTGTCTGTTTGTGGTATATCATTTATACTCTCACTTCAATGTAAAACCATTAAATGCTTTGTCCCATTAAATAGTTGGATTTCCCATAAGGAACTTATAACGTAGACAAATGGAGTAATAATCAATAATTTAATGGTCTTTGGTGACTATTAATTTTTTAGAGCCCAACTTGTATACTATTTATACTTGTCTTTTAATTATAAGGAACTCCAATTTAAAGGTGAAATTAGTCAACTTTCCTTACATGAAAAAATCATTATATTCATTTTCAAACAGGAAATTTGTTCAATTTTATTTAGAGTTAATTATCAAAAGGTCTCTCAAATTAAGTGTTTATAGGTCAAAGTTCAAGGTAAAATATTTTAACCCCAAAAGTCCGTGAGTTTTTAGAAAAATATGAGTAAATTACACTAACCTCTCCTAAGGTTTATAACAATTACACTGACCTTCCATGAGATTTTTGAAATCACACTGACCTCCTCTATTTTACTTGACAAACTATAAATACCCCTCTCCAGTATTTTTTTTCTTTTCAAAATGACAAAATTGCTCCTTTTATGTTTTTTTTTTTTTACATTTTTTCAATTTTGACCAATTGTTTATCATTTTCAAAGAAAACCTTAAATTTAGTTTTATATAAAATGAAAAAAAGTTATTTACCTTAAATTTATTTTTACATAAAATAGAAAAAGTCTTTAAAATTTTTAGAAAAAAATGGTCAAAAAAAAAAAACATGAAAGGAGTTTGTGAGCACAAGCGCCAAAAAATAGGGAAAAAGTGACAAACAAAGACCCATGGCTTTTAGAGTCCGCTCCTTCAAAGTAAGAGAGGAACACACTCCCTTTTTCAGATTGGAGTGTGTATATGAATACACAAAGGAGTCGCTAACTTATTTTAGACTAAATAACAAGCAAACCTAATGCAACCTATGAAGAATACATGTAAAAAAGAATAACAAAGAAAACTAAAATTATAATGCTTTGGTTCTATTTACATTCTAAACCCCTTAACATGGTTTAAAATAAAGTAAAGTAAAAGTAATCTACAATGAACCAAAGAATTCCAAATCCAAAAGCTAAGGTACGAGATGGGAAGGGTTTAGGCACCCATCCCGCCCAGTCTCGAATGGACTAGTCTCAAGTGTTCATCCACAATGCTTAATATTCTATGACACAAATAAGAAAGAGAGTGAGTAGACAGAGATAATGATAATAATGACATTAACGAATAAAATAACTAGAATAAATAATGTAAATAAATCAGAAGAAGGAGAAGAGAGAGATTGAGAGATTGACATAAATGAAAATAAGAAACAAAAGACATAAAGTAAATAGCTTAAAGGAAAAGAGTAGACTTGGGCCCATGAAGGGTCATACATAACCATTCAAATAATGGAATCAAAGACAACGTAGTTCTCTAATTCAATTTATTCTATCAAGAGTGATAGGATGAATTGAATTCGCAAAAAGAGAAAATAGTAAAGTTTTAAGAAGCGTACCAGATTGTTTGTGTTGAATCAGACAAGTCTTTGAGCTTAAACTCCTTGGATTGAATCTTTAATGGTGTGGAACTCCTCCTTCAATGGATTAGAACTATTGTTTATGTAGAACAAGGCTTTAGAAATATGGAAGAGAGTGAATGATTATTGTAGCAGCATCTGGCTTCTTAATTTTTTCTCCCTTGATTATAGTGGCCAGGGGTCTTATTTATAGGGAAAAAGTAAAAAGGTTTGATCCAAGGGCTCACAATGAATCCTATGGATAAATGGCCAAGATTCAATGCTTAATGAGCAAGCAATTAGATATAGAAATTATTCTTTGCACAAATCTAGGAAAAATCCCTTAAAATAAGGAAGGGGGGAAATTTGGCAAAGATTTGGGGCACAAATCTAGGCAAATCCCTTGGGATAAGAAAGGAATGGAAATAGACAAGTATTTGGTGGACAAACCTATATTTACTATATCATCCCTAACTTGGTGGTAAATCTAGGGACAAGGAAATTACAAAAATGCCACTAAGGCATAAAAAAAGTCAAAATTGTCCCTTAGGGCCAAAGTTACCAAACTAACCCTATATGGGTAAAATGACATAAAAATCACATGTATGCCTATGAATGACCAAAATAATCTATATGGGATAGGAGTGTTTTATAATTATTAAAGTGCCCTCTAAATGGAAAAATGACACTAATATTACAGAAATACTCCTAGAAGGTGGGAAACCTCTAGTATGTACCAAACTATCCCTAATAGGTAGAAAATGCTAGAAATGGCCAAAATGCCCTCTATGGGCGAAATGACCAAAATATCCTCTATGGACCAAATGACTAAAATGTCGAAAATGCCCTCTATGAGAAAAATGACCAAAATTCCTTACATGGGAGAAATAACCAAAATGTTAGGAAAAAATTACCAAAATGACAAAAATGCCCTCTATAGGCAAAATGACCGAAATGCCCTCTATGGGCCAAAATGATGGGAATGCCCACTATAGGCCAAATGAGAAATTACTAAAATACCCCTAGATGGGACATATTGTAGTAACTTACTAAAAATGTAAAAAACAACTTTATATAATCAAGGGTCTCAAAATGAGGTGTCTATAGATAGCCCCTGGCTAGTAGAGCTTGTAAGCAAGCGAACGTCAACGCAAGAAAATGATGCCCATTTTGGGACTTTGATTATGGAATTGATGTGATCTAACTCATTCTATATGAGATTCCTATGTATCACCCTGAGGTAAATCAAACCGTACATAGTTTGTGAATCATGGAAAGGGATCAAAAAGGAAGTGCTATCCTTCGAGAGGATCACCTAGAATGAAGAATATCCAAATAGGTTTATGGAATTGCATCATTAGACAGCTTACTTGAAAGAAATGCTATTCTAATAGTTTTTTTTGTTTATGGAAAATCTGCAATAGACGACTTTACTTAGAAAGAAATGTGATCCTAATAAGTCTACATTGAGGTTACGCCTCTCATGAGATTGGTAATCTACCTAAAAGGAAATGCAATCCTAATAGGCTTCATGAAATATTGTGATAGATGGCTTATGTAAAAAGAAGGCTAACCTGATAGGTTTTTGAAATGTTGCGATAGACGACTTACCTAAAAAGAAATTCCATCCTAATAGGTTTTGAGATTCACTAATGATTTTGACTTCTAAGTGAGATGACTTAGATTAGGCCCGTCAAGGGGACTGACTCTTGTGTAACTCTATAGTGAAGAATGGACTCATGTGCCATTCATTGGCCTTGAATGAGAGAATATGGTTTCTTAGAGTATCCATGTGATTAGTTTAAGAAAAATGAAATGAATCGGCTAGTTTTGACCAAACAGGCTAGACTTTTATATAAGACTGACATGTAATAGCTTTAATTTTATGATCAGAATGGATTCATGATGAATTTGTGAAGATTTTTTGGCAATCATAGATTGAAAATACCAAAAAAGGGCTTCAAATAGGTGAAAATGGGTCAAAAAATACCAAAATTACAAAATGGGCCAAAATTAGCCCGCCTAGTCACCATGTGCCGATTGGCACATAACAGGGGGGTTTCCACCCTCTGTATGCCAACCAACCCCCATGAGTGTTGATCGGCACTAGGGGCCTGGGCATGGACAACTTGTTAAATGTAGCGATTTTTTTTTTCTTCACGCTTCTCTTAATTTTCTCTCTACCCATCCCTACCCAACTTTGCTAAATTATGTAAGGACTTAGATTGAAGACTTCAGAGCTTAGATAAAGCCTCGAGAACTTCAAACAATGCGATTTTTGCAAGAAGATTTGGGATTTTCTAAGGAAATAACAAGTAAAAGTTTTAATGATTCAGATGCCATGTTCAATTTCGACCAAGATTTTGTGGCACCCGGGCTGGTGCTTGGGATTATTCAATGTTACAAAGCCCCTCGAAGTGCTTGGAATGACACGAGCTTGGTTTAGGAACTGACTCGACACTTGTCTCACCATTATTACAACGAAGAGGTATGAATTTCTTGTGTTTTCTTCCAATTCTTTTTGGGAATTTTTTCTTTAATTCCACCCCCTTTGTTGGATGAAACATTGTGTATGTCAATTACATGTAAAAATTGAGGTTGGAATGGATAGACACCTCACCTATGTTCCTCTTTGGAGAGTGTACACCATGCACTTGACAAGAAGCCTCAATGACATCTCTTTGTTATTTTGGTGTTTTCTTGCATTTCTTCTTTGGGTTTGGCATGCTTATGAGTTTCTAACATTATCCCGATCATTTCTTTTGTAGAAAGAGTTGGAGATTCAGGTCTGCGGCTCGACGACTAACATTGGCGAATGGTGGGCCAACTTGTCGCCATAGTGCAAGCATCATATTACTCAAACAGGTTTTTTGCACCATTTCTTGATCGAATCCTTCACATAGATAAAGACCAAAAGGTTCTCTATGCCTTGCCTAAGTGGTGGTGGGATACTGTGAATACATTCCACCTATGCTTCAGGGAGGTCATACTAACTCTTTGGATTTTTCTATAATTATCGATATTCTGGTGGGCAGTGAGCGAGTGCCATGGAATAGCGACATTAATCATTGGCCGACGAAGATTTAGAGATTACTGGGATGGGTTCCCCAATTTTCCTCGAGTGGTGTGGCCAGGGTGAAGCATATTTATGAGGCTTTTCGGCACAAGGAATGTCGTAGCACGGCGACTTAGGACTAGTTGACTAGAGCTTTAATGCTCTTTGTTTTTGGGCGGACCTTCTATGCCAATGGTAGGGACGTGGTCCACCTTTGGTTCTTTGTGGCATTGGATGATGTGGCCAACTTTGGCCGATTTAATTGGGGCGGAGCGGCAACGGCGATGCTTTACCGATGGATGTGCTCACTATCCCGAGGGGTGGTAAAGGGACTTGGAGGCTTCAATATGGTGTGGGAAGTATGCTTTCCCCTTTTAACTTTTATTTTGTCATTTTTTCATTTGTGGACCCTTCTTAACCTTGGTTTGGTTTTTTTGTACAAATTTGGACTTATGAGGTTCTCGGACTACTTATGTACCCTTTGACTACACTAAAGGAAGACGTGTTTCCCCATATGTGGCAGTGGAGTAGGGATAATTGGCGGGCCTGACATGGTGCCAATTTGATCCATAAGTTTCGACTGGCCTTAAACCGAATCCAGGCTAGCATGGTTAGACTATTTTCATGACTTATCTTTTTTTGTGTTGTTGGCCTATGATGAGGACTTACATTGTGTGATTTTTGACAAATGTGGTGGAACCCATGGGGCGAGATCCTTACATCAGTGGCAAGAAGTGTGGAGATATCCTGCAAACACTTGATTTTAGAAGGCCCTTTCGAACAAGTTTTTTACTTGGCCAAACGGGTGCTCTACTAGGTGGACAACATGGCTAACCTTTTCCTTCTGGAAACTCTTCCGAAACACATGACAGAGCTTGACAATCTTTCTGAGATTGTATAGATTTTGGTACTTTTGGAAAGTATACCAATGGAGTTGGTTTCAATCGCTTCACAGTGTTTGGGGCTTATCTAGGGGGACTCTCACCTCCCTTGACTAGAGGGCCCCCTCCTTCAGCGAGAGTTGGTCGGCCTAGTACCAGTGATCATTCTTCTCAAGTGGCTGAGATCGCAACCATTGAAATAGGCATTCTTGTGGCCTTTCCTACGTTCAATGTTCAAGTCGTGACCAAGGATGTCACACTTCACTTTGAAGATCTCATAAGGCCTACGGGCATTATTGAGGGACTGTCACGCCCCGAATTTCTGCAAACCCGAGGCGCGACTGACGAGATAGAAATGAAATAAATAAAAGGACAAAAGTAATCAAATTCACTAAACACGCGTCCATTCTCATCAATACATAAAATAATATACAATACATCGTTCATCGGTCATTCGGGCTTAAGCCCTTACATAACAAAATACAAGTCTCATGGATCACAAATATATCCCGTGCTTCGCCCTATCAGGGCATCACAGAGTCTCACGTGGCTGGAGGATCCTCATCTGAAAAATGTTGCCCACGAATGGGTCAGCACAACTGCTGGTATGATGAAATGCTAATGCCAGAAATAAAGCTAAGGCGTGGCATGTGCAAAGTGTACATTTATTTCTAAATGACATTCAAGCATCGCAGTAATATATATGAATAGTATGCGTGACACACCCATGCACAACTCTATGCCACACCCATGTCTCGTTTACGGGTACTCCCCGATGGCTACGGAGTACCAATGCAATGGCCAATTTTGGGTTTTTCACCACAGGATCTACACCCTCATAATGCAAAGCACCACGTGCTTACCCACGCCATGTTCTCAAGGAATTCATCATATGCCAATATGCCAATGCAATCTCAATGAACATGGATCTCAATAACATAACATGCTCTGACAATAATAAATAAATCACCAGTCAGTTTCATAGACATGCATATCTCATGTGTTCATACATCATAATTCATGTTCTTCACTTTATTAAACTTGCAAGTAACACATAACATGTGAACAACCAATTCCAAATAATCAGGTAAACACATTACAAATAAACACATACAGCATCCCAGTCATTCACAAATATTCCTAACTTAACTTCATTTCTAACATTAGCAAAACACCATACCTGAAGGGTCAGTCACAACCCAAGAAGAACGTGCACGATATGTAACTGAACTGGTCAAAGAAGATGCAACAGATCAGATCTCCCTCTCCTTGTCCTGTAAGTGTCCCTAAAAGCATAAATTACAACTCAGTCTATTGTCATTTGAATTTATGCTATTCATCAAATTTTATGTCTTTAATTCATAGGTTTCTATTCTGCTAAATTAAACTCTACCATTGGTTCTAGGACGTTGAAGAAAATAAGTTTAGGCTTTCGTAGAATTCGATTTGGACATCTGGGTTCAAAAGGGCAAAACAGTCATTTTGCACTTTACACGTGTCCTTACATTTCGTGACCTCTTTTCACAAATCGGACTCCACGGTTGAGTCCGAAATGTTCGAGATGATAAAGTTTCACTATTTGTTTACCTAATTCGGAGTTCGTTTGACTGTGTTTCAATTTAGGGGCATTTTGGTAATTTTAAAGGTTACTACAGGTCTTTTATTTTTTAGGACCCTGTCTCGTAAAACGGACCTCACCATTGGTCTCAGAAGGGTCGAGATAGTCGAAATACACTAATGACTTGTCCCATTTGGACTTCGGGATATTTTTGAATATTTAATTAATTTAATTAATTAATTAATTTAATTAATATTTTATTAACATTTTATTCATGTGGGTCAAAACATAATTATTAACAGTTGGAGGGTCAATTCATAATTTCCGTAAGTTCTGGGTCAATTTATAATAACTAAAAGTCAGGGGCCAATTTGTAAATTAAGAGAGTCCTATTCTCACTATGGATAGCCAAACAGTGGCTATCTCTCAAACCCGGAATAGGATATCCCCATCCCCCAATTCAATTTCAATTCTAATTCCCTATCCTAGGAACCAAACAGTCCCATTTTCTTTTTAATTTAAAACCTTAGCGCGACACGTGGCAGGGTGGTTCGGCCCCAGCCCGACCCGAACCAGAACCGACCCGACCCAAGCCGGAACAGCCCCCCTTCTTCCCCGTTTTTCTGGCGGTGTAGCAGTAGGGTTCCGGGGCCTTCTCCGGCGCCGGCGACTGTTTTCCGGCGAGTTTTCAAGGTTTTTAAAATGCCATTTTCTAGAGTTTTTCATGCAGACTTCATATCTACCCTCCATTTCCCTCAAAACCTTCCCAATCTTCTCGAAATAGAGCTCAAAGGTCCATGGCCGAATCTCCGGCCAACTGTAATTTTCTCATTTCATGCTTATTTTCCTATTGTTTTTCATTCTTTCTTTTTCTTCACTTCATAGGATTATTTTAGGACCATTTGAATAGAGTTCTACACATAAAATAACAAGGTCCAACCTCCATGGCCGAGACCTGCAACTAGGGTTTTCTATCTTGTTTCTTAGCCATTTCCTTTCATTCTTTTTGCAAAATAGACCCTACAACATGCTCTCTAAGGTCATATGTTCAAGATTAATTATCAGGCTTTAAATCATAAAAACAGAGATAGCCCACTTACCAAAAATTTTGATTTTTTTCTCCCTGTGCAGGTTTCCTCTCTCCCTTCTGTTCCTCTTGATCCACTTCTGTCTTTCAGAAATTTCTCTCTCCCTTGCTCTCAGTTTCCTTTTCTTTCCTTTTCTTTTCTTCCCACCCGAGACACACAATTACATATACAAAGTCCACTCTCTCTCCCTATCATTTCTCTCTCTCTCTCTCCTTAAGACTAAACCTAACCTCACTGCTCAGAACTGCCCCTCCCATGCTCTGAATTCTCCCTCCACACTCCACTAGCCACTGCCTGCCACACCACTCTTCATTGAATGTGTAACACTCAACACATGCACACACACTCACACATAGCCGTGTACAACACACACACACACACACATCTGTTATATATATATATATATATATATATATATATACATATATATTTACACATTTAAATACACACACTCACATGTATACACATATACACACTAAATAATTTAAATTATATATATATATATACATACATCCATGTATATATTATACACATTACATACTTACATTCATCCATAATGATAATAATAATAATAATAATAATAATTAATATTAACAAAGAATAAAAAAAAAAATTCCATGTCATAACAGGGACTTCCTCTACCCGACCATTTGATTGGAGTAAGATCTAGCCATTTGCTATTTTAGATTTACTGTTGAAGGTTTTTCTAACCTTTTTGGTGGCTTTTAGGCAGCCCAATTGATCTATCAACAAGCTTGTGTCTACATTACGGCCCTGAAGCACAAGGTGACGCAAGTCACAATTATGTCATGCCGGAGGGCCACTTGTCGGACTGATGCGAACATTATAAGACATTTGCCTTTGATGACTGCGCCCTATCTATATTGCTTCCTAACTTGTATTTTGTTTCTTTTTTAGGGGAGCGAGGTGTCCCAGTTTGAGCAGATGGCTCAACCTTCCGTAAGGCCTAGTGGCAGGGTCCCTACTGGAAGAGGAGGAAGAAGAGAATCACTGACCAGCCTAGGAGCTCTTGGGCTCTATCCTCTAGGCCTAGGAGGATCTCTAAACCTGTTGATGATGATGAGGATATGGAGGAAGAAGTTATGCTTCCGAGACAGTCGAGGTGACAAGAGGGCACACAGCGCGGGCGTCGTTAGATTTGTGTGCCCCTTTTTTGAATTTCATAAACATTGTTTGTTTTTCTTTTTAATTTTTGTAAAAATGTTTTGGAACACATATGTAACCCTTTCTTAATGAATACATCTAGTTTTAGACCAGAAATAACTGATTTTGACACTTAGTGCGCCTGGAAAACCACAAAATATGTAGAACTGGGCAAAATGGCCCAAGAATCCTCTATGTGCTGATCGGCACACTGAAGGGGGTATTTTATGTGCCCCAATGCCGATCGACAATCGTGTGTGAATTTTTTCTAGTTTTGGTAACGGTCGCGTTTATTCCAAAATTTGACTTCCTAACCCAACTTGGAGACGGAATTGCAGGTTTGTATAATTATAGAAAAAGCCTTCGACCCTTGATGAGTGCGCGAAAGTGCACTCTAAATACCTTATTATTAGATTAAAATGCTAAAATGTGAATAGAAATGATGGGATATAACTTATATTATTAAATTTAATTTCTATTTACAGTGATATATATTTGAGCATTATTTTATAATATTTTAAATCTCAAATATTGCATTATTTGTTGGTGAGAGATAGTTTGTAATTGTGCTTCACACTTAACATTTTTGGAATTCTACTATTTGGACTGTTTGTTTGAATTTATTTTGATGACAGCTGCATTGCACTTAATTGAGCCTGACTCATTCAGCATAATACTCCAAGCCGCATACACAAGTCTTGGGCCCACAAATTCACACGTTCACACGGCTGGGGCTTAAAGTAAAAGAAAAGAATTAAGAAGCGGCTTGGGCAGAACGACTGAAGAAAAGAAAAATAAAAAAAAAGTCAAAAGTTGCAGCTGTATTATAAAAAGGCAGCTAGGGCACTGAACAAAGGGCACGTCAGGGAAGAAAAGAGCAAGAAGCGGCTAGAAGCAGTAGTGGCGCAGAAAAAGCTAGCAGGTACAATTCTTTTCCTTGAGATTTATGTTATCCATCATATGTATGGGTAACTAAATTCTCAAGTAGCGCTAGCGATGAACTTGCACATTAGATGGTATTTTTAATTTATTTTTGATTCATGTATTTGATTTTCATTTATTAAAATTCTTTGTTTTATCATTCTCAACTTATTGTTGGTGTTTTCTTCTCTAAATAATCATAGAGTTTATTACGTTTATAGATTTAGTCATGCTTTTTCTATTGAATGGATTAGTTCTTTGATTATGTTTGGATCAATTGATTATCTATATTAATTTAATTCTTTGCTGCAATATTGCTCCCTGAGTATATTGTCATCGTTGGGTTCTCTCAATGTGGATAACAATTTGCATGATTTAAAAGTGATGAATGATTTTTTCAAAAGGTTACATTTGGTTTGACTTTGGTTTATAATTCTATATCTTCCGATTGGGGTTTTTGGAATTAAATTCTCAATTGAGTTATCAGTGAATTAAGAATAATTAAAATGCTGGATTTGTGCAAGGGATTCCCGACGCTCTACTGTTCGTTAATTTGAGTACTTTTTTTCATTAATCACTTTGTTTAATTTTAATTTGCATTTAAAATCACTCTTTATTTTCTCATTAATCATTTAATATTTTCTTTAGTTTCTTTATTCTTCTATTATTCTTTTAATCTGTCTCCCTATAGAATCGACACCCCAAAGCTGCACTACAACTATCGCGTTATTCTTTGGGTGTAATCAAATTTTGGCGCTGTTGCCGGGGAGATAGTAGAAGAATTATTAAATAGTTTTTCTTTTCAGCTGTTGCAGAAATTATATATCCTATTGCTGATAGTAAATAGGTTAGTCCTACACAAGTTGTCCCTAAAAAGTTGGGCGTTACTGTGGTGAAAAATGACCTAGGAGAGTTAGTACCTACAAAACTTGTGACTAGCTGGTGGATGTGCATTGATTATAGAATATTGAATGCTGCCACCCGGAAAGACTATTTTCCTCTCCCTTTTATTCATCAAATTCTTGAGCGTGTGGCTGGTCATCCTTTTTATTATTTCTTGGATGGTTATTCTGGTTATTATCAAATTGAGATTGCATTAGAAGACTAAGATAAAACCACTTTCACTTGTCCTTTTGGTACTTATGCTTTTCGTAGAATGCCATTTGGATTGTGTAATGCACCTGCTACCTTTCAACGTTGCATGATGAGTATTTTTAGTGATATGGTTGAAAATTGCATGGAAGTATTTATGGATGACGTGACTGTTTTTAGATCTTCTTTTGATGCATGCCTATTGAATTTAAAGAGAGTGCTAACTCGTTATGAGGAGAAGGAATTGGTTTTGAATTGGGAAAAATGCCACTTTATGGTACCTTCAGGTATTATCTTAGGGCATATTATTTCTTCTAGGTGGATAAAGGTTGATCAATCTAAGATTGAATTAATCTCTAAATTGCCAACACCTAGAACAGTAAAGGATGTGAGATCCTTTCATTGTCATGCGGGCTTTTATAGAAGGTTCATACAAAATTTTTCCACCATATCTAGACCATTATGTGACCTCCTAGCTAAAGATGCCCCATTTGAGTGGACACAAGCTTGTCTAGAGGCCTTTAAAACGCTAATTGGCAAGCTTACCTCAGCACCCATAATGCAGCCACCTGATTGGACTTTGCCTTTTGAGATTATGTGTGATGCCAGTGATTATGTTGTAGGTGTTGTTCTTGAACAACGAATGGAGGGGAAGCCCTTTGTCATTTACTATGCTAGTAAAACTATAAATAGTGCTAAGATGAATTACTCTACTACTGAAAAAAAGTTGCTAGTTGTAGTCTTTGCTTTGGATAAGTTTCGTGCTTACTTAATTGGTTCTCATATTCTTATTTTCACAGATCATACAACCCTTAAGTACCTTCTCACAAAGAATGATGCTAAGGCGTGACTAATACGGTGGATTTTATTTTTGCAGGAATTTGACGTCACCATTAAAGACAAGAAAGGAGTGGAGAACATAGTGCTGACTACCTGCCAATCAAAGATGATTTTCCTGATGAGCATTTACTTTCTACCACTTATCTACCATGGTTTGCTCATATTGTGAATTATTTGGTTGCAGGTGAGATACCGGTAGGATTGGAGCGCTCAGGATAAGAGGAAGTTCATGACTGAGGTACGTAATTTCTATTAAGATGACCCTTTTATTTTCAAATACTGCCCTGACCAAATTTTAAGGTGTTGCATCCCTAATGAATAGATTGCTAGTGTCTTAGAATTTTGTCACTCCCAGGCTTGTGGGGGCCACTTTTCAATGAAAAAAACCGTTGCAAAAATTATGCAGTGTGGCTTTTATTGGCCTACCTTGTTTAAGGATGCCAACATTTATTGTAGCTCATGTGAAAGGCATCAAAATTTAGGAGTTGTCCCGTCATAATATGATGCCCTTAAACCCAATTTTAGTGATCGAAAATTTTGATTGTTGAGGCATTGATTTCATGGGACCATTTCCTCCTTCCTTTGGATATCAATATATTATTGTGGCAGTAGATTATGTATCAAAATGGGTAGAGGCAGCAGCTTGCAGGAGTAACGATAATAAGACGGTGATTAAATTTCTCAAAGAGAATGTGTTGTCTTGGTTTAGTACACCACGTGCTATCATTAGTGACCGAGGCACACATTTTTGCAACCATTCTTTTGAGGCTCTTATGAAAAAATATGGGGTGGTACATAAAATATCTACTGCCTATCACCCCCAAACAAGTGGACAGGTAAAACTTGCAAACAGGGAAATTAAGCAAATTTTAGAAAAAACGGTCAACCCGGATCACAAAGATTAATCTTTGAGACTAGTTGACGTACTTTGGGCCTACTATAAAGCTTTCAAAACTCCCTTAAGCTTGTTTTTGGAAAGCCTTGCCACTTACTTGTGGAGCTCGAGCGTCGCGCCCATTAGGCAGTCAAGCATTTCAATTTTGACATGGGAGAAGCAGGTAAGCTAAGAAAATTTCAACTGATCGAGTTAGAGGAATTTCGAAATGATGCTTATGAGAACTCTAGAATCTATAAGGCTAAAATGAAAGCATTTCACAATAAAAATATTTTGAGAAAAATATTTAAGCCTAATGAACGAGTGTTCTTATATGATTTTAGACTCCATAAGCACCCACGAAAACTCAAGGTTTATGTGGACAGGCCCCTTTATAGTGACAAATGTTTTTGAAAATGGGGTAGTCGAAATAGAGGATCCCAAGGATGGTCGAGTTTTTAAACTAAATGGTCAGCGCCTTAAAATTTTAATTGATAGACAAGTTCCAGAAGTGGAAGACATTCCACTTATGGACTCGGTCTATCAACCTTGATAACACCATGCAGGTATATTTTCTTTCTTTATTTTGTTTGTTTTGTTTTGTTTTTGTTCTCTTTTATTTTTGTTCTTTTTCTTTTTGTTTGTTGTTGTTTTCTTTGTTTTATTGCCAGGTTACTTTCATTTTGTTAGTTCTGGTTACCATCTTTGGTGCTTAGCGAGCTGCCCACGTCACACATCAGGTGTATTCTACCCTTTTTAGTACCTTCCATTCAATTTTGATTGTTAAACATTGAGGACAATGTTTCATTTAAGTTGGGGGGTGGTGGTGCAAATTCAACATTTAAAATGCATGTTGGAACTCTGTGGCATATTTTTATGTGTCAAATTTTAAAATTTGCATCACACATGCATCTTTTTCACATAAGTACTCATTCTCAATCATAGCCATCTTCGTGAATTCACCGAATCCACCATAATCATTCTATTGAGGTATTCACAGAACTTTTAATGCACTTATCCAAACTTTATAGCAAGATGGTAGTTTGACACATGTAGCTAGAGAACTTTTTTGCTTAAGTATTTATGTGAGTTTTGGAGAGAATTGAAAGCCTAAAAATGCAGGAAAATGTGATGAGTGTTCATTGACCTGTTGAATTGGGCACTTCTTTTAAGAATATCATTACATGGTTTGTGATGTGACGGCGGATATACTTGGGATATGACGAAGGTCAACTTAGGATTAACGTTTGAGCCTTTCAAGCTAGCCTTTCTCATCATAGACCCTTAGTAGCCAACTTTGAGCCAACAAACACATACAGTTTTTTTTTTCTTGTGCCCATATCATCCATTCCACTCTACATTGGAGTATAGCCTATACCCTGATTTTCCTGCCCTTTTACTTCGAAGTGTATACTAGGTGTGGAATTTGTATTTCTTTTCTTTTGTGTTGAATTGAAAAAAGAAAAAGAAACGAGTACAAGTGCAAAGTGTTCAATTGAATGAGAATCAATCTCAAAAAAAAGAGAAAGAAGAAGGAAAAGTATTGTTATTCAGTGATCTGAAAAGTTGAAGAGTACATCAAGTGAGAAGTTTTAATAAAATTCTCTTAGTATGTACTTGGAAGTTTTTCAATCCTTTTTATCTTTTTCTTCATATAAACCCTAACCCGAGCCACGCTACAACCTTTTTTATGTTGATCGTTCTGATCCTAAGTAAGCCTGTGGAAAGAGTGGTGGAAGTCTCATTTGTTAGTGCTCCTATCATAAGATCAATGTTTGCTTGTCGCTTGTACATAATTGCCTAATTCTCCATTAAGCTTGTACACCCCTTGTCAACTCCATAGAGAGAACCTCTATATGAACCACTTTTATACCCGTTAGATATGGAGTTGAACCTTTTGCTTAAAATGTTCTTGATGTTGCATGTGTCATGGTTTTTGGTTAGATGGATATGGTTTGGAGCATACACTATAAGTGGATTGATTGTTATAGGGTTATTGAATTCCTGAAATTGCTTTGATATGTGAATCTGAAAAGTGTGATGAGATACCTTTTGTGTGTGATCTTCTTTGGTCTCTTTTGCCATTTTTGCATGAAAATTGCTAGGGACTAGCAATGAGCAAGTTGGGGGTGTGATGAGTGCACGAAAGTGCACTTTAAATACCCTATTATTATATTAAAATGCTAAAATATGAATAGAAATGATGGGATATAATTTATATTATTAAATTTAATTTCTATTTACAGTGATATATATTTGAGCATTATTTTAAAATATTTTAAATCTCAAACATTGCATTATTTATTGGTGAGAGATAGTTTGTAATTGTGCTTCACACTTACCATTTTTGGAACTCTACAATTCGGATTGTTTATTTGAATTTATTTTGATGGCAGCCGCATTGCACTTAATTGAGCCCGACTCATTCAGCATAATACTCCAACTCGCATACACAAGTCTTGGGCCCACAAACTCACACGTTCACACGGCTAGGGCTTAAGTAAAAAAAGAAAAGAATTAAGAAGCGGCTTGGGTAGAACGGCTGAAGAAAAAGAAAGGAAAAAAAATTCAAAAGTTGCAGTTGAATTGTAAAAAGGCAGCTAGGGCGCTAAACAGAGGGCACGTTAGGGAAGAAAAGAGCAAGAAGCGGTTGGAAGCATTAGCGGTATAGAAAAGCTGGGGGCACAATTCTTTTCCTTGAGATTTATGTTGTCCATCATATGTATGGGTAACTAAATTCTCAAGTAGCGCTAGGGATGAACTTGCACATTAGATAGTATTTTTAATTTATTTTTGATTCATGTATTTGATTTTTATTTATTAAAATTCTTTGTTTTATCATTCTCAACTTATTGTTGGTGTTTTCTTCTCCAAATAATCATAGAGTTTATTCCGTTTATAGATTCAGTCATGTTTTTTCTATTGAATGGATTAGTTCTTTGATTATGTTTGGATCAATTGATTATCTATATTGATTTAATTCTTTGCTGCAATATTGCTCTCTAGGTATATTGTGTCGTTGGGTTCTCTCAATGTGGATAACAATTTGTGTGATTTAAAAGTGATGAATCATTTTTTCAAAAGGTTATATTTGGTTTAACTTTGGTTTATAATTCTATATCTTCCGATTGGGATTTTTGGAAATAAATTCTCAATTGAGTTATCAGTGAATTAAGAATAATTAAAATGTCAGATTTGTGCAAGGAATTCCCAACGCTCTACTATTCGTTAATTTGAGTACTTTTTTTCGTTAATCACGTTTTTTAATTTTAATTTGCATTTAAAATCACTCTTTATTTTCTCATTAATCATTTAATATTTTCTTTAGTTTCTTTATTCTTCCGTTGTTCTTTTAATCTGTCTCCCTGTGGAATCGACACCTCAAAGCTGCACTACAACTACCGCGTTATTCTTTGGGCATAATCAGCCCTCCATCATGTATCTGTCTCACTCTTCTTTGATTTGCATAGCCCCTTAAAGTCTTGTCCTTTTCATGGCTACTAGTGTGAATGCTTTTGATAGCAAGCTCCACTCATGGATGGTCTCTCTTACGCCAGTTAAAGATAATCAATTTGGGATCATTCAAGTTGAAATCTCTTCTTTTCATGACTAACATTGGGACCCCGTGGATCATTTATTTTGCTTCAACATGGAGGAGCTTTGCCCAACTGTTGAAGAACTCTGTGCTATCCTTGATGTGATTGTACAAGGGAAGACGATCTACCCTAAGGTTCAAAGAGTTTATTCTGCCTTTTTTATCAGACTTGTTATCATTAAATTCCGTAGATGTGAGGTTGTTAGTACAAGGTGAGATTTTTTCTCTTTTAGCTATCATGGACCACTTTAAGAGCCAAAAGCCAAGTCGCGCTAAGTTGGCTGCCTTAGCTTTATGCATTATTTCTCACTTCGTACTCTTGACTGATCCAACTATGGTTGATGTACACTTCATTAGAGCTGTTGATGACCTTGGCAAGAAAAAGAACATCATGGATCTTGTCTTAGTCAAGACTTTGAATGGCTTGGACATGGTACATAATGGCTTGGACCATGAATTTTGTGGGAGCCCCTTATTTTTGATGATGTGACTTAGAGATAAATTGGTGCTTTTGGAAAGTTCACAACTTTTCCCATACTAACCTAAACATTATCTCTCGCAAAGCTTATGGTGACTCAAATTGGTAAGCAAGCATGGTGTGGCATCTTAGTAACCTTGAGAGCTAGTGATTTTGATTGGACCACTTTGCATTGGAATTGTAGAGCCTCTATCTTGCACTCTGTAGGTTATTTATGGGTGTACATAGCTAGCCTTATAAAAACATCCTTTTATTACCCCATCCGCCTTCTTCATCAATTTGGACTAGAGCAAATTAGGCCACGGACTTAAGGCCCACATTATCCTGTGGAGGAATTGACCCTTACAATTGTAAGTAGCTTAACCAGCCTTTGAAAGTGGGTTCATCTTTCTAAGTTTAGTGATATAGATTTCTATGGGAAGACATACATGACTGAAGATCATTTGAAGTGGCTTTACAAAGAAGTGGGTGATCGGGAGAATCTCTGAGCAACTGTTCTTCGTGGAGAGATGAGATTTGCTATAGAGCAAGACCTGAGTGCAAAGTTTAAGGAAATTTCCATTTCAACAAAGAATCATGATGAGGATTTGGCAATGTTTGAACTTGAGAATAGAGATGCTCGAAAAGTTCGAGGCTTGAAGAGGAAGAAGGGGCGCTCGAGGGTCCCTCAAGAGGTGTTGTGTCAGAAAGGAAAACTGAACTTTGGGCACTTTGATTTTAACCTTAATGAGAAAAAAGGCCTTTTGTACTTTGTGGAGAAAACGACAGGCAAAGAGTTTGAGTTTGAAGGAAAGTTGGTGCAGAAGAGAGGATGATCCCTTTGTAATGATAAGAGTGATCCCTTAATCATGATGATCTCTTTTCTTTAAAGTAGTCAGTCTTGTCTAGACATCTTATCACCAAATTAGATTGGGTTTTACCTAATTATGAAATAAAGTATTGAACATCTACTTCGATTTAGAAGAATGAAATTTTAATTCTATTTTTAAAACTGCACTCACAATGACTTCGTGAGCTACCTACGTACCCCTATGTTGTCGGTAACATTGTTTAATGGGGGTTCAGGTCAGTGTGGTTCTATTACAGTAAGTCTAGCCCCTAAACATAGTCTGTTTTTAGCTGGTCTAGGTTGGTGGGTGAGGAGAACTCATTTCCATCTAAGTTTGTGAGCCAAGCTGTACCTTTAGTAGTGATGGACTTGATAATGAACGGGCCATTTTAGTTGGGCTAAAACTTTCCTCTTGGATCAAGCATTAGGGCCCTAATCTCTTTTAGCACTAGATCTCTTACTTTTAGTCTTTTTTCCCAAACTTTCTTATTGAAAGCTTGGCTGCTTGACAGTGATAACCTTGTGTTTGTTAAAGGGCTTTGAGCCGTCTTTCATCTAATAATGAGAACTCATCATAGTAGTTTTGCAGCTAGTTTGTTTCAACTACTTAACTCTCAAGAAACACCCTAAGTGAGGGCACTTCTAGTTCGATGGGGTAAGACTTTCTACATCCCGTATGTAAGGGTATAAGTGGTTTCACCAGTTGGTGTCCTGATAGAACTCCAATATCCCCATAAGGTAAAGAGAAACTTGTTATGCCAATTTCTACTAGTGGCTGTCACATTTCTTAGGATATTCTTTAGGGTCTTCTTAGCTGCTTCAACTGCCCCATTGGTTTGAGGTTTGTATGGTGAGGACTTATGTTGTGTGATTCCAAATTCTTTCACTACTTTTGTAACCTCCCCCTGAAAGTGTAAGCCATTGTCAAAGATTAATTTGTGAGGCACCCTATATCAATAAATGATGTTAGTCTGAATGAATTGAGCCATTTTCTTTGCATTGCAAACAGCATATGAAGTCGCCTCTACCCATTTGGTAAAGTTATTAATAGTAACCAAGATGTATTCGTGGCAATTCGTAGCTTTTGGCATGATCTTGCCAATGATATCAATTCCCCACGTGGTGAATGGCCATGGAGATGTTAAGTTGTACAATTCTCTAG
This sequence comes from Nyssa sinensis, assembly GCA_008638375.1. Lineage (NCBI taxonomy): Eukaryota > Viridiplantae > Streptophyta > Magnoliopsida > Cornales > Nyssaceae > Nyssa > Nyssa sinensis. Next base: position 22,512,190 of record CM018050.1, read on the forward strand.
GCGGAGATGCTGCAAGTTAGCATGTATTTGAAACTTGTGGCATTTTTTTGCGAAGTTAGTATAGTCCTCATCTATGGTGTTCCAATAATATCCCAAATGGATTAGCTTCTTGGCTAGCATGTATCCATTCATATGGGGTCCGCAGACTCCTTCGTAGACTTCCGTCATGACACATTTAACTTCTTGGTTGTCCAAACATAGGAGGTGAATACCATTGAATGACCTTTTGTATAGGAACTCTCCGTATATAATGAATTGGGTGGCCTAATATGTCATGACCTGAAAATTTAAGCCGCAACTTAAGGGTCATTTAACCCTTAACCGGTGGGTAAATCACTAGATCAACCTAGTTAAGTATATTAAAATACAAGATTTTTTTTTTCTTTTTTTGAACAACCGTTATTATTTGAGTTTGTTACGTCATTATGTCTGCCACTGATATACACAATATACAATATAGTCACACTATTTAGAGCTAACTCTACTATCTACTGATACAAGTCTATGGATACAATGAGATAAATAAAAAGGTACAAACAACCTTGTACAAAATGAGTGACGATACGATCTAAGTTCATCTTCTATTTGAGATCAATCCTGCAGTTATCATCTACAAGTCCAGTACCTGCCATTCCTATGAACAGTAGAGGTGAGCTAGTCACTTAGTAGGGTTTCCCAAAACACACAAGCAAACAACGTGCAAAAACTAATGCAAGTCTAAAGAAGACAATCCCTAAAGACTAATATGTAACACATGCACCCAACAAGCATTATATAATAGCCCACCGGTATAGATTCACAAATCAACAGGTTACGATATAATTCAATGTTCTATAACAATAGAAAAATAAATAGTATAATATCATAATGTATCTTGGTATACCTATTCCCGACAAAACGTCATTTCCTATTCAAAGTGTAGACGCCTCATTTTTTGACGCTTGATTAAGTAGTAGTAATTTAGTAATTCTGCCAAGAAACCTACTTCTAGTAGGACTCTTTTTAACAGAGTCATATTCCCTCTAGAACTCCTCCTAACAGAGTCCTAGTCTAAGTAGAACTCTTTCCCATAGAGGCCCACTTCCATTAGGACTCTCTTGTTAAAGTTTCAGTTCCATTAGGACTCTTCTTAACAAAGTCCCAGTCCAAGTATGACTCTTTCAATAGAGTCCCACTCTCGTCAAGACTCTCTTAACGGAGTCCCTAGTCCAAGTAGGACTTTTCCTAATAGATTCCCATTCCTATTAGGACTTCTCCTGACAAAGTCTTATTCCTAGTATGACTCTTCTCGATAAAGTCCCACTCCTATTAGGACTCCTCCTAATAGAGTCCCACTCCTGTTAGGACTCTGTTGACAGAGTGTCAATCTAAGTAGAACTATTCCTGGTAGAGTCCCATTCTTGTTAGGACTCTCCTACCAAAGTCTCAGTCCAAGTAAGACTCTTCCTAATAGAATCCCACTCCTGCTAGGACTCTGTTGCCGGAGTACCACTCCTATTAGGACTCAGCCCGTAAGAGTCCTATATCTAATAAGACTTTTCCTACCAAAGTCCCACATCTTGTAGGACTCTTCCTGTTGGAATCCCACATTATTTAGGACTCTTTTGCCCATCAGAGAGCATTTCAGTAATTTCGACACCATTTTACCTACTAAGGGCATTTTGGTAATTTTAGCACAATCCTACCTTCAATAGGACTTTTTAGCCACTTGAGGGGCATTTTTGTAATTTTATATTATTGTACCCACATGGAGGTATTTTGGTAATTTCAATCCTTTGGTGATGAATTGGGGGTAATTTGGTTATTTCACATATATTATGGCAATTTATAGATTCTCTACTGAATTGGGGGTAATTTGGTCATCTTGAGTGATAGTAGTCTATTTAGGCATAATTAAGACTTTTTACTTTTAGAGTTTCCATAGATCTGGTTGCTTGATATTTCCTTAAATGGAGATACATTGAACCTGGACGTTTTCATTTTAGAGTTTATTTTCTGATTAAATTCTATTTCTCTTTCATGTAGGCATTAATTCTATTGGTTTCTACATTGTCGTAATTATTTATTAATTCATTTAGTTAAGATAATCATTGCATAGGATAATTATTTATTTTTTTATTTATTTAATTAAATGATTATCACGCAAGATAGGATCTTAACCCTTCATTCTAGGTTTCATCTTAGGCCCTTTGATCGAATCTCCATATTTTCCTATAAATAGAACCCTTTGGCCATCAGTTTTAAGGACACAATTTCCATAGCCTCACACTATTAGTATAATCTTAAAGCTCTCTACAATAACTCTCCATTTCCCAAGGCCGAAGCCCTACTGAAGTGATAGCCTCCCTTCAAGAATCAAGCTGAAGTGACGCTTTCCAAATCGAAGAACAAGCCAGAGATCTGCCCAACTAAAGCCTCCAATCCAGACTTTCCTAACCAAAGTATTGTCCTACTTCTACAACTGAATAAGGTACGCTCTCAAACCCTTAACAATTTTCTTTACATCCAGTTGATCTCACCTCTTTTATCACTCTTGATAAAAGAGGGTAAACTGAAGAACTATGTGACTCTGGTTCCATTTTCTAAACGAATAAATATGAACCCTTCGAGGCAGTCAGATCTTTTTTTTGTCTTTTCCGTTTTGATTTTATTTCTTCATACCAAATCTTTTATTATTTATCTTTTCAGACTCACATCTCTCTTTTCTATTTTCTCATGACAAAATAGTCTTGTAAGTGAATATTTGAGGCCGATCCTGTAATACCCCGACCCTAAAACACCTGGGTAATTCAGCTCACATACCAAGATTAGGATTTTATAGTTTAAAATATGCTATGAAAAACCCGAGTGCCCCGAGATTATCCGGTCAAAGAACCCAATGGTACGGGAATCCGTATATATGCAAATACGTGTATACGTACATATGTATATGTATACTAAACACATGATTATGCATGTGTAAATATATATATATATATAAATACACAGATATATATATATATATATATATGTATCATTAATATGAAAATACATGTATACATGTTGAAATATGTAAATGTATAAGGATATATGTATGTATATATATATATATGGAGAATTACATATGCATATATATGATGCAGTATGTGTGTGTAGAATTGTGAAGTGTGTGTGAGTGTCGGCAGCACACACATGAAGGTGTAAGTATGTGTTATGTGTTGTAACATATATATATATATGTATATAATACAAAATATCAGCAAGCATTAAATGCAAAGCTGCAAAAAAAAAAAAAAGCAGAAAAGAAGTCAGAAAAGAGGGAAAAACAATGGGCTGCAAGTGGGTGAGCAGGTGGGTGGTTTTTCCTATATATGCGGTTGCTTAGATTAGAGAAAATCAGAAACCGAAGGAGGAAAAACCAAGAAGCTGAGAGTGTTTCTGAGATTCAGAAGAAGAAAGAAGGAAAAAATCGAGAAGAAAAGAGAGGGAAACTACGAGCCAAAAGCTCATACGGGTAAGTGAAAACCTCATTTCAGTTTTTAATGTTCAAGCATATTTGTCTAGTTTTGAGTATAGGGTCCAAACAAGCATGAAAGTGGGAACATTTTGCAAAAAGAATCAATTAAAAAGGTTTAGAAATGAGGGAGAAAGAAAGAGTTGCAGGTTTTTGAGGATAATTCGATTTTAGGGTTATCATGCTTTAAAACTTAGATTAAATGATGTAGAATTATTCCTATAAGGTGCAGGAAACTATTGAGGAGAGATTGGAATCAAACTAAGGGGAAAAAAATGCATGAAATTAAAAAAGAAGTTGTCATCGGAATTTCAAATTCTGCCAGAAATAGCCACTATAACGGCTTGTTTGACAGCCAAAAACCCCACCATTTTAGGTTATTTAATTGATATATGGAATCCCCTTGAAAGATCTAGCCAAATCCTATTGGAAAAAAAAATAAGAAAAACATAGCCAGTCACCGTCGACGGAAGGGACGATCTGAACATTGTTAGAGAAGACAATGAATAGTGACACAAAAAGGTGTCTTGTTGAAGGGTTATTCATTAAAGTTACGTCATTTAAGGGCTTACTGTTTTGAATATATATGCGTAATTAGGGTTGTTTGGCTATTGGGTTATGAAATTCAAATTGGTATGCTAATAGGGACGGAGTTATCCTATTCTTATTCCATTTAGTACGTTGTTTGGCTTTGGATAATTAAGAAAAAAAATATACGTAGGGGCTGGTGACCAGAGAAGGTTTTTAACACGGATACATGAGCCACTGACCCACTAAGGCCCAAGTGACCATATACTGCCAAGATATACATAAATTATGTAATTAGTTAATAAATTAAATAAATCAATTTAATTAAAGTAATTAAAGATAATTAACCCGTAGTCCAAAATAAATGAATGAATAGTGTTTTCTTTATGTTTTGGGCATTTTAAAGCCAATGGAAGGGTCCGTTTCATGAGACAAGTCCCAAAAAAAATAAAGACACGTAAAGGTATAAAATGACCATTTTGCCCCTAGTGCCCCCTACAGACAAATGAAAGCTCGAAAGGGTCTAAGTTGACTTTCTTTGACGTTCTAGACTCAATGGTGAGGTCCATATTATGAAATAAATTATTAAAAAATATGACATGGAAATATGTGAAGTATGAAAACAACCCTAAGAATTAATGAAGCTACCAAAAGAGTATATTTAAAAGGTATAAAGCCCTAAGATGGAAATTAGGATATAACACAATCTAAGAATAAGTTAAGAGCAAAAATAGGTGATATTTGAAGTGAATGTGAAGTTAATAAACTCTTTATGAATTATTCTTAGGAACTACAAAGGAAGAGGGAAAGCGCACTAGTAGTGCTGACCCTAAGGACAAAGGTGAATAATCCTGCATTTGAAGAGAAGATTTAACTCCATGGATTTGAAAAAGTTTAAAGTTTAAAATATATGAAGTATTTGAATTTCAAATTCAGTATCTATATGATTCGTGTTTTAAGTATTATTGCTCCTTTTGTAAACCCTATTGTGACATGCTCAGTGAATGGTTTCAACTACAGTTTCTCTTTAAAGTATGTTTTAGCATGTCCAAGTTTTAAATGCAAAATATTATCAAATGCTCTAAATTTGTATATTCAAAGTATTTGAAGACTATATTATGAATTCATGAAGTCATGTTTTAAATGCTCATAAAAAACATATATTTGAATAAGTTATATTTCAAATGCTCTTAAATGCATATATTTTAAAAAGTCATATTTTAAATGCTCAGGAAAAGCATCCATTTGAAGAAGTCATGTGTTAAATACTTTTAAAAAATGCAACTACAGGGAGTCCATGTTTTAATGCTTTTAAATAGCATCTACTTGTAAATGTTTTTATACCTCCTGTTGCCACTGGTAATGCAAGATTAATCGTGCTTAAGCACTACTTGTGATTTTGGGTTCCTTCATAACTCAATTGACATGAAGAATGCCAGGTAGCAGGATTTAATCCCCTAGGCATGAGATGGCGGTCGCGATTCGGGATCCGCACAAGGTGGGTTTTTGGGTCGTGACAGATCCATTCGGATCGGGCGGGGTAGGTGCCTAACACCTTCCCACTTTGTACCTTAGCCCCCAGATCCATATTTTCTTTGGTTTCATAATTTCAATGCTTTACTTTATTTTTTGATCCATGTAAAGGGATCTTTAGAATGTAATTAGGAGATAAAGCGATGTAATTTCAATTATTTCATTCCTTTTCAGTTTCTTTTTAATTATATTCTGTTGTAACGGGTTTGCTTATTTCTTGCCCAAAAACAAGTTGGCGACTTTTCAATTTTTCTATCTCCCACAAGAAGCGTTCCTTCTTACCTTTAGGGAAGGAGATAGTTGGAATACCTTTAAATCTAAAAAAATGATGACATACTTTCTATTTTTCGATGGTGGCGCCCACACAAAGCAATGCCAACAATAACATATATCTAATGTATGCAATCCACAACATAATTATACGATCAAATAGACCACATCCAACATGTATAAGCCCATAATATAATCCACCTAACCAATATGTATGTCTTCTATTAATACAATCAATGCGCACATTTATGGTTCATGAATGTACTATGCAATGCTTTGTGATGTTATGTTCATGCTTTGATGTTCACAAGGCCCCCGTTAAACCTATGCTAAACCTACAGTTCTACAAACTCAATACTTGAGTTTTCTTTCATGGGCTACTAACCCAATAGGACCATGTAACCTCCCGTGTGGGGTTTCAGCTCGACCGAAGGAAAAAATTTGTCCCAATCACTAGGATTCTGGGTAATAAGGATGCTCACAATCCATCTATGAATATCCAATCTGATCTCATTATACCTTTGTGAAACATGTAATGTATCAACCATATATATAACTAGAGAATCCATCCAACATCTTAAGGAATAGAATGACAGAATCCAGACATCATAGTAAGCACATATATATGATAATAGGCATAATAGAACATCTACGACAGTCCACTATAAGGATCTCGTAACAAGCGTGGGGTAGTAACCAATCAACGAGTAGTTAACTGTTAGGGAATATTACTTAAGTTCTTCATGTTTAAGCATCAAATATCTTATGAGTTCATGATTTAAATTTTGGGGTTTCCTTGACCCATAGTACTTGTAATAACCTAAAATTTTTTTTTTTAGATATAAAATTTTCTTGGTTATTATCATTATTATTACTATTATTATTATTATTAAGAAATGGATTGTGTGATGTGTATATGTGTATATTTAAAAAATGTTTAAATGTGTGTGTGTATATATATATATGTGTGTATAATTATTTATATATATATATGTATAAATCTGATGTGTGTAAGGTGTGTGCACTGTGTAGTGCCGTGTGTGGGTGTGTGTGCAGTGAATGGGTGTAAGCCACTCAAAGTGGCATGGTGAGGTGTTGTGTGTAGAAGTGGGTTTTAGGACATGGAGGGGAGTAGGTCAGAACAGTGAGGGTAAGTCAGATCTTAGGGAGAGAGAGTAGAGAGAGAGAGGGTGTAATGCATGTGTATATGTGTGTGCATGTTGGGTTAGAGAGAGTGGGAAGAAAATCAGAAAGATAGAGAGAAAGAGAGGGAGGCTGAGCTAGAGAGTCATGGAGCACAGTGAGGTTCAGTGGCTTGAACCAAGAGGAGGATGAAGGAGGAGATAGAAGGCTGTATCGAGAGAGAGAGAGAGAGAGAGAGAGAGAGAGAGAGAGAGAGAGAGACCAGAAGACAGGTAAACCAACTTGACCCAGTTCTGTCTCTTTTAAATTTGGTAGCATATTGTTTCGATTAAATTATAGGGTCTTGTAGAGTATGAAAGATAGAAAATAATGCAAAAGAAACCAACCAAAATGGGTGAGAAATGAGAGAGAAAAAGTGAGTTGCAGGTCACGGTTATGGGGAATGGGTTTGATATTTTATGTGTTGAACTTGATTTTGATGGTGGGAAAATGATCCCCATGAGTGCAGAAACACATTGGGTTAAAGAGGGAGTTGAAACAGTGACTTAACAGTCATGAAAATTGAGAAGAAAGGGTCGGCCGGAGAGTTGACCGAGGGGTTTGACCCTCTATTCGTGTTGATCCAATGGTTTAAATCCAAAACCAAGCACATATATGAAATCCTTGAGAAAAACCGAAGAGAACCAAATTCAGAAACTTGAAAAATCCACCGAAAAAAGTTCACCGTCGCCGGAGATGGCGACGGAACCCTAGGGCAACCCTTCCGAAAAAATGGGGAAGAAGAAGCACTATGCGGTTCGGGTCGGGTTCGGGTTTCGGGCCGGGTCAAGACCGACCTGCCCCTGCCACGTGTCAGCCCAGTGTTTTAAATTAAAAATGAATAGAGACTGTTTGGCTACGGGTTTATGAAGTTAAAATTTGAATTAAATTGGAAATAAGGATATCCTATCCCTGTTTTGGATTAGCCACTATTTGGCTATCTGAATTAGGAATAAAAGATTTGGGAATTACGAATTGACTCCCATATTTTTTGGAAATTAGGTTTGACCCCCAAGACTTTCGAAAATTATACTTTGACCCCTAAACTTTTGAGAAATTATGATCTGACCCCACCAGAATAAAATATTAATTAATTTAATTATTAAATATCACAAAATAGTCCGGAGTCCAAATGGGGCAAGTTATTAGTGTATTTTGACTATCTCAACCATTCTGAGACCAATGGTGAGGTCCGTTTTATGAGACGGGGTCCCGAAAAAATAAAAGACCCGTAGTAACATTTAAAATTACCAAAATGCCCCTGATTTGAAACGCAGTCAAACGAACTCAGAATTAAGTAAACAAATAGTGGAATTTTATTATCTCGACCATTCCGGACTCAACTGTAGATTCCAATTTATGAAAAGGGGTCTCGGGATGTAAGGACGGTAAAAAGTACAAAATGACTGTTTTGCCCTTTTAAGCTCGGATGTCCAAATTAAATTCCATGAAAGCCTAAACTTATTTTCTTCGACGTTCCAGACTCAACAATAGAGTTTAATTTAGCAAAATAGAAACTTATAAAATGAAGACATAAAATTTGATGAATAGCATAATTCGAGTAGCAATTGAACTGAGTTGTATTTCATGATTTTAGGAACACGGAAAGGCAAGGAGAAGGTGGTCTGACCTTCTGTATTTTCACTGTAGTTCTGCTACACTACGAGTACGTCTTCCTGAGTTGAGACTGACCCATCAGGTATGGTGTATTGTGCTAAGTAAGGAATAGAATTAAGTTTAAGAATGATTTGCATGTTGATTGAATGAATCATATAATTATTTGTTTGATGTTAGAAAAATCACATAAGGAATATTTTTTTAAAAGGAAATCTTGAGTTGATTGTTTACGTTGCTTATGTGATTTTCGCTGGTCTATGGAGATATGATTATTCTATGTGCTGGTGTTGTACGTGATTCATGTTCTTGACGAGTTGTTAAGATGGTAAATATGTGACTTGAGTATGTGTTTACGTGATTTTGTATTACATACATTCATGTGGAAGAGGATTATTATTCAGATGCTGTAATTGCTTTAAGTGGAATACATTGTTTAAAAAGCATGCCCCATGTGTTGGTAAATTGCTTATCTGAGATTGTGTTGTTGCATGGTGGAATCAAAGCATATTAGCATAGTGTGATGCATTGAAAGCATAGTGTGGGTTGAGCACGTGGTGCTGTGCATTATGAGGGTGCAGATCCTGTGGTGAAAAATCCAAAATCGGCCATTAGGTACTCGCATGCCTGACGGGTTCCGGACCGTGAAACGAGACATACATTGTACTTGCAGGCCATCGGGGAAGGTCCATAAAGCGAGACATGGTACTCAGTTTCCATCGGATGTGTTCCGAAAATGAGACATGGACATGGCATAGAGTTGACATGGTTGTGGCATAGAGTTGGCATGGTTGTGGCATTGAGTTGTGTGGGTGTTTCATGGGCATTGTCACTACATTGCATGGATAACTTGGATGTTATGTGGATTATTGCTATTACATGGTATGGATGATTTGGAAGGCACGTGGATTATTGTTATCACATTGCATGGATGATTTAGAATGCATGTAGAGATAAATGTACACTTGCACATGCCACGTCTTAAATTATATTAATGAGTTAGATGACATGTAGATTATTACTAGCATGTTGTATGGATGATATTGAATGACATGTAGAAATAACTGTACACTTGCACATGCCACGCCTTAAATTATATTAATAAGTTGGATGACATATAGATTATTGCTAGTACGTTGTATGGATGATATTGAATGACATATAGAAATAACTGTACACTTGCACATACCACGCCCTTAATTTTGTTCCTTGCATTAGCATTACATCATACCAGTAGTTGAGCTGACCCATTTGTGGGATAACTCCCCACAGATGACGTTCCCGGCACTCGAGACTTGAGGAAGTCTTGCAGAGTTGAGGAGACATGAGCTTAGAATGATCTTGGCCCTTGGGAGCATATTTCGAGATGTATTGATATTGTATAAGGGCTTAAGCTCGAATGACATGTTGAATGTTTTTATTGATCGTGCTTTACATGGATATACATTGAAGGAAATGAATGTAAGTTTTGAGTTGAATCTGTTAGGTTGTCCTTTATTTACTTTTTATTTTATTTTCCTTTCGTCTCGTTACTCGCACCTCGGGTTCGTTGGAATTCGGGGCATGATAGTACTTAGGTTTGACCCCTGTTCCATGTTCTTTAAGGTCAATCATATTGTAACCTATACATAGAGTGTCTATTTCTCCAAACGGATGTAAAAAAAAATGGATTCCTGAACCACAAAATCCTAAGGAGGTCTTATCCCAAAGATTTTGTATCATTTAAGTAACTTTAAAACCCTAAAGGTACCTCTAAAATTTTATCGACACTAATTTTACGTCTGTCGGGACACTATCTTATCAAACGAACCTTGAAAATAGATTTAGAAGATCCAAAAATCATAAAGGTGTTCTCTTTGTATTTTATTAACTCTTTTAGATATTTGCTCGATGCCTATAGGTATTATTGTAATTTTATAATTTCATATAAGATCATTGTCGTGTCCCAATTTGGTCAATTGGATGTCATATTTGGATTCAGGGCGTCCCAAAAACCTTGGAACATCTCTTCTAGATTTTGATTAGTTGTTTAATTATTCCATCTAACTCTAGCGGCAAAATTATCATTTTATGAATTTAGGTAGGACTACCACAGAGTCCCAATTTGTTTAATCTAACACTGTAATTGTATTCCACGTATCTAAAAACTTTGGACTAACCCTTTTCAAATTTTAATTCTTACTAGAATTGTTTAATTTATCATCAAGGATATTTTCATCATTTTATATATTTATGTGAGATTAAACTTGATCTCCAGATGTCCAAATGAACCTAATATTTAATATCAGAAAACAAACAACCTTGAGAGTATACTTTCTCAAATTTAAATGACTATATCTAAATCAATCAAAATTAGTCGACCATTTTATAATTAGTTTAAATTGTGTTGATTTTTTTTTCTAATTTACAACCATTTTCTTAATTAGAGTCAAAACTATCTATCCCCTTTTGCTTAATTAAAGCCAAAAGTTTAACTTTTTCATAATTAAATCCAAGACTTTTTCACTTTTATAATTAAACTCAAAATGTTAACACTTTAATAATTAAATGAAAAAATTTAACTCTCTAATTAGGCTTGGCAAAACGAACAAATTGGGCAGATTTGGGCGGGTTGTAAACGGGTCGAGTCATAAACAAGTTGAACCCATGTTTAACCCGAATGGATCAGGTCGAATATGGGTCAGGTCATAAATAGGTCGGATCAACCCGACTTTGACCCACTACCTAACTTTTTTTTAGAAACAAAACACTACCTAAGATTACCACATCTCAATAAAGTAATATAACTAACAAAATTCATCATGTTTCTCTTTTAAAGCTTTTGTGAATACATATTAAAAAAAAAATTATTTCTCTATTAGTAGATCTAATCAGGCGAAATTTATGGTGATTACTTTCATGGGTTCATTTTCTTTTTTAGCATAAACTAAATTGTCAAACTAATAACAACTTAAATAGTTGCTTTGATAAATAACATTATCTAGGGACCTAAACAAAACTTGCAAGAGGATATAAATCTATGTAATTATCTCTGAACATTCATAACTTGATTAGGACTACAAGATTTCATAACTTCACTCATTAGAAATTATTTGATGAAGGTTTTCCACTTTAAGCTTTAAAATAATAATGCAAGTTGCAATATTAAGATATTAGTATCCAAGAAAGACCAAATGAAAGTCATTTACTAATATCTCATAATGAAAAAAAGAACTTTCAATCACTATCAATACATAAATTTCTTTTGTTTCCACTATAATATTCTTTGTGATGAATAACTTCGACTTTTATCGGAAGCAAAAGGAAAAAAAAAAAAAAACAAAACAAAATTGTGTCTATTAGTGGAGCACTACCATTACTTCTAAAAGACTTTAACAACTTGTTCTATATCAAAATTGAGTAATCTAATCTTAAAAAATGAAGAATTAAAAAAATCAACTTTCTCGAGGTAATATAATTTATTTCGGCATTAAATATATATTAGGCCTAGCAAAATGAGCGGGTTGAGCTAGTTGAAAACGGGTCGGGTCAAAATGATTTGAACCCATATTTGACCCTGTAATTAAACGGGTCAAATACGGGTCAAGCCAACCTGAATCCAACCTATTATTTTTTTTCTACCCTAAGGCTTCGTTTGGTTAGGTAAAAAATAGTGGAAAGTGAAAAAAAGAGAAAAATATAAAATTTATCAAGAGTTTGGTTAGCAAGAAAGAGAAAATTCTCCTTAAAAATCGAATTCATATAATTATTTTTCTTCTTGAAAATGTCACTTTTATTTCTTAGCAAAAAACATAAGAAAAGTTATGTTTCTCATGAAAAATAATTGTATATAATATGTATTCCCGTCTTATCTATTTTGTTTTATACTTTTCTCTTCCACCACTAGTAATAGAAATTCTTTTATACTATAATTTTTTATTTTATTTTTGTTTTCTTAGGTTATACAATAAATAATTATATATATATATATATATATATTTGTAGATAATTAATGTACGTTATAATTATATAGATAGCTAGTATAATATATATATATATATAGTTAATACATATTACATATATAGTTAATGTATATATGTAATATTGCTATATAAATATAACGTAATCTACATATATATATATATACCGTTATATATATATGTAATTAATTTTTTTTTATGTATTTAAGTAGTGATAGGAAACTTTATTTTTTTCATGATAATTAATATAGAGTAATAAGATGAATTCATATTTTTGTACATGTATCTTTCTGATGTGGTTTGTATATACCAATTATTGTTTATGGAGAAAAATGGTATTCAACATTCCTAGCAAAGACTAATTCAACTTACTTTGGATCACAAGGTTCTGATTTGTTGTTGTTTATATAAATGATGATGCTGAATTATATTCTCTAAATATTTATTTTATTTTATAATCTATTGTATATATTTTACTATTTTATTCTTTTTCAAATGGAGATATATATATATATATCTATATTCTTATCTTCTTATAATATATATATATATATATATTCTTATATTATTTTGTTATTTTTTATTTTCAATCCACCAAACACTCATATTCAACCCATATTGACCCATTAAATTAACGGGTTCTTTATTACCCAACCAATTTATTACCCGCTAACTAAATGAGTATCTATACCCGTTAATCAGTGGGCGGGTTAGGACGGATTGACAGATTTGAATAACATTTGCCACCTTTATGTCTAATATTTAAATCCAAAATGATGTTGCACTTTCTGATCAGTGAGGCTCTATTCTTCGTCGTCTGTCAAGCACTCAAAGAAAAGGATCAGAGGGCCACCGGGTTGGCTCCGGTGGTAGCCACCCCAATGATAAAGTTAGTAAAAACTAAAGGAAACGACTGTAATTGAAAGAAATTGAGAAACGTAATTGAAAAGCGCACCTTAGGGTTCAATTTATAGGCTACGGATCTCCTAAGTTGAGTAGGATTTGGAGTCGCAAAGATAGGGATTTGATTGATATCCAAAGATGGCAGCTACCATGTTAAACTCTGCGCCCCATAAGAGTAGGGAGTGAAAGATATCTAAAAATGGCAGTTTCCCTACCGCATTCTGCTTCCTTATCTCTAGATTGGTAGGGCATACAAGGCAATGACTAGCTCTGGATCCCTTTATACGTGTGCTCAGTACCTCCTGTTTTAAAGATGAGACAGAAGATCATGCGGGACTCCGAGTAAGGAGGCTCTAAACTTTGTGTCTGTCTATTCTGGATAGGAGGGCATTATTTGGTCTGTATACATAGGTGCTCTGCATGTATACGTGTCATGTGGGGACTGGTTTGTCTTTTTATGGTACATCAGCTACTCCCCCTCCGAGCCTCAGTTTAGCAAATCGCGTGACTAAGGCTGAGGGTTTCTAAAGGGTTATGTTTTATAGCCACGCGTCATGTCGCTTCGCTTTCTATGACAATCGGTGATGTGACATTTATTACGCTAGCCATCATTTGGGCTTTCGAGGTCATCATTCCTCCAACCGCTGCGACGGTTCGGAGTGATGGGCCCCCATCATGTAGCCCTTTATAAAAGGGAAAGGGGTTTGCGTACGCCCTTTTTTCTTCATCATTTTTGTTAATCTAAAAAGGTGCTCCGCTGCATAACAGAGTGAAAAAAAAGTGAAGAGATCATTGCCATGAGAAGCCTCTTTTCTCCGATCAAGCTTCAAGTTCGGTGTGTTTTTAACCATTCTTTTCATTCCTTGTTCTTCTTCTTCTTCCCCTTTATTTTCATAATGTCGGCCTCCAACGATAATAACCTGGAAAAAAAAATTTATATAAAATTTTCTGGTTATTATTATTATTATTATTATTATTATTATTATTATTATTATTATTATTATTATTGTTATTATTATTATTATTTATATTATACACGTATGAATGGATGTGTGGTTAATTAAAAATGTGTAAGTATGTGTATGTGTTATACATGTATATTACTTATATTATATGTGTATGTGTGGGATGATATATGTACATGTATATATATATATATATATAAACAGTGCATGTGTGCACTATGTGTGTCGGATGGTGTAAGTGTGTGTGTGCCAGATCCTGTGAGTGTGTGTGTGCCTACGGGTGTGTGTATTGAGTGGAGAGGTGTAGATATATATATATAGGTCAGCTTTGCATTTAATGCAAAGCTGCCTTGTAGGGAAACTAGGGTGGCTGAACAGAGGGGAAAGGTCAAGGATAGTGGCTGTGCAGGTGGTGACGTGAGAGAGTGGCTGTGTGTGGGTGTATATGTCTCGATCGGTTGGAAAGAAAGAAAGAAAGAAAAGAGAGACAGAGAACGAGAGAGAGAGTTCTGGAAAGAAGAAGAAGATCTTGGAGCTTGAATCAAGCTTGGAACCAAGAAGGTGAAGAGGACACACGGCTAGAGAGAGAAAAACTCAGAAAAGAGGTAAGTGACCCAGTTCTGGTTTTTAAGTTTTTAAGCATGTTGGTTTAGCTTTGATTGTGGGGTCTTATAGAGTAAAGTGTAAGGAAAATAATGCAAAAAGAATAAGATAAAATGGTCAAGAAACTAGTGAGAAAACTCGAGTTGCAGGTCTTAAGAGATAATTCGGGTTTCATAGGTTTTTGCTTCAAACTTGGTTTAAATGGGAGTAAAATAATCCTCCTAGGTGCAAAAAACTGAAGGGAGTGGTTTGGGCCAAAAACAGTAAAGGAATAGGCATAAAAACCGAAAAGAAATGTTGGCTGGAAAATCGGCTGTGACCATTTGACCCTCTATTCATGATGATCTATTGGTCCACATCAAAAACAAAGGGTAGGGATGAAATCTACATGAAAAAACCGAAGAGAACCACATTCAGAAACCATGAAAAACTCACCAAAAAAATCTCGTCGGCGCTGGAGAAGGCGCCGGAACCCTACTGGTGCCTCGTCGGAAAAACGGGGAAGAAGGGGGGTGTTTGGGTCGGGTCCGGGTCCGGTTCGGGTTCAGGTCGGGCTTGGGCGATCCGCCCCTGCCACGTGTCGGCCTGCTGTTTTAAATTAAAAATGGATAAGGGCTATTTGGCTACAGGTATACGAAATTAAAATTTGAAATTGAAACAGGAACAGGGATATCCTATCCCTGTTTTAGGATTGACCCCTGTTTGGTTAACCGAATTAGGAATAGAAGAATTAGAATTTACAAATTTACCCCTGGACTTTTTAGAAATTAAGTTTGACCCCAAAACTTTTAGAAATTACACTTTGACCCCTCAACTTTTGAGAAATTATGATCTGACCCTACCAGAATAAAATATTAATTAAATATTAATTTAATTAATTAATTAATTTAATTAATTTAATTATTTAAATGTCATAAAATAGTCTGAAGCCCAAATGGGGCAAGTCATTAGTGTATTTTGACTATCTCGACTATTCTGAGGCCAATGGTGAGGTCCATTTTTTGAGACGGAGTCCCAAAAAATAAAAGACCCGTAGTAACATTAAAAATTACCAAAATGCCCCTGAATTGAAACACAGTCAAACGAACTCCGAATTAAGTAAACAAATAGTGAAACTTTATTATTTCGAGCATTCTGGCCTCAACCGTGGAGTCTGATTTGTGAGAAAAGGTCTTGGGATGTAAGGACCCGTGAAAAGTGTAAAATGACTGTTTTGCCCTTTTGAGCCCAGATGTCCGAATTGAATTCTACGAAAACCTAAATTTATCTTCTTCGACGTTCCAAACTCAATTGTAGGGTTTAATTTAGCAAAATAGAAACTTATAAAATAAAGACATAAAATTTGTTGAATAGCATAATTCAAGTAACAAATGGACTGAGTCATATGTTATGATTTTAGGGACACGGAAGGGCAAAGAGAAGGTGATCTAACCTTCGGCATTCTATTGCTAGTTCCACTACCTTGCGAGTACATTTTTCTGAGTTGAGACTGACTCACCAGGTACGATATATTGTGCTAAGTAAGAAATAGAATTGAGTTTAGGAATAACTGCTCTATTGACTTGATGATTCACATGTTTGTTTGATTGTTCACATGCTTATGTGCTTCATGCTATCTTGCTGAAAGTTGGGTGATAATGTGGATGATGATTATGTGTATATCGCATGTGTTAGTATAATGTGTGGATTATATTCTTTGAGAACTGTTGAGACTATGAAATATATGATTGAAAGCACGCTTCATGTGTGGATGAGATGCATCATTGAGATTACATTGTGGCATGAATGAATCAGAGCATATTGGCATAGTGTGATTCCTTGGACATGGCGTGAGTTAAGCACGTAGTGCTGTGCATTATGAGGGTGCAGATCCTGTGGTGAAAAACCCAAAATCGGCCATTAGGTACTCGCATGCCTGACGAGTTCCGGACCGTGAAGCGAGACATATATTAGTACTCGGGCTATCGGGGAAGGACCGTAAGACGAGACATGGGTGGCATAAAGTTGCATGGGTGCGTCACACATATTGTTCATATGATGCATTGATGATATTGAATGCCATGCAGATATAACTGTACACTTGCACATGCCACGCCCTTAATTTTGTTTATTGCATTAGCATTATATTGTACCAGCAGTTGAGCTGACCCATTCGTGGGACAAACATTTCAGATGACGCTCCAGCTGTGCGAGACTTAGAGATGATATGATTGTGGATTATGTTTGGCCCGAGAGGCGCACTTAATGTTGTACAAGGGCATATGTCACGCCCCGAATTTCAACAAACCCGAGGCGCGACTGACGAGACAGAAAATAAAATAAATAAAGGACAAAAGTAATCAAATTCACTAAACATGCGTTCATTCTCATCAATACATAAAATAATATACAATACATCGTTCATCGGTCATCCGGGCTTAAGCCCTTACATTTCAATATACAAGTCTCATGGACCAAAAATATAATAAGTGCTCCACCCTATCGGAGTATCAGGAAGTCTCAAGTAGCTGGAGGGTCCTCATCTGAAAAATGTTACCCACGAATGGGTCAGCACAACTGCTGGTATGATAAAATGCTAATGCCAGAAATAAGGCTAAGGCGTGGCATGTGCAAAGTGTACATTTATTTCTAAATGACATTCAAGCATCGCAGTAATATATATGAATAGTATGCGTGACACACCCATGCACAACTCTATGCCACACCCATGTCTCGTTTACGGGTACTCCCCGATGGCTACGGAGTACCAATGCAATGGCCAATTTTGGGTTTTTCACCACAGGATCTACACCCTCATAATGCAAAGCACCACGTGCTTACCCACGCCATGTTCTCAAAGAATTTCATCATATGCCAATGCAATCTCAATGAACATGGATCTCAATAATATAACATGCTCGGACAATAATAAATAAATCACCAGTCAATTTCATATACATGCATATCTCATGTGTTCATATATCATAATTCATGTTCTTCACTTTATTAAACTTGCAAGTAACACGTAACATGTAAACAACCAATTCCAAATAATCAGGTAAACACATTACAAATAAACATATACAGCATCCTAGTCATTCACAAATATTCCTAACTTAACTTCATTTCTAACATTAGCAAAACACCAAACCTGATGGGTCAGTCACAACCCAAGAAGAACGTGCACGATATGTAACTGAACTGGTCAATGAAGATGCAAGAGATCAGATCTCCCTCTCCTGTCCTGTAAGTGTCCCTAAAAACATAAATTTCAACTCAGTCTATTTTCATTTGAATTTATGCTATTCATCAAATTTTATGTCTTTAAATTCATAGGTTTCTATTCTGCTAAATTAAACTCTACCATTGGTTCTAGGACGTTGAAGAAAATAAGTTTAGGTTCTCGTAGAACTCAATTCGAACACCGGGGTTCAAAAGGGCAAAACAGTCATTTTGCACTTTACACGTGTCCTTACATTTTGTGACCTCTTTTCACAAATCGGACTCCACGGTTGAGTCCGGAATGTTCGAGATAATAAAGTTTCACTATTTGTTTACCTAATTCGGAGTTCGTTTGATTGTACTTTAATTCAGGGGCATTTTGGTAATTTTAAATGTTACTACAGGTCTTTTATTTTTCGGGACCCCGTCTCGTAAAAACGGACCTCACCATTGGTCTCAGAATGGTCGAGATAGTCAAAATATACTAATGACTTGTCCCATTTGGACTTCGGGATATTTTTGAATATTTAATTAATTAAATTAATTAATTAATTAATTAATTTAATTAATATTTTATTCATGGGGGGTCAAACATAATTAATCAAAGTTCTGGGGTTGAAAATCAGATTTCTTAAAGTTCTGGGTTAAGGT
Organism: Nyssa sinensis; assembly: GCA_008638375.1. Taxonomy (NCBI): domain Eukaryota; kingdom Viridiplantae; phylum Streptophyta; class Magnoliopsida; order Cornales; family Nyssaceae; genus Nyssa; species Nyssa sinensis. Next base: position 22,531,092 of record CM018050.1, read on the forward strand.
TCAATTTTCAAAAGGTTCAAGGTCAAAATTTTAATTAATCAAAATTTACTATTCCCAATTCGGTTACCCAAATAGGGACTTATCCAGAACAGGGATAGGATATCCCTGTTCCTATTTCAATTTAAATTTTTGATTTCTTAAGCCTGTAACCAAACAGACCCGATCCATTTTTTTTTAATTTAAAACACCAGCGCGACACGTGACAGGGGCGGTTCAGCCCAAACCGAACCGAACCCGACCCGGACCCAGAACCCGACCCGGTCACCCCCCTCCTTCCCCGACTTTTCAGCGAAGTAGCAGTAGGGTTCCAGCGCCTTCTCCGGCGCCGGCGACCGATCTCCGGCGAGTTTTTCAAGTTTTAAAAATGTGATTCTCTCCCCATTTTCATGTAGATCTCATCCCCAACCTCCATTTCCCTCAAAACCTTCCCCATCTTCTCGAAATAGAGGGTCAAACTCTCGGTCAACTCTCCGGCCAACTCATTTTTCTCCATTTTCCTTCGCTGGTTTTGGTTGATTCCAACTCCAAATGATTTCTACACTTTAGGGGGTTACTTTCCTATCACCCACATCTAATTTAACACATGAAATATCAAACCAATCCCCCATGGCCGTAGCTTGTGACCCACTTTTCTCTCTCATCTCTCAACTATTTCGGTTAGTTTCTTTTGCATTCTTTTCCATTTTCCACATGCTATAAGACTCAAGAATTTAAATCTAACGAATATATCACAAAACAGATCATGCATGAGTGAGATTTTCTAGAGAGAGAAAGTAAATGGGTTGAGGTGTTTACCTCAACAATGGTGTCTCCTCTTTGCCTTGTCTCTGCTTCTTAGCCTCTATTTCCCCTTCTTATCTCCTCTGTCTTTCTTTCTCTTTTCTTTTTCTCTAACCGACACACACAATTACATATATAAAGTCCACTCTCTCTCTCCCTATCATTTCTCTCTCTCTCTCCCTAAGACTAAACCTAACCTCACTGCTCAGAACTGCCCCTCCCATGCTCTGAATTCTCCTTCCACACTCCACCAGCCACTGCCTGCCACACCACTCCCCATTGAGTGTGTAACACTCAACACATGCACACACACTCACACACAGCCGTGTACAACACACACACACATACACACATCTGTTATATATATATATATACATATATATTTACACATTTAAATACACACACTCACATGTATACACATATACACACTAAACAATTTAAATTATATATATATATATACATACATCCATGTATATATTATACACATTACATACTTACATTCATCCATAATAATAATAATAATAATAATAATAATAATAATAATAATATTAACAAAGAAAAATAAAAAAAAAAATTTCATGTCATAACAGCATAAGCCCGAGACTATTTCTTATTTTTATATGTCGTGAACTAATGGACAAGACTTTATGTATTGTATCAGAATGATGAATTAAGTTAAGTGTTGAATTGAACTTGATTGTCCTTTGTTTCCTTATTATTTTATTTTCTTTTTGTCTCGTTACTCGCGCCTCGGGTTCGCTGGAATTCGGGGCGTGACACCAACGCTATGCCAGGTATAGGTTATGGCACAGGAAGCTCTTCTAAGATGACTATGCCATCGCAAGTAGTCCATATCATAAGCAATAGTTCTTCTAGGAACTCTGAGAATAGGATAGTCGAGTATTCCCCCCAAAGCCCTGGACCTAGGATTGTAGACGCTTTCCTTGAACCCAAGAATGTAGCGGGGGGAACCTCGGGTAGCCCATCCTAAATAGAGGAGAGAGAAAGTGTCATTACTCAGGGCATGCTAAATGCTCTAAGGGCTGCTTTCAACTTCCCCCAAAATGTAACCTGTAAGGCGCCTGGATCACTGGATTGCCCCACTGACATTGGTTAGGGTGAAATTTGCTTCTATCTCGAGTGGTTGGAGATGGGACTTAGGTTTCCTCTTCCTCCTCTGGTTAGAGAGTTTTTCAAATGGTTCAATATCTGCTCTGCCGACCTTAACATCAATAGTTAGAGGCACTTGTTAAGGTTTATAGTTTTCAGGACATTTGAATGGTATCGAAGTAGATCTTGAGCTGATCCGTAATAACATGGATCTAAATTTTTTGAGGTCGGAGGCCTTGTTTTACATGTCCCTTGACAAAGGGTTCAGACCCTTCTCCTCAATACCTACTTCCAACAAGACTTGGAAGAAGTGATACTTCTTCGTGGGAGGAGGATGGAAACTAGAAGACTACAAGAGCCAGACCTTGACTTTCCCCTAAAGTATCGGGATTAAGGGTGAGACCCTCTCTTAAAATATTATTGCCTCTATTTTTTCTCTATTTCATTATGTTGTCTGATCTTTATGTTTTATGTCCTCAGTGTAGATAAGAAGGCTTGGAAGAGGTTAATTTTCACCATTGACCTTCAAGACAAGTACCAAAGGCTTCTTCAGACCAGCAACCGTGCCTATACTGCCATTCTCTCTCTTGAGCACCTGATAGAGGTCGGGTTGACAAAGGATAAGGCTGGCAATCTAAAGAAGTCCCTGATGTCCACCTAAGGCACCAGGGAAAAAGAAAAAAATGGTGGGGGAGACTTCTTCCCCCGCTGAACCGCCTCTCCAAGTGAAGAGGAGGAGGCTCCTCTCTAATTCCCTAGAATGAACAGCGTCTGAGGATATGAGGGAGTCTTCTACTCCCGAGCCTACCAAAAAAAGGGGAAAAAGAAGCCGTTGTTGCTGCTGCTACTGCTGCTGTGCCTGATGAATCCGGCTGATTAGCCGCAAAGAGGGCTTTTGATGAGACTTAGGCTTCAGGCCTAAACAAATATAAAGGTCTGAAGGCAGAGAAGATCGCCAAGGACTTGCTGACCTTCTAGTTGAGGGCAACCCAGGGGTCATTCTCTTGATTTTTTCATTTCTTTTTCTTTTATGTTATGAAGTTCTGACTTGTTTGTTTCTTGTTTTTCAGACTATGCATGGCCTTACTGCCATTGTGGAGTCCTCAGCGGATTTGGAGTTGATTGATAACCTCCAATTTGAGCTAGATGAAGCCAGGATACTGCTTGGGACGGCCTAGTCCACTACCTCTGCAGCCGAGAAGAAGTTCAAGGAGGTTGCGAACTCTTACTCCATCCTAGAGTCTAAACGGGATTCCTTTGGCCTGAAGTTGGAAGACCTCTAAAAGAGGTTTGAAGACTTAGAGTCTGACTCCCGTGAAGGGGATCTTGAAATCGACCCCGAGTCTATGAATTATGAGGACCTATTTTTCTTTGTTAGGAGGTTTAACAAATACATCAAGGGTAGAATGCCTAACTCCAAAGGATCTCAAATCTCAAGTAAAAGCTCCTTTGTAAATTCTAACTCTTCAAGAGGCCAAGTCCAAAAATCTTCTTCTAATAGTGATAGAAGAGGACCTTCTTCACAATCCTCCACTAAGCCAATTAAAATCTATGATTTCCATAATTTTGGGCATATAGCGGCTAATTGTCTTAATAAAAGAAAGAGAAATTATCGAAAAAGGAAGGCCATGAAATCATCTCTTTTCGAAAATGATGAAGAGGAAGAAGGGGATGAGGATGAGGATGAAAAAGAACATGGTGATGAAATTCAATTCTTGGCTTTCACAAGTGCCACCAGTGTCCATGAAAGATCATCTTCCATTGAAGATGAAGATCATGAGGACATCAAAAACCTTGTGTTTAGTGATGATGAGAGCGATGATGAAAACAACATTGAGATTGCTTTTAAAAGACTATTCAATGAATCTATAAATCTCAAGATGCCTAACATGAAGCTTATCACTAAGATCAAGTCTTACGAGAAGGAGAATAATGTTTTAATAGTTGATCACTCCTTATTGAATCAACTAAATGAGGATAAATTGTCTTTTTTAAAAGAAATTAAACCCTTAGAAAATGAGAGAAATTCATTGGTTGTTAAAGTAGAAGGACTTAAGACATCCCTAAATGCTTGTGAGGTTGAAAAAAAAGAATTGAATTCCAAAGTTCACTCTCTTAGTGAACAACTCACACAAGCTAGGAACGTCGAAGTCAATCTTAAGGATAGGTCAAATAAGCTCTCTAAAATGTTTAATACAATCAAAATAAAAAAGAATAGAAGTGATTTGGATTGTGACATGTTCACGGACAAGAGCAAGCCCTCCATATCCACTTCGAGTCACTCTTCTACTCTCAAGCCGATTGTATTTGTGTCATCAAATTCAAAAAGTGTTGACTAACCTAAACCCATAAGGCAAACCCATCCCCAACCAAACCCTCAAGCACATTCTCTCCCACTACCTCAATCTAGATCACAAGCCAAACCTCAACCAATACCATTTTATTGTTCTTATTGCATGGTTGAAGGGCATTCTAGAAGGAAGTGTGGATTAGCCAAGAAAAGGCAAACAAAATATCATGCCATGACCTTGGAGCTCAAATTATAAATTTCTACCTTGAAGCAACAAATAAATAATCATATTCAAAATCAAGGAGCATGGCTCAAAGGATCATTCATATTTCCAACCTTGAAAAGCCTATAGTAATTTCTCATTCCAAGGTTGGAGGTAAGGTCAAGACCCAAAATATTCCTTCTACTCCCAAAAAAATTATAAGACAAATTTGGGTGAGGAAGGATAAATTGAAAGGTCTTGAGAAGGAATGTATAAATCACATTTCATAATTTGTTTCTTTCTCAAGAAAAGCAAATTCATCTCTTAGATGACTAAGAGATTCTATAAAAATTTAGGGATTTCACTCATTACTCTCATCTTAGAGTCTTCCTATGAATTGCTTCATTACATCTTACTCTATTTCATTCATTGAAAATCATCATTGAGTAAGTTGTGTTCTTTCCATAGTCTAGGTGATTCTTATGTTAATCATTTATTCTAGGTTTATGGATTTTTTTTTAATCTTTCATAGTTAGGTGCATTTCATACATTTGTGAAGTCCATAATCCAAAAATATTTTTCTCTTGTTTTAATTGCTAATGGTAATCCCATTTTTTTAAAAAAAAAAAAAGTATTAAGTATATTGATTTTAGTATATTGTGAAGTCCATAAACACAAAATAATTTCCTTCTATTTGGCTCTTTGGGTGTTATAGATTTTAGTATATTGAATTCTTATACTATTTTGCGCAGTTTTGTCACGGATTGCCAAAGGGGAAGTTTGTTAGGACCATGGGGTTGTAATTAGCTAATTGGGTTTGACAAAATGTGTTTTGTGTGTAATCCTCACATAAGTCCTAGGAGTGAGTACTTCAATGCCCGTGCTTCTCCAAGTTCGTCTAAGAGACATTACTGTGCATCACTACCAGTCGACTTGGTTCTCAAAGGGTATATTAGACTTTTGTATTTGATTTGAATCTCACACACTCACATCATGCATGCATTGCATATAGTTTTTATCATAACATCATGTATGTAATTAACTTGTGGTTGTCATCCAATTTTTCCAAAATGCATCTTTAAAATACTTAAGGCAAAAATTCAGTTCATAAGACAAGAAAGAATCCGTCATGTTCAGTTCCGATATGACTTGTCCTGATTGATATTGTTTCGTTTTGTTCCGTCATGTTCAGCTCCGATATGACTTGTCCTGATTGACATTAGTTTCGTTTTGTTCCATCATGTTCAGTTCCGATATGACTTGTCCTGATTGATATTGTTTCGTTTTGTTCCGTCATGTTCAGTTCCGATATGACTCGTCCTGATTGATATTGTACCATTTTGTTCCGTCATGTTCAGTTCCGATATGACTTGTCCTGATTGATATTGTTTCGTTTTGTTCCGTCATGTTCAGTTCCGATATGACTCATCCTGATTGATATTGTACCATTTTGTTCCATCCTGTTCAGTTCCGATATGTCTTGTTCTGATAGATGTATTGTTCCGTTTTGTTCCGACATGTTCAGTTCCGATATGTCTTGATCTGATTGATGTATTGTTTCATTTTGTTCCGTCATGTTCAGTTCCGATATGACTTGTCCTGATTGATATTGTTTCGTTTTGTTCCGTCATGTTCAGTTCCGATATGACTCGTCCTGATTGATATTGTACCATTTTGTTCCGTCCTGTTCAGTTCCGATATGTCTTGTTCTGATAGATGTATTGTTCCATTTTGTTCCGACATATTCAGTTTCGATATGTCTTGTTCTGATTGATGTATTGCTCTGCTTTGTTCCGTTATGATCCGTCATGTTATGCCTCTGTCCTTGATTATGCCTGTGACTTGAACTGGTGTTTTGTTCCGTCTGATCCCGTTATGTACCGTTCGTTAATAATCTGTCTGTCTTGATTGATATATGGTCCAATTCCGTTATGATCTGTCCGAATTCTCGACTTGGTATATAAGTTACTGCATAGATACTGTATTTTGATGCACTGTACGGTTTTAAAAGTTATACTGTCTGAATGCATGTTTTTAAATGCAAACTTTTATACTGTATTGTACGCAGCATGATTTTGTCCCGTCCTACTATTGTTTTGTTCGGTCTGTCTTGTTCCGTTTTATGGTCTATCTGATTTTGTTCTGCTATGATGTGTCTGACTCTGGGTACCATTCTGATTATGAGCGGTCTGGCATAAGTAGGCTTGATTACGCGCCTAACTGATATATTATTGTTATGACCTGTTATGTTCCGCCCAGTACTGATTTGTTCTAATATTTGAATTAATTGCCTATACTCTCGTTGATATATTGGCATCATGCACTATTCCGCCTGTTCTGATTTGTTGTTCCGTTTAGTTCAGTCCTGCTTTATCCTACTGAAACTACATTTAAAGTAGATTTATAAAACTGCTATTTCAGAAACAACTGAACTACCCTTGTGCTTTGTAAACAAGAAATGGTTTTGAAACCCTTGACAGGGAACCTGTGTTACTCATTGGGCTTTTCGAAGCTCACCCCATTCCCTAACATTTTTCAGGAATGATATCTGTTGGATCTGATGGCACTGATCTGTAGAGACTGGATTACTGAGGATTGAATCTGTTTAATCAGGTGAGTGATGTAATACGACTGACTTGACTGATATGTACTAGATATAGACATGGCTCATGGATTTAAATGGTACTCTAGAGATTATAGTTCTGCTCTGTTGTTATATGTCGGATTATAGATATGCTCTGAGGTTAGAATTGTTAGCTGTTGGATTTTAAACTGGCTCTGTGGTGCATAACCTTACAGTGAATACATGAGTTGCATTCCCTTGACAAAAAAAAAAAAGTTTTAAATTCCGCTGCATCTGACCCTACAGTCGGAGTGCAATTCACTGGAAAGTTCGGAAATTGCCTTCGGTTGGTCGCGTGGCGGCTGACTGGCATCACGTCCTCGACATCCGCGTAGGGTGGGGTTCGGGATGTGACAAGGTGGTATCAGAGCAAAGGTTGGAGATAATTAAGATTCTCATAACTGAAGTTGGTGAAATTTTGGAGATCAACTAGTATCACAGAGCAATATCAGAGCATTTGGTTATGAATTAAGGACCATAGAGTACCTGAGCCATAAATACTGAGTTCCACTTTGGAGATCTGACGTGGAATTGTAAAAGTCTTCATAATAGACAATAGGCCTGTAATTCTGAGGTATCTGAGGACTGAATTTTCTGAATCTGATCTGAACTGGTGTGATTTGAGGTTGTAGACTAATGATACTTGGAGACATATCCATACGAATGATTATGGACATAGCAACCAAAAAGAAAATGACTGTATGTCTGTTAACTCTAGCAATGATGCTTGTGACTAGGGATATCAGATGAATCACTTGTGGGATCATATGTGATTAAGTGATCTTAGTAGATGATTTCTGCCTATTTGAGGATGATCGCCTGGTTGATCTGATGTAATATGGGTCTGATGATCAAATCTTGAAGAGATTATACCATTATGGTTGTCCAATCTGACCAAATGGGAATATCTGTATCTGACATAGAATCTGTGTGAAACTGATATAAAATATCTTCTCGATAGAGAACAATATCTGGAATGATATGCTGATCTGACAGACGAATTAGAAAGGGAGACTATGACGATAGGACCTCCTAGATATGACCAGCCTGTTTCTGTTGATCTCATTGAGACTATATACACTTTTACTCCAACTGTCATCCTTTGGAGAATTTGCAGTCAAGTGTCTTGCTCCGACCTTTAATTAGGTAGCCACCTCTCAGTGTTTCTGTGAGAACATTCGATACAGTCAACATGTTCTGTTACGAGATTCAACCTTGCTTTGTCTCCTATGGCATAATAAAAGCCTCATTGTGGGTTTACTGGATCTGACCTGACATCTAAAAAGTTTGGGAATTAACAACTGATGCCAATTGGAGACATGTCAGTAAAAGTGATTACAATTAAACCTCGTAACATTTTATAGAGGTGTCAGATGTTGGATTCCTTTATGGATACACCTGACTGATAGATGACTGTTTTTTCCGATATGACCAACTAAGTTTTGAGGACAAAACTTCTCTGAAGAGGGGTAGGATGTAACACCCCAACCCTGTATAATTAATGATTAATTATCTAATTATTAATTAGTACCGGCTTACAGAATAGTAAAGGGAATTAATCATAATCCCGGCGGTCATGATAGGCCGATGAAATAATTAAATATGTCTGGAGAAAGAGGGTATAATACCCGAACCCAAATTGCTGGTTAAATCAGTAAAATAATGTCGTTTTAACACTAACGGAACCCGAATTAGTTAACCCCAAAAATCCCGAATGATTAATAAATGACATGGAACCTCTGACACTGAAGCTAACTGAATTATGAAGCTCTCGGAAGAAACCGCATCGAAAAAGGAGCTACGGAATGAAAGTTATGTAGCAAACATTGAAAATTGAATTACTGTGCAACCAAACGTGGCCTTAATCGAAAATATGGAAAAAAAAAAATGGCCAAATGGGAGGCCAAGGGAATTGAACCCTTGACCTTTGAGTAAAAAGAAACCTCATCCAAAAATTACCAACTGGGCTACTATTATCTTTGTGTCCATATATACAACAGAAATGTATATAACACTGAATTATCCTAATCTGCCACCAAAACTGGCCAATGGCCATCCATGCAACACCACTCCCTTGCATCACCCCTATGCTCCCTAGCTCATCATCACCCTACTTCAGCCATGATGACCTCTCCTCCAACCAAAATACATGCAGATTTATCATGAGGTTGGGAGATGTATTGAAGGAGAAAAATTTGCATTACAAGTCTCCATATGTGTATTGGAGGAGGGAGAAATCAGAAATTGATGCATGAGATCTGTTAGAGTGAGAAAGTGGGTAGAGAGATATACACAAAGTGTGTGTCCATGGAGGTGCCCAAAGGAGGAGGAACTGAGGGGGCTGTGTGCTGCACGACTGGGACTGGGGCATACCTGAGGTGCCAAGGTCTGAACTGAGCTATGAGAGGGAGGAACAATGGCCTAAACCAAGGTATACTCCTCTTTAAACTGAAAAATTTTCTGTTAAAATTTGACATACTGTTCTGATAGTTTTAATCCATTTAAACTGTATAAATGAGTTCCTATGAGGCCTTAGAACGATTCTGAATCAATTAGGAGGCTCGAATGGGGCTTGAGACCCCAAACCGTGAGCAAACCGCCATTAAAACACCTTGGGTAACAGGTCTGAAACGACCTCCATAAAACGGACTCCTGATGGTCTAGAACTTATCTAGACTCTTCTAGGGTTCTGAAAACCCTCATCCGCGACCCAAAAACCCCATGCAACACCCTCAAAAAGTCAGTTGCAAGTTCGGGTGTGAAATGCTATTCTTGATTTGAATGCTTTAAACTGATTTTCTTGATTGGGGGAGGGTGCTATACATCATAAGGATCACACAGAACTCAACCTTGTTAAAAATGGTTGAGAAATAAAGATGTATTGTCGAATTATTCAGTTCGGCTATTCCTCCATAAATCAAGCACTTGAGCTTGATTCGATCAAAGAAGACGATGCCAAGTTGTTGGTATAGATTCCAGGAATCGATTGGGATCAAAACATTTTGAAAACCGTGGCTAAAATGGCACGAATTTGAGAAATTGGGAAACTGTAAATTAGGGCTACAGTACGTGGATTGGTTGGGGACGATGGAGTTGACTCGCCAACTCGTTCGAGTTCGGCCGAGTCGACTCTGACACGTGTCGGGCAGTAAGCATGCCACCGCAATAATTGGAACGGCACCGTTTAAGGTTTACGTGTTTTGATTTTAAATTGAAATCCGACTGTTTGGCAACATGATTAATAAATTGAAATCCTGGATTAAGTCTGTCCAAACCACGGATAGGGACCAGATTAGGGTTGACTGGAATACGCTATTCCGATTTTTTAAAGGTTAGTGAACCGGTTGGTTTTAAGTGTTTTGAACCGGTTCAGCCAACTGAACCCTTGAACCCTATGGTTTGAACCCCAATTTCATGTAATTGTATTCTGACCCTGAAACTTTCTGAAATTACGGATTTGCCCCAACAGTTCTGAATATTGCGTAGTGGCCCAGATTTTGGGAAAATTATACATTTAAGCCCCTGCCAAATTAATTAAATAATAAAATAATTATTTTATTATTTTATTAATTAGGTAAAATTACGATTTTACCCCTGGACATTTAATATGTCAAACGGAGTTCAAATAAATTAAATAAAAAGTGTATTTTCACTATGTTGAACATTCCAGGACTCAATGGTACAGTCCAAATTGGGAAATTATGTACCAAAAAATACAGACACATAAAGTATAAATGACCATACTGCCCCTGATGCTTCCCAGGATCAATTAAACATAATAGATAGTCCAACTTAATTATGTCGGACACTCTGGATCCAACGGTGAGGTCCATTTTATGAACTGACGTGCCGAAAAATATGACACGTGAAATGACCAAAATACCCCTGAGCACTGTGAGTGCAAGATAAAGGTCAAACTGATCTGGTAAATTATCATAAGGATAATTATGAACACTGAAGGGCTAAATAAGACTCCGGAACAGTTAATGCGTAAAACGAGAAACGACTAATGTGTCTTGATGACCAAAAGCAGATACCAAACGAAGTCCAAAGGACTTAGAAAATCATATCTAAGATATGTGGACTATTCTGAGGACCACGATAGGGTCCCGGACAAGAATGGACAAATTACCATTTTGCCCCTATGGTTAAAATAAGAACCTAACTGATACCGATTGGAGTCTAAAAGACGTAGAACTATATATTTAAGATATAAAGACTATTCTAAGGGCCTTGACAGGGTCCGGGGCAAGAGTGATAAAATGACCATTTTGCCCCTAAGGCTGAAGAAGTAACTGACTGATAACGATTGAAGTCTAAATGACTTAGGTTATAATCCTGATGACTGCTAAGCCTAATTTAAGAATAAAATAGCCCCGGATGAAACCCGATGAGAGGGCGATAGGCTACTAGGCTATCTTAGGTAAACCGATAGATACCTAAGATGACAAATGAGACCTTGAATGGATGAGTTCTGATCTGTATATGATTGATGATTATTGTTCAAGATATACATGGAGATGCCTGACGTATCTGGAGGTTATCGGATTGTTTGCGCAAGGAGATAACCGTAACAGTTTGTGAGTAACTTGGAACTTCTGGCTTGGTGTATAAGTACACCGTCTAGTTACTGTATTTTGATTCACTATACTGTTTTGAAGGTTATACTGTTTAAAAAGCATATATTTAAAGTAGCATATGCCTTGTTCTGATTGATATATTGTTCCGTCATGTTCAGTTCCGATATGACTCATCCATGATTGATATTGTACCATTTTGTTCCGTCTTGTTCAGTTCCGATATGTCTTGTTCTGATAGATGTATTGTTCCGTTTTGTTCCGACATGTTCAGTTCCGATATGTCTTGATCTGATTGATGTATTGTTTCATTTTGTTCCGTCATGTTCAGTTCCGATATGACTTGTCCTGATTAATATTGTTTCGTTTTGTTCCGTCATGTTCAGTTCCGATATGACTTGTCCTGATTGATATTGTACCATTTTGTTCCGTCATGTTCAGTTCCGATATGACTTGTCCTGATTGATATTGTTTCGTTTTGTTCCGTCATGTTCAGTTCCGATATGACTTGTCCTGATTGATATTGTTTCGTTTTGTTCCGTCATGTTCAGTTCCGATATGACTTGTCCTGATTGATATTGTTTCGTTTTGTTCCGTCATGTTCAGTTCCGATATGACTCGTCCTGATTGATATTGTACCATTTTGTTCCGTCATGTTCAGTTCCGATATGAGTTGTCCTGATTGATATTGTTTCGTTTTGTTCCGTCATGTTCAGTTTCGATATGACTCGTCCTGATTGATATTGTACCATTTTGTTCCGTCATGTTCAGTTCCGATATGAGTTGTCCTGATTGATATTGTTTCGTTTTGTTCCGTCATGTTCAGTTCCGATATGACTCGTCCTGATTGATATTGTACCATTTTGTTCCGTCCTGTTCAGTTCCGATATGTCTTGTTCTGATAGATGTATTGTTCTGTTTTGTTCCGACATGTTCAATTCCGATATGTCTTGATCTGATTGATGTATTGTTTCATTTTGTTTCGTCATGTTCAGTTCCGATATGACTTGTCCTGATTGATATTGTTTCATTTTGTTCCGTCATGTTCAGTTCCGATATGACTCGTCCTGATTGATATTGTACCATTTTGTTCCGTCATGTTCAGTTCCGATATGTCTTGTTCTGATAGATGTATTGTTCCGTTTTGTTCCGACATATTCAGTTTCGATATGTCTTGTTCTGATTGATGTATTGCTCTGCTTTGTTCCGTTATGATCCGTCCTGTTATGCCTCTGTCCTTGATTATGCCTGTGACTTGAACTGGTGTTTTGTTCCGTCTGATCCCGTTATGTACCGTTCGTTAATAATCTGTCTGTCTTGATTGATATATGGTCCAGTTCCGTTATGATCTGTCCGAATTCTAGACTTGGTTATAAGTTACTGCATAGATACTGTATTTTGATGCACTGTACAGTTTTAAAAGTTATACTGTCTGAATGCATGTTTTTAAATGCAAACTTTTATACTGTATTGTACGCGGCATGATTTTGTCCCGTCCTACTATTATTTTGTTCGGTCTGTCTTGTTCCATTTTATGGTCTATCTGATTTTGTTCTGCTATGATGTGTCTGACTCTGGGTACTATTCTGATTATGAGCGGTCTGGCATAAGTAGGCTTGATTACGCGCCTAACTGATATATTATTGTTATGCCCTGTTATGTTCCGCCCAGTACTGATCTGTTCTAATATTTGAATTAATTGCCTATACTCTCGTTGATATATTGGCATCATGCACTGTTCCGCCTGTTCTGATTTGTTGTTCCGTTTAGTTCAGTCCTGATTTATCCTACTAAAACTGCATTTAAAGTAGATTTATAAAACTGCTATTTCAGAAACAACTGAACTACCCTTGTGCTTTGTAAACAAGAAATGGTTTTGAAACCCTTGACAGGGAACCTGTGTTACTCATTGGGCTTTTCGAAGCTCACCCCATTCCCTAACATTTTTCAGGAATGATATCTGTTGGATCTGATGGCACTGATCTGTAGAGACTGGATTACTGAGGATTGAATCTGTTTAATCAGGTGAGTGATGTAATACGACTGACTTGACTGATATGTACTAGATATAGACATGGCTCATGGATTTAAATGGTACTCTAGAGATTATAGTTCTGCTCTGTTGTTATATGTCGGATTATAGATATGCTCTGAGGTTAGAATTGTTAGTTGTTGGATTTTAGACTGGCTCTGTGGTGCATAACCTTACAGTGAATACATGAGTTGCATTCCCTTGACAAAAAAAAAAAAAGTTTTAAATTCCGCTGCATCTGACCCTACAGTCGGAGTGCAATTCACTGGAAAGTTCAGAAATTGCCTTCGATTGGTCGCGTGGCGGCTGACTGGCATCACGTCCTCGACATCTGTGTAGGGTGGGGTTCGGGATGTGACAAAAATTCCGCTCAAAATATGTGTTCCGGAAGCTTGAAAATATGAAATTCTAAGGTTTTTTTTTTCTCTCTCTCTCTCTCGCTATATGGACGAGAATTCTAGACATTGCAGAATGCATATGTGTATATAATTCCCCAAGTGTTCTATTTATAGTGGAGGACAAAGGGGCTAAGGGAAAATGACCATTTTGCCCTTAATGAGTCTCGTAGCCCCGTTACTCTACAACTCATTCGTAAATGCTTCAATTTAAAATTTTGTTTTAACCAATGTTCATAAAATTATTTTAAATAAAAATTCTCAGAAGAAAACATTCGTTTGAGGTCGGGATCATCCCTTTCCACCCGGGCCACCCGGATGCCCTTTTGTCTAATTTTGAAACGGTTCCCATTTTAGCTCAATTTCGAACAGCGGTTACCTCATAGTATTCTAAGCATATTTCTCTTCTATGACACACTCCAAATATGCCTCTAAACATGTCATACGATGAAAACAATGCATGAAAATGCTTTACTGGCAAAACCGTGCATGAGATATGTCCTACCGGCAAACCGTGCAAGGAACAATGCCCTACCAGCAAAACGAAATTTTTTTTCTCATTTTTCAAATCTCTACGTCCTTCCCCCCTTAAAGAAATTTCATTCCGAAATTTAAAAATATAACTCTTTGACAAAATAATAAAAAAAATCAATTCAAAATGCATTGTAACATGGAGACATGTAGCCTTACCCATGGATCATCCACCTCTCCCTCAGCCAGGCGATGCGGAATGCATTACCCTCACCCATTACCCCCTCCCCCCAAAGGAACCTCGTCCACTTGGGCGGGCGTGCAGCGATGTACAGCCATCTCCACACTCCCTGCTAGGGTCTGGTTCTAATCCCATCTGTAACGGCTATTTCCACATGGTACAACACATAATGAAATCCTCAAAATATGTTGGTTCATCAATGCCAATTCTCCAAATTCACCCAAGTATCATGACTCACCTCAATAATTCAACAAGATAATAAAAGTAAAGGGAAATCCTCAATGTTCACAAGGATACCTCAAAGTCTCCCACCCATGTGATGACCATCTAAGTCCCGTAGCCCCGTTACTCTACAACTCATTTTTAAACGCTTCAATTTAAAATTTTGTTTTAACCAATGTTCATAAAATTATTTTAAATGAAAATTCTCAAAAGAAAACATTTTTGTTTGAGGTCGGGATCATCCCTTTCCACCCGGGCCACCCGGATGCCCTTTTTGTCCAATTTTTAAACGGTTCCCATTTTGGTTCAATTTCGAACAGCGGTTACCTCATAATATTCTAAGCATATTTCTCTTCTATGACACACTCTAAATATGCCTCTAAACATGTCATACGATGAAAACAACGCATGAAAATGCTTTACCGGCAAAACCATGTGATATGTCTTACCGGCAAACCGTGCAAGGAACAATGCCCTACCAGCAAAATGAAAAAATTTTCCTCATTTTTCAAATCTCTACAGAATTCAATCTACTTGGATGTGCAAAGAGGCCTTTAGTTAGACACATCATCAATATGCTACAAAGGGATAGTGTATTGGTGAGGTGCCTAACTGGCCGATCATTATCCCTAATCCACATAGGGTGGGGTTTGGAATGTGACAGAACTTTCAAATTTAGGTTTTCAATTGTTAGATCTAAAGTTAATAATAGAGATGTAGATGTGTAAGTATATAAATAGTTGGCATAAAATGCCTTAGAGAACCTCTATTTTTCTCCCTATTTATCTATTCAAAATTTGAATTTTGATGTGCTAGGTCGACTAAATCATCAACTAGTAGACTAGATTGAGGATTGGTCGACCGATTAGGTCAATTGAATTGTCCAAAGGGTTTGAGATTCAATTGTTTAAAAACAATCAAGTCGACTGATCTTTTGGATCAGTCGACTAGTTCTAATGTATACTGTTTTAGCCTTTGAGAAATGGTCAACTAATTCATCCTTTAGGTCAACTAATTTGGGCAGTAAGTTCAGGGTCCTTTGTGAAAAGGTCACTCAGTCTACTGGTTCTATGAACTGGTCGATTGGTTTGAATAGTGAGTGTCTCTTTGTTTATTTTTTTCAGTATTCTTTTATCAAAACCTTTTGATTTTCAAAGAGTATGGCAATTGTTTGTTTTGAAAAATCATTTAAGCTTAGTTCTTAGATGATCATTTTAAATAGTAAGAGTTTATAACCAATGATCAATCTAATCCTAAATCACTCAAAACCTAAACTAAGGAAAATAAAAGTCTTCACTGGACTTGTCTTGAATCTTTGGGCTTAAGTGTATCCATTTGCTTGATTCATCATTAGATCATTCAGCTTGATTTTATTCTTGTCTTGAAGCATACTCTTAAGTGGATCCTTTAACTTAATGGACTTTGTCATTTGTTGGTTAACGTTTTTCTTTGGCCTTGATGACCTATTTGAATTGTCACTTGAATAAAACATTAGTCCTCTAAGATAATGTTGTTATCATCAAAATTATTGAGATATCCTTAGTTGAAAACCTTTAGGGCTAACAAGATTAAATTGCCATCCATATTCAACTTATTAATTTAATTTAGTTTCATACATTATTTTTTATTAATTTAACTATATATATAATGTGTTAATTATTTATTTAGTGCATTAAAAATTTACCATCTATTTACCCATAGGGGAGGAGCCCCGTTTTCATACATATACAATTAGGGATGATAATTTAATTTACGCGTTGGAAACCTATTTACCCGTTCTTAATGGTATGGATTAGGGAAAGTTATGTCACATTCCATTAAGATTTAGGGTTAAAGCACTCCATGCTGCCCATATCAACCCACCCTACTCCGAATACATAAAATACAAATAATAAACGAGTTTGGTATTACATAATCAATCTTTATAATGATATTTTTAGTCATTCATTACAAATTTATACAACTTAAGAGAATTATATTTTTGAAAAATAAAATAATGTCATTTTGATTCTATGTTGACATGCATATTTCTTATTTTAACACATATAAGATTGTTTTTAAATTCTAATTATATTTAAGTTAATAAAATAACTTTTTTAAAAACATATAGAATTCCGATAGGAATTTGACTTGCCTATCACAACGTTTAAGGCATTTGGATGAAATTTTTTTGTCGCCGGGAGAAAGGATTTGAGCACAGGCACGCCCAATTGCCACATTATGTTTTAGGGTAAATTACATTGACATCTCTAGAATTTCTGACAATTACAAAGACATCTCTTGAAGTTTCTAAAAGGACACTGACTTCTCCTATTTTTACTGACAAATTACAAAGACATACCTTCCAACCTTATTTCAAAAAAAATAACAAAAGTGCCCATTTCATTTTTATTTTTATTTTTTTGCATTTTTTCAATTTTAACCAGTTCTTCAAAAAATTATTTTATATAAAAATAAATTTAGTCAAAAAAAGATTTTAATTAATATTTTATTTGAAAATGTAAAAAAAATAGTTAGAAAAAATAGTTAAAATTTAAAAATTTTCAAAAATTAAATAAATGAAAGAGATACTTTTATTATTTTAAAAAAATAAGATTAAAGGGGACATCTTTGTAATTTGTTAATGAAAATAAAAATTATTAAATTAATTTCAAAAAATTTTGAAAATTTCTTTTTAATTGTAAAAAAATCTGAAGTCACTCTAATTTACCTTTGACATACCATCTTTTTTCGTGCGGTAGCATGCAAGGCCAGCTAGAGGGTAAAGCAGGTAAAGCCTTGGCTTTAGGTCCCCAATTTTTTAGGCCCCATAATTTTTTTATATTTAAAAAAATATATTTATTATAATAAAATAAATAAATCTTTTTGTCTTCTTAATTTCTCTCTTTTATTATACAACAATCACCTAATAACTATTTTTTGATAGTATTTATTATATTCTCATTTATCTCATTTTGTTTTTTCCAATAATTAATGTTCTTATTTTTTTATTTATAAAATTATTTCTTTAAGTCTAAAAAGTACTCTACAACTTAGCAACTTGCTACATTTTCTAAAAAGTACTCTACAACCTGAAATTTTAGTAATCTGCTACACGTTCATATTAGCTTTGGGCCTTGCTGACTGTGGTCTTTGGCGTAAGCCAAATTGACAAATTCTTCCTTTTATGTTTTGGTGTTTTGCAACTGTTTTGTTTACTGTATTGGACTTTGGCGTTTTGCAAGTGAAGCCATTTGGAGTTGGCGAGTTGCTGTGCGTGAGCCGTGAAATATTAAAAATTTTGATTAGCTTCTTTTATGTTTGCTGAATCTGAAGACTAAATTGTTTCATAATCAGGTTCTATTATTCTAACTTTGAATTTTTTAATTTAAAATTTATATTATCTTTTAAGACATATAAATTAGATTGCCTCTATTTTGTTTACTGTAATTAGCTCATTGAATCTTTGATTATTAATTTTGTATTAGCCATTAAAAATATATAAAATAATTGTTATAGATACATTTTAATTTTTTGTATATCAAAAGAATTTAAATGTCAACTCGAAAATATGAATCTGGTTATTCAAAACTTCAAAAAAAGAGAAGAATTGAAAATTCAATACAATCTCAAAAAGGAGCTCTTGATAAATTTTTTACAAATAATAAAAATAAATCAGAAAATATTAGTGAATGTTCCTTAAATGAACAGTTAGTAATGTAGTTGAGTTAGATGATAATAAAATACTAGAACAAGAAGATGTGATTGAAAAGACTCATATTGATCCTCAAACTCATGATGAAGAGGTAGAGGACCAACCTGTTAATGAATTAAATGATTATATTCCTAAAAATATTTATGATCCAAGTCAATGGACAAATATTGATACAAATTTGAGAGATTTATTAGTAGAAAGGGGTCCAATTAGAGTTAGTGATATGAATTTTCCTAAACATAAATTCTCAAGACATTTTTTTACTACAAATTATATTCAAAAGTTGGCAAACGGTGAAAAACATGAAAGAAGATGACTAGTTTATTCAAATGACTTCGATAGAGTATTTTGTTTTTGTTGCAAATTGTTTAATAATGTTTCCGGTACAAGTAAATTAGCTAATGTTGGCACTAGAGATTGGAGAAATCTTAGTGCTAAGCTTAAGAGTCATGAGACAAGTAATGAACATATTACTAATATGAGTTTATGGATTGATTTAGAAATGAGATTGTTGAAAAATAAAACAATTGATAAAAATATTCAAGAACAAATAAATAGAGATAAAGAATATTGGAAAAAAGTATTATCAAGAATTATTGTTGTAGTAAAAACTCTTGGTAAAAATAATTTGGCCTTTCGGGAAGAAAATGAAAAAATCTATCAAGAAAGTAATGAAATTTTTTTAAGTCTAACTGAAATGATTGCAGAATTTGATCCGATAATGTAAGAACATATTCGACACATTAAATAAGATGAAATTCTTAACCATTACATTGGACATAATATAAAAAATGAATTGATAAATTTGTTAGCAAATGAAATTAAAAATAAAATTATTGAACAAATTATCAAAGCAAAATATTTTTCAATAATACTTGATTGCACTCCAGATGCAAGTCATCAAAAGCAAATGTCTTTTATATTGTGATGTGTGGATGTTTCATCAAGTCCAATTACAATTAAAGAATATTTTTTAGAATTTTTAAAAGTAGATGATACAACTGGAAAAAGGTCTTTTTGATGAAAAACATTGGACTTGATATTAATAATTTAAGAAGACAAGGGTATGATAATGGATCTAATATGAAGGGCAAACACCAAGGAGTGCAAAAAAGATTTCTAGATATAAATCTTCGATCGTTTTATATACCATGTGGTTGTCATAATTTAAATTTAGTACTTTGTGACATGGCTTATTCTTGTACTAAACTATATTATTTTTTGGAGTAGTACAACGTATATACTCACTATTTTCTTCTTCTACCAAACGATGAAAAATTTTACAAGATAATGTACATGGTCTAACTCTTAAACCATTGTCACAAACACGTTAGGAAAGTCGTATTGAAAGTGTAAAAGTAATAAGATTTCAAACCCCGCAAATAAGAGATGCTTTATTAAAATTAGTAGAAGTTAGTGAAGATCTTAAAACTAAAAGTGAAGCTAATTGCTTAGCAACATATGAGCTTGAAAATTTTGAATTTTTATTGGGCATGACTATTTGGTATGATATATTATTTGCTATCAACTCGGTTAGTAAAAATTTACAATCAAAAGATATGAGTATTGATATTGCTATAGAACAATTAAAAGGTCTGATTTTTTTAAAAAAATATATATAAAAAAGATGGATTTGCATCCGCTATGATTTCTTCTAAAGAAATTGCATTTGAAATGAAAATAGAACCTGTATTTCATGAAAAACGTATCATTCGTAGAAAGAAACATTTTGATGAGAATGATAATAATGAAACAACAAAATCACTTGAAGAATCATTTAGAATTGATTATTTTATATACATAATAGATCAAGCAATTTTTTTACTTCAAAGTAGATTTGAACAATTTAAAATATACGAAAATA
This sequence comes from Nyssa sinensis, assembly GCA_008638375.1. Taxonomy (NCBI): domain Eukaryota; kingdom Viridiplantae; phylum Streptophyta; class Magnoliopsida; order Cornales; family Nyssaceae; genus Nyssa; species Nyssa sinensis. The sequence continues at coordinate 22,551,593 of CM018050.1, forward strand.
TTTTTGGTTTTCTTTTTAGTGGTAAAAAATTGAAGTCACTAGACAATGATAGTTTAAAAGGACATTGTCTTAATTTTGAATGTTCCTTAAAATATAATAATTACTCAGATATTGATGGTTTAAATTTATTTTCAGAATTGAAAGTTTTAACAGAAGTTATACAAATAGAAAATAATACTCCAGTCGACACACTCAATCATATAAAAAGATTTGATTCTTTTCCAAATGCATATATTGCTTATAGAATAATGTTAACAATTCTCGTAACCATTGCTTCGGTGGAAAGAAGTTTTTCAAAACTAAAATTAATAAAATCTTACTTAAGATCAACAATGTCTCAAGAAAGATTAAGTGAATTAGCTGATGCTGCACTTTTCGACTTGCAATAAGTATGGATTCCGTGACCTGTAGAACACTCAGAAAGATGATCAGAGGACCACCGGATTAGCTCCGGCGGTAGCCGCTCCGATGCTTAAGTAAGTAAAAGAATTGAAAGACTGTATTGAAAGCCATAGAATGAGCATAAAAATAAAGCGTACCTCTAGGGTTTAATTTATAAGCTGTGGCTTTCCTAAGTTGATTAGGATTCAACACCATGAATATAGGGATTTGATCATCGGAGATTGTGGTTACCTTGTGGAGCATTGCATAGAGATAACCATGGATGGTAGTTTCCTTGTTGAAGACTACTTCCTTATTCCCTACTCGAAATTCGCTAAGGCGGTAACGAGTTCTGTAGTGTTGGTCTGTACCCTGTGAACAGTTCTGGATATATATGTTCTGAAGGTGTATGTTCAGTCACTTCCGACCTGATGTGATGATCTGTATGCTTGAGCTTTTAGTCATTGACTGAGTGAGAATCATGTTGGCCGAGCATGAGTCGGATTATGGTCATACGTGTCAAGTGTTGATTGGCCTGTTCTTTTATGGTATATCAGTTACTCCCCCCCCCCCCAAGTCCTAGTTTGATGCTAGCAAGCAACTAGGGCTGAGCCTTTTTCGAAGAGTCATGTGTCATGTCCGTTCGCCTTCCAAGGCAACTGTTGGGGCGCCATTTATTGCGCAGCCGGAGATTAGGTCTTTTCAAGGTCATCATTGTACTGGGCCGATAGTTAGGTTTCTCGAAATCATCATTGTTCTAAACCGTCATGGCGTTTGGGCTTAGTGGGTCCCTTCTGATACTGTGCTTATAAATACGGGATGAGATTTCGAAATGACCTTTCCCCGTCATTTTCACTGTGCCAGAAGATTTCATTCGCCATTGTTGGTCTGTGCGACCTTGAAGAATACTGATTTCCTGAGTTAGAACAGGTTCGACTGATTTTCCCTTTTCTCTTGCTTCTTTCTTCTTGAATCCGAGAATAATGTCTGCTCCTTCTGAATCCCCAATTGTGAATGAGGGAGTGGGAAACCCTTTTGAGATGGCTTGTTCCGTCTCTTATGGAAGATGTAGGTAACCCTGCTCCCGAAGTTATTGGGGAGAGGCCTGTTGATCCTCCCACTAGTCCTGGAGTTAGGATAGTTGATGCTTTTGAGGAGCCCCGAAACAGGACTGGGGAGACCTCTGGTAGGTCTTCCCGTAGAGAAGAGGGTGAGAGTGCTGTCACTCAGAGCCTTCTGGACGAGTAGAGGGCGAAATACAATTTTCCCCCGAATGTGACCTACAGAGTGCCAGGCCCCATGGATCATCCTCAAAATGTTGAAGCCGGGGAGATTTGTGTTTACCTTGCCTGGTTCGAAATGGGCTTGAGACTCTCATTGTCGGATTTAGTCAGGCAATTCTTTTGTTGGTACAAGCTCTGCCCTGCCGACCTGAACCTTAATAGCTGGCGGCAGCTTCTAGGGTTTGTGGTGTTGGGACACCTGAACAAGGTGGATGTGTCTCTGGACTTGATCCGTAGCAATATGGATCTGAAGTTCAAGCAGGCTGAAGGCCTTTTCTATATGTCCTTCGAGAAGGGGTTCCAACCCTTGTCCTCCGTTCCTACTTCCAATAAAACGTGGAAGAAGTGGCACTTCTTCGTCGGAGGAGGATGGGAGCATGAAGGCTTTCAGGAAGGAGAGGCCTCGCCTATTCCCTCGTGTTACGGGTTATAAGGGTGAGGCTCATTCCTTTGGATTTACTTTTAGCCTTGTTATGCCTTCCGAACTGATAAACTGATATATCTTTCCTTACTTGTGTGCAGTCAAGAGCGTTTGGAAGAGGCCCGATTTTACTGAAGTACTGCGAGATCAGTACCGAGTACTGCTTTCGACTTCTAACAGGGCTCATTCTGTCATCGTAACTCCGGAGAACTTGATGGCTGCTCGTAATGCAGAGCTTAAGAAGAGGCTGACATCGAAGTGGGTGGTGTCGGAGGCCCAAGTGGTGGGGGAGGCTTCCTCCCGAGCTGAGCCTGATGTCCCCATCGAAGTAAAGAGGAGGAGGTTGATCTCTGGCTCTCCCGAGCCAGCTCCTGCCGAGGCTGAGGAGGCTGAGCCTGCTGTCCCTGTTTCGGCTGTCCCTCCTGCCCCTTTCGGTCGGAGCAGAAGGTCTAGGAAGGGGAAAGCACCTTCTGCACCGTCCGAGTCGTTTAATGAGCCGGACTATCAGATTGCCAAGAGGGCATTTGATCAAATATGGGCTCAGGGCCCACACCGATACAGAGGGGATGACCCCTCCAAGCTGATGAATGAGATGATGAATCTCCAGATGAGGGTAACTTCTGAAGCTTTTCCTTGACTTTTCTGTTTGTTTATTCGTTCAATCTAAACTGTCTGTCTTGCTTTGCGCAGAGCATGCATAGCTTGGCTGCTCTGATGGTGACCCACATGGGCCTTGAGGAGGTCGAGAAGCTAAGGGCCGAGATGGATGAGATAAGACTGGAGCTCAGAACAGCCCGATCAAAGGTTTAGACTGCAGAGGAGAGTCTGAAGGAAGCTACCACCAATCTTACCGTGGCAGAGTCTGAGAGGGACATATATGCTCAAAAGGTTGAGGGGCTTCAGGCGGAGTTGGTTAATCTCCGAAGTTCCTTCGATCAGAAGGTTCAGGAGGCAGTTGGTCACGCTAGGGCTGAGACTGAGATGGAATTGAAAGATGAAGTTGAACAGATGGGTGTGACCTGATCCGGTTCGGTTTTGAAAGCTTTCGAACTAGATTCCAGATTCAGTTCCCAGGTTTTGACGTTTCATCAATCGTTCCCCCTGAACCTACCTCATCTCATCCTGATCCGGACAAGACGGCTGGGGCTACTGCCTTTAACTTGGAAGAGGACGCAGGCCCTTCTGGGAAGTCTTGAGGCTTTATGGGTTTTTATTTTTGCTACTTCTTTTTGATGTAATGAATGTATTCTTCCGATCAATAAAATTGACTTTCCTTCAGATTCTGCTTGTGTTCTTTCCTCCTGTGCAATTTTTTTGTAAGTGTGGCTGCTCTGAGCCTTTTGCATGTTAGATCAACTGTCCAGCAATTAGTAGTCGCTTTCCGAACTTCGATACTTGTCACTGAATAGTGAATGTAGATTAACTTCAACTGTCTCATTATAATAAGACAAGAAAGTAAATATAATCAGATAGACAGAGCCCGATAGAGTGGGAGTAAACTTCTGTAGAGCTCTGAGATAGACTGCTCTGAATCAAGAGCTTGTGAAGATAACCAGGCAGCTTGTGTTTGTCGTTATGATGCTCGACATGCTGTGTTCGAGTACTTACGATCAGGATATATCCGAGCTATTTGGCCTTTGTCATATGACTGGCCTGTCATAAGATGGTTAAGTCTAGAAGGTCTGAATCTCGAATAGGGGGTCTGTACATTTATACTTTGTTCCCCTCTCTGTCAATTCGGGAGCTTCAGTGCTGGACTGTGGTTTCTGTTTAAAGAGTTCTGTACCCTGTCTCTTGGTATATCGAAGAGGCACATTTAATGCATCGTTTATTTATTCGATCGTCGTTTGGGATTTCGAGGCCACTCTCTTTTTCATCGTTGTGACGGTTCAGTTGGGTGGCTTTTGGACTTCAAGGGTTTATATAAATGGAAACGAGGGCACACGGTTGCGCTCAACTTTTTTGATCCCAAATTGTTCCCTTGTGAGGGAGACTTTATATGCTGCCGGATTTTTGCCACTCGCCCGGAGATGATGGGTGATTCCTTGCCTGAGTTAGGAATGATTAAACTGTGGCCTTGAGTTAACCTTCCCCTATTTTCAGTCTCCAAGGAAGGATTGAAGGAGGCACAAGTCTTCTTGTTTCCTCTGGCATCCGGTCGAGATTCCTCCGATTGGTGGTAGCTCCTCCTTGATTCAACCGAGGCTTGGAGCGTTGGTGATGAAGACGCAAGTGGGGTGCCTCCTCTTCTTCGTGCCTCATCAGAGACCCTTGCTTCAATCGGTTGGGGTGTAACAACTGACGTGAGGAAGGTGAGTGGAGGTCTCCTGAGACCCAGAGCCCTCATCATCCGTTGGTCGTGAGACCAGTGATAGTGATGATGAAATGGCCTGGGTGCTTCTTGATGTGGATTGGGGTTCAGGGTTCCTTCCTTTCAAATGGAGCCGGCAGCGGACGGTAATGGAAGTTTGGACCCTGTGCCCTTTTATCATCCCATGAAGAAAAGTCCGTGATGTTGCCAAGTGTAGCTTCTGTAGTAGCTTCTGTAATAGCTTCTGTAATGATGTCTTTGTATTGATTTAAATCTTCTGATTTATCAATAAAATTGAGTCTCTTTTCTCAAATCTGATGTCTTTGTAGTCGATTGTGCTTTTCTGCATTTAAAACACTTTCTCGCGCACTTCTGATGTATGAATGTTCTAAGAATAGATCAAAGAAACTTGAAAAAATGCTTGAATCAAAGTACTTCACTCCTGATCGGTATCATAGTACTTGTTGCTTGCTTGACAGATAAGCCAAATAATATAAATATCAGATCTGTGGTGTTCCGATCTAGGAAACTTTAGTTTGTAGATGCTCAGAACTTCTGTCTTTGGATGGACTGGATCATAGAGTTTGCTTAATCAAAGACGGACCAGGCTCGGAAGGCTTGTGCATTAAGGTGGTCCAGGCTCTAGAGGCTTGCGTATTTAGAAAATGGACCAAGTATTTAAGACCTGTATATTATGGACCAGGCTCTGAAGGCCTGTGCACTATAGGTGGACCAAGTACTGAGACTTGTACATTTATGGACCAGGCTCTGGAGGCCTGTGCATTTATAGATGGACCAAGTACTGAGACTTGTACATTTATGGACCAAGCTCTAGAGGCCTGTGCATTAATAGATAGGACCAAGTACGAAGACTTGTACATTTATGGACCAAGCTCTAGAGGCCTGTGCATTAATAGATGGACCAAGTACGAAGGCTTGTACATTTATGGACCAGGCTCTGGAGGCCTGTGCATTAATAGATAGGACCAAGTACTAAGACTTGTACATTTATGGACCAGGCTCTAGAGGCCTGTGCATTAATAGATGAACATTTTATGGAAGTAAAAGAAAACCTCTCTACTGATAATACTTCCGTAAATGTTCCACATTCCATGGCCTAGGAACAGTCTTCCCAGTCATGTCTTCTAACCAGTAGGTGGTAGGCCGAACAACCTTTGTTACTTTGTAGGGGCCTTCCCAGTTTGGTGACAACTTTCCCATGGTGGGAATCCTTGGTATTTTGAAAGACTCTTCTTAAGACGAAGTCTCCAACTTGAAAGCTGACTGTCTTAAGTCCTACCTTGGATTTGTTGACCATTCTCTGTTGGTAGGCTTCCATCCTGATGCTGGCCTGATCCCTTCTCTCTTCGAGCAAATCCAAGTTTTCCATCAACTGCTGATCACTGGATTCTTGCTCAAAGGCCTCAGTCCTCAGGGTTGGCATACCGATCTCAACCGGAATTACTGCTTCTGTTCCATAGGCTAGTGAGAAGGGAGTTTCAGAGGTGGGAGTTCTTCTGGTTGTTCTGTAGGCCCAAAGAACTCCAGGGAGTTCTTCTGCCCACTTCCCTTTGGCCTGTACCAACCTTTTCTTTAACCCGTCAAGGATTGTTCGGTTGGTGACCTTTGCTTGCCCATTTGCTTGTGGATGGCCTGGAGAGGCAAAGTGTTGCCTAATGTTGAGATTTCCACAGAATGCCTTGAAGCTTTTACCAGTGAATTGTGTCCCATTGTCCGAGATAGTTACATGAGGTATGCCGAACCTGCACACAATGTTCTTCTAGGTAAAGCTCTCAACTTCCTTTTCTATGATATATGTTAAAGGCTCGGCTTCGGCCCATTTAGAGAAATAGTCAATGGCCACCAAGAGATATTTCCTGTTTGGAGGTGCCCTTGGTAATGGACCCACGATGTCCATCCCCCACTGAGCAAAGGGCCAAGGACTAGGAATCGGGATAAGCTCGTGATGAGGCTGATGTTGGTACGGGGCAAATCTCTGGCATTTGTCGCACTTCCGAACATATTCCTTTGCCTGTTTCAGCATGCCAGACCAGTAGTAACCCTGTGATAGAGCTCGGTGGGCTATGGTTCTGCCTCTATTATGATTCCCGCAAATTCCCTCATGTATTTCAGCCAAGACATATTGTGACTCGTCTGGGGCCAAGCATTTTAACAGAGGTTGAGAATACGACTTTCTGTAAAGCTTGTTGTTCAGGATCAGGTCCCGAGCCGCTTTGATTCGGATTCTCCTGGCTTTGTTCTTGTCCTTTGGGAGGAGCCCGGATCGTAGATACTAGAGGATTGGAGTCATCCAGTTCTGGGGCTGTTCATCAATTTGAGCAACTTGTGCTTCCTCAATACTAGGTCCTGGCTGAAAGGAGATTTTTATTGTGGAGTTTGCTTCAGACCTGAGGCGGGAGGCCATGTTAGCCAGAGCATCTGCTCTGCAATTCTGGCTTCTCTCAATTTTCTGGATAGTAAATGTCTGGAAGGAATGCTTCAAGTGGTTTACCAGTTTGAAGTACCGGAGCATCCTATCATCTTTAATGGCAAATTCTCCCAAGACCTGGCTCACTACCAGTTGGGAATCAGAGAAGACATCGAGGTTCTGAGCCTCGCATTCCAAGGCAAGCTTCATGCCTAAGATTAGGGCTTCATATTCGGCTTCATTATTAGAAGCTTTGAATCCCAGGCTGACTGCTTTTTCTGACGTGAGCCCATCAGGGGACTGTAGTACCAGGCCTACCCCTGATCCTTGATCGGTTGACGATCCATCAATGTACAACAGCCATGTTTCTGAAGTTTCGGTGACTTGTGCTTTGTTCTGAAGTGCCGGGGTGAACTCGGCTACGAAATCAGCTAAGGCCTATCCTTTGATGGAGTTTCGGGGTACATATGATATGTCGAACTCCCCTGACTCCATAAACCACTTTACTAATCTTCCCAATACCTCAGGTTTCCTCAGTATTGACTTCAGAGGATAGGCAGTTGGGATCTCGATTGGATGGGCCTGGAAATAAGGTCGAAGCTTCCGAGCTGATATGACCAAGGCGTAGGCCAGTTTCTCTACTTCTGGGTATCTTTTTTCCGTGTCAAGTAGTGCCCTACTGACGTAGAATACAGGCCTCTGCACTCCTCTGTCTTGTTTGATCAATGCGGAGCTGACCGCGTTTTCGGAGACTGCAAGGTACAGAAGTAGCTTTTCTCCCTGTACTGGTTTTGACAGGAGCTCTGGAGAGGCTAGATACTCCTTTAGTTCTTGAAAGGATTTCTCGCATTCTTCCGTCCACTGCAAAGCTTTGCTGCCCTTCAGAGCTTTGAAGAAAGGTAGGCAGTGATCAGTGGACTTAGATATAAATCTACTTAGTGTCGCAATTCTACCATTCAGTGCCTGAATTTCCTTCTTGGTTTTTGGTGATTTCAGCCCAATCAGGGCTTGGATCTGAGTGGGGTCTGCTTCGATACCCCTCTGAGAGACAATGTATCCTAAGAACTTTCCCTTCGTAACTCCGAAGGTACATTTCGAGGGGTTGAGCTTCATCCTGTACTGTCTGAGGATATCGAAGGTCTGGGCTAAGTGCTGGAGGTGGCTGCCTTTCTGAAGACTCTTTACCAGCATATCGTCGATGTATACCTCCATAGTGCTGCCGAGCAGTGGGTTGAACATTTTGTTCACCAACCGCTGATAAGTGGCTCCAGCATTCTTCAAACCGAAAGGCATCACTCTGTAGCAGTAGAGTCCTCTTTCGGTTATGAAGGCAGTCTTCTCTTGATCTAGAGGGTACACCTGGATCTGGTTGTATCCAGAGTAGGCATCCATGAAACTCATAAGCTCATGCCCCGCAGTGGCGTCAACCAGTTGGTCTATTCTTGGCAGTGGAAAGCTGTCCTTGGGGCACGCTTTATTGAGGTCTGTATAATCAACGCAGACTCTCCACTTGCCGTTTTTTTTCTTGACAAGCACAGTGTTGGCTAGCCACTCGGGATAGAACACTTCCCGTATCATCCTGGCGTCCAGCAGCCTTTGGACTTTTTCGTTTATAATCCGATGCCGTTCAGGAGCAATCGGCCTTCTCTTCTGTCTGATTGGCGGGTGATCCGGATCCACCATCAGTTTGTGAGTTATAAGATTAGGATCTATTCCCTCCATGTCTCTGGTCTTGTCACATCCCGAACCCCACCCTACGCGGATGTCGAGGACGTGATGCCAGTTAGTCGCCACGCGACCAACCGAAGGCAAACTTCTGAACTTTCCAGTGAATTGCACTCCGGCTGTAAGGGTCAGATGCAGCGGAATTTAAAACTTTTTTTTTGTCAAGGGAATGCAACTTATGTATTCACTATAAGGTTATGTACCACACAGAGCAAGTCTAAAATCCAACAACTAACAACTCAACCTCAGAGCATATCTATAATTCGACATATAACGACAGAGCAGAACTATAATCTCTAGAGTACCATCTAAATCCATGAGCCATACTATATTCAGTACATATCAGTCAAGTCAGTCATAGTACATCACTCACCTGATTAAACAGATTCAATCCTCAGTAATCCAGTCTCCACAAATCAGTGCCATTAGATCCAACATATATCATTCCTGAAAAATGTTAGGGAATGGGGTGAGCTTCGAAAAGCCCAATGAGTAACACAGGTTCCCTGTCAAGGGTTTCAAAACCATTTCTTGTTTACAAAGCACAAGGGTGGTTCAGTTGTTTCTGAAATAGCAGTTTTATAAATCTACTTTAAATGCAGTTTCAGTAGAATAAAGCAGGACTGAACTAAACGGAACAACAAATCAGAATAGACGGAACAGTGCATGATGCCAATATCAATGAGAGTATAGGCAATTAATTCAAATATCAGAACAGATCAGTACTGGGCGGAACATAACAGGGCATAACAATAATATATCAGTTAGGCGCGTAATCAAGCCTACTTATGCCAAACCGCTCATAATCAGAATGGTACCCAGAGTCAGACACATCATAGCAGAACAAAATCAGATAGACCATAAAACGGAACAAGACAGACCGAACAAAATAATAGTAGGGCGGGACAAAATCATGCCGCGTACAATACAGTATAAAAGTTTGCATTTAAAACATGCATTCAGACAGTTTAACTTTTAAAACCGTACAGTGCATCAAAATACAGTATCTATGCAGTAACTTATATACCAAGTCAAGAATACGGACAGATCATAACGGAACTGGACCATATATCAATCAAGACAGACAGATTATTAACGGACGGTACATAACGGGATCAGACGGAACAAAACACCAGTTCAAGTCACAAGCATAATCAAGGACAGAGGCATAACAGGACGGATCATAACGGGACAAAACAGAGCAATACATCAATCAGAACAAGACATATCGGAACTGAACATGGCGGATCAAAACGGTACAATATCAATCAGGACAAGTCATATCGGAACTGAACATGACGGAACAAAACGAAACAATATCAATCAGGACAAGTCATATCGGAACTGAACATGACGGAACAAAATGAAACAATATCAATCAGGACAAGTCATATCGAAACTGAACATGACGGAACAAAATGAAACAATATCAATCAGGACAAGTCATATCGAAACTGAACATGACGGAACAAAATGAAACAATATCAATCAGGACAAGTCATATCGGAACTGAACATGACGGAACAAAATGAAACAATATCAATCAGGACAAGTCATATCGAAACTGAACATGACGGAACAAAATGAAACAATATCAATCAGGACAAGTCATATCGGAACTGAACATGACGGAACAAAATGAAACAATATCAATCAGGACAAGTCATATCGAAACTGGACATGACGGAACAAAATGAAACAATATCAATCAGGACAAGTCATATCGGAACTGAACATGACGGAACAAAATGAAACAATATCAATCAGGACAAGTCATATCGAAACTGAACATGACGGAACAAAATGAAACAATATCAATCAGGACAAGTCATATCGGAACTGAACATGACGGAACAAAACGAAACAATATCGATCAGGACAAGTCATATCGAAACTGAATATGACGGAAACAAACGAAACAATATCAATCAGGACAAGTCATATCGGAACTGAACATGACGGAACAAAATGAAACAATACATCAATCAGATCAAGACATATCGAAACTGAACAGGACGGAACAAACTGGTACAATATCAATCAGGACAAGGCATATGCTACTTTAAATATATGTTTTTCTTTTAAACAGTATAACGTTCAAAACAGTACAGTGCTTCAAAGTACAGTATCTAGACAGAACTTATACACCAATTCAGGAGTCAGGTTTACTCACAAGACGCAACAGTACAGAATAAAACCATGACAGACCATACAACAGAACAAGACAGACCCGAACTGAACAGGAGAACAGGACAGTACAAAATCAGGTTACGTGTAATGCAGTATGAAAAGTATGCATTCAGACAGTACAGTATACAAAACAGTACAGTAAATCAAAATACAGTAACTAGACGGTGTACTTATACACCAAGTCAGAAGTTCCAGGTTACTCACAAACTGTTACGGTTATCTCCTTGCGCAAACAATCCGATAACCTCCAGATACGTCAGGCATCTCCATGTATATCCTGAACAATAATCATCAATCATATACAGATCAGAACTCATCCATTCAGGTCTCATTGTCATCTTAGGTATCTATCGGTTTACCTAAGATAGCCTAGTAGCCTATCGCCCTCTCATCGGGTTTCATCCGGGGCTATTTTATTCTTAAATTAGGCTCAGCAGTCATCAGGATTATAACCCAAGTCATTTAGACTTCAATCGTTATCAGTCAGTTACTTCTTCAGCCTTAGGGGCAAAACGGTCATTTTATCACTCTTGCCCCGGGCCCTGTCAAGGCCCTCCGAATAGTCTTTATATCTTAAATATAAAGTTCTACGTCTTTTAGACTTCAATCGATATCAGTTAGGTTCTTATTTTAACCATAGGGGCAAAATGGTAATTTTGTCATTCTTGCCCCGGACCCAGTCGTGGTTCTTAGAATATCCCATATATCGTATACATGAAGTTCTAAGTCTTTTAGACTTGAATCGCTATCAGTTAAAGGCTTACTTAGCCTTAGGGGCAAAATGGTAATTTTGTCATTCTTGCCCCGAACCCTGTCGTGGTCCTCAGAATGTCCCATATATCTCATATGTAAATTCTTAAGTCCTTTGGTCTTCGTTTGGTATCTGCTTTTGACCATCGGGACACATCGGTCATTTCCCGTTTTACGCATTACTGTCCCGGAGTCTTATTTAGCCCTTCAGTGTTCATAATTATCCCTATGATAATTTATCAGATCAGTTTGACCTTTATTCCACCTCTACTTTGCACTTCATGTGCTTAGGGGCATTTTGGTCATTTTACGTTTCGTAAGATTCTGACCCCGGTTCGTCATTTATTCGGATATACAGTTTCACCAGTGTTCGAGTTTCTATCGCTATCAATTTCGTCCCAATCGGACTTCATTTAGGCTTCGTACAGTATCAGGGGTAATTTGGTAATTTCACGTGTCATATTTTTCGGCACGTCAGTTCATAAAATGGACCTCACCATTGAGTTCAGAACGCCCGATATAGTCAAAATAGACTGTCTTTTATTTTTATTTGGGTCTGGTGCCATCAGGGGCTAGTACAGTAATTTATCACTTACAGGTCTGTATTTTTCGGTACTGTATTTCCAAAATCGGACTGTACCATTGAGTCCGGAATGTTTGAAATAGTGAAAATACACTATTTATTTAATTTATTTGGACTCCGTTTGACATATTAAATGTCCAGGGGTAAAATCGTAATTTTACCTAATTAATAAAATAATAAAATAATTATTTTATTATTTAATTAATTTGTCAGGGGCTTAATTGAACAGTTTCTCAGAAATTTGGGCCACTGTATAATTCTTTAAAACAGTTGGGGACAAATCTGTAATTTCAGAAAGTATTTGGGGGTCAAAACATAATTTCATAATTTAAGGGTTCAAACCGTAGGGTTCAAGAATTAAACTGTTGAACCGGTCCACAATTCAAAGAAGCCAACCGGTTCAGGGTCCCTCAGAAAACCGGGATGACATATTCCTGGTAACCCCAATTGGCCCCTATCCCTGGTTTGGTTATACCCCCAAATCAATTTTTCCTAATTTTGGATTTATTAACTCTGTTTCCAAATGGGCCGAATTCAGGTTTTAAAACAAAACAGTTACATCAAACGGTGCCGTTCCAATTAATTCGGTGGCATCCCTCTTCGCTCAACACGTGTCCGAGTTGGCCCGGTTGACTCGGCTCAAGGCAACGAGTCAACTCGGTCGTCTTCTTCATCAATTACCCTCGGTTGCCCTAATCTTCTGCAGATTCTATCTTTAATTTCGTGAGTTTCTCTTCACTGAAACTCTCTGGTTTCTATTCTAAATCATTTCTGGTTGTCATGCCAACATTTTGGCATCAGTTTCATGGATCGAATCCACGCATGGAGCTCGGTCCACTCCATTATTGTGCAGACCTGCAAGTCGACCATATAGCTTCATTTCTGGTCCAAACCTCACGGGATTTCTCGCGTTGTGACCTACAGGTCATGGGGTTTCAGTCCCTACACCTAAATCCCGTTTTAATCTAGGTTTTCATAAGTTTGGGTTTTAACCCGAATCGATCATTTGTGATTTGGTGGTCGATTCCTAGGTTTTATGGTCGCGTAGGTCAGTTTTTTGAGATGCTGGTAGTACGTAGTTCAAGTTCAAAGCAATCAAAACGAGTTTTGTGAACATCGTTTCAGACCTGCTTCAAGCAAGGTCATCCATGGTGGTTTACACGATTTCTGTGATTTGGGGCAGTTTGGTTGGTCCAAGATGTTCACAATCAACCCAGATTTCATGGCATCTATGTCGTGCATCTAATGGCAGTTCTAAAATACACAAAACTAAACAAAATTGTAAATCAGAAAGTAGGTGTTTTTCTCTCGGTTTGTTACCTCTGTACAGTGGTTCCCTCGTTGGTTTGTGTTCAAGCAAAACCCTCAACAAGTTGGCTTTGATCCCTCCGTGCACTCCCGGTCCTTAGCTCCCTTCTATTGCTCCTTCAATGGCCAACTCCACCTTCAAGCATACACACAATGGACTTCACCTTCTCTCTAAGCCTCTCTTTCAAATATCAGTATATAGAATTATTTTGGGTCTGATTTCCCTCCCAAGGTGTGCATAATTCCTATACCCAATATATATCAAGGGTATTTTATTTAATCAATTTGGTTGCATGTGAGCTGATTGGGAGAGTGGTGCTCAAGTATGCTAAGAGTAGGGTGATGGTGAGGCTAGGGTTCATAGGGGTGATGTGTTGCATGCTTGGCCATTGGCCAATTTGGGAGGCAACTTGGGACGATGCAGTGTTATATACAAATCTTGGTGTATATACACACAAAGTGGTCTGCAGCCTAGTTGGTAAGTTTTTGAGAAAATCTCTTTCCACCAGAGGTCAAGGGTTCAATTCCCCTTGACCACCAATTTGGCCATTTTTCACTATTTTGGGCTAAAGCCCTGTTTGGCTGCGCATTAATTCGATTTCAATGTTTCCTTCATAACTTTCATTCCGTAACTCCTTTTTCGATGCGGTTTCTTCCGAGAGTTCCGTATTTCAGTATTCTTCAGTGTCAGAGGTTCCGTGTCATTTATTAATCATTCAGAATTTCCCGGGTTAGCTAATTCGGGTTCTGTTAGTGTTAAAACGGCATTATTTTATCGATTTAACCAGCAATTTGGGTTCGGGTATTATACCCTCTTTCTCGAGACATATTTAATTATTTCATCGGCCTATCATGACCACCAGGGATTATGATTAATTCCCTTTACTATTCTGTAAGCCGGTATTAATTAATAATTAGATAATTAATCATTAATTATACAGGGTTGGGGTGTTACAGGTCTCCCAAGCAAAGATAGAGAGGTTGTCTTTCAAGAACCTGACTATCTTTTCCTGCTCGGTGTGTGTTAGGTCTGGGCCGATGTACAAGTAACGCCCCTCTGCTTCTGAACTGACCAGTACTTTAATAGGCTCGCCAACAGGTTTGGCTCGGCTGTCGCGTCCCCTTGGGCTCAGGGGTTCTTCAATGTTGGATGGGCAATCCTCCACCTCGGGAGAGTGGGTGAATACCGGATCTGCGCAATCCCGAGTGTGCTGTAATTACTATTTAGAAGCCTTCTTTTTGAGGGCAATAGCGTGGCACTCCCGGGAGGTTGGTTGACACCCTCTGACAGAGTGAACGCTCTGGTTGTGGACGTACTTCAGACACTGATGGAGGGTCGAAGTGACTGCCCCTATCTGATGCAACCAGGGTCTCCCGATTATGACGTTGTAGGGAGATCTCATGTTTAACACCATGTACTCCGAGATGGTGGTCTTCTGCCCTTCACCCTCTCCTACAGTGGTAGGAAGGTCGACTCTCCCCAAAGGGGTGCTGAGGTTGCCATCAAAAGCTGCCATCACGGCAGTAGTGGGCTTGACGTTGTCATGGTCTATCCCCATCTGTTTAAGCGGTTCATAGAACAGTATGTTGATGGAGCTGCCAGTATCGACCAGGACTCTCCTGGTCTCGAAGTTGGCGATTCTGAGGGTGATAACAAGGGCATCACTGTGAGGGCAGTGTACCCCTGCTAGATCTTGCTCGGTGAATTGGATCTCCGGTGCTGGCTTGAGCCTCTTTTCGACTGTTGGAGATCTGTAATACGTTCGGGGCGGCTCTGGCCTCCCGAGCATATCTCTTTCTTGCCCTGTTGGACATTCTTGTGACAGGGGAGTCAGCATGAAGGACGTAGATGACGTGATTGTTCTGCCTCTGGGGCTCGTTTCGTCCCTCCCTCTGCTCCTGCCTCTGTTCGGGCCTCTGGTCTGGCCGCTGTTGAGGCTTGTCTTCTTGGGGGTTCTGCCTTTCGTCCTGCTTGACGAACTCCCAAAGACGCCCCTTCTTTATGAGCTGCTTTATCTCATATCAGAGGGTCCTGCATGTGTTAGTTGTATGTCCATGATCTTTATGGAAATTACAATACTTACTTTGGTCCCGCAGGCTGGGATCTTCTTTGATTGGTTCCGGCCACCTCAGGTTCTCCCGATCTCGGATCTGCCGGAGTACCTAGTTCGGTGTGGTGTTCAGAGGAGTGAAGTTGGTGAACTCCCTCGGTCCGGAGTTGTACATAGCTCTGGGTGCTGTTCTCTTCTCTGGGCTCTTGGCCCTCTTTTTGTTGGAGTCTCTTCTGTGATCCTCCTTCTTGTGGTCCTCCCGCTTTGGATTGTCCCTCTGGGTCTGATCTTTGCCCTTCTGGGATGTGCGGTTGGCTTCTTCCAGGTTGATGTATTTTCTGGCCCGATCCATCAATGCCGCCATATCGGCTGGAGGGCTCTTTGTCAAGGAGTCTCTGAACCCACCTTGGGCAAGCCCAGCAGTTAGGGCTGCTACAAGGAATTTCGGGCTGCAGTCAGTGATCTCCGTGAGTTCGGTGTTGAAGCGCGCAATGTAGGCTCTGAGGGATTCCTCCCTGGTCTGTTTGACATTCAGCAGGAATTTTGGCCCCCTTCTGAGCCTCTTGCTGGTCATAAACCTGTCCAAGAACTGTCTACCGAGCTCAGTAGAAGCTGGTAACTGAGTTCGGAGGGAGGCTGTGGAACCACTTCAGAGAAGTTCCCTTCAAGCTGGTGATGAACGTTCGGCACATGAAAGCATCAGAGGCTCCATGAAGGCCATCGTATGCTGGTAATGAGAGAGATGATCTCCTGGATCTCCAGATCCAGTCATACAGGGTGAACTTGGGCACCATGAACTTTCTGGGCCTCTCTTCTGACATGATGGCGTGAGTGAACGGGGTGGCTAGTCTTCCGAGCAACCTGGCTAGTTCGTCTTGCTCTGGAGGGTTCTGAGGTCCTCTCAAGGCAATTGTCCGGTCCATAGATTCGACAATTTCCTCTACCCTCCGCGGGTCTTTGAGTCTGACATCTTGTGAACCCTGCCTGACAGCCTCGGCTTCAAGGTAGTAGGGTTGAGTACGCCCTTCGGACGGAGGAGGATTCCGATCCGGAGGGATTGGTGTTGCATGATGAGGCTCCTGCGGTGCCGGGTGTGCTCCCGAGGCCCTTGGAGTTGGGGCTCGAGTAGTGCTCCAGTAATGGACGTCAGGAACGAAGGCGGATGTTCCCCAGCCAGGAACTGTTGATGGCTGTGGATCTCGGCCAGCGCGAGCAACACCTGAGGGGTGCCCAGGCTGGCTAGTTGGAGCCTGCGCACGAAGTTCTTCATTCTCTGTGGCAACAGGAGGTTGCGTTCCCGTAACGAAGTTGACCGGCGGGCTAGGAGAACCCGCCGCTTGGTTCTGCGTGAGTGTTGCCAGCGTTCTAGTGATGGCAAGCAACTGCTTCTGCACCAGTTCATTGTGTCGTTTTATTGCTTCGATCTCTTGTCGCATAGGATTGGCCGCTGGTCCCTTTGTGCGAGGAGCAGGCGGCTGACGTTGAGTGTTTTGCGAATTCTGAGTATTCTATCGCTGTCGGAGATTTGGTGCCATGGTTTTTCGGTGGGGAAAGAGATGAGTTTATGAATAAAGCACTTGGAGATTAGTCGTTTCCTACAGACGGCGCCAAACTGATGTTGCACTTTTCGACTCGCAATAAGTATGGACTCCGTGACCTGTAGAACACTCAGAAAGATGATCAGAGGATCACCGGATTGGTTCCGGCGGTAGTCGCTCCGATGCTTAAGTAAGTAAAAGAATTGAAAGACTGTATTGAAAGCCAAAGAATGAGCATAAAAATAAAGCGTACCTCTAGGGTTTAATTTATAAGCTGTGGCTTTCCTAAGTTGATTAGGATTCAACACCATGAATATAGGGATTTGATCGTCGGAGATTGTGGTTACCTTGTGGAGCGTTGCATAGAGATAACCATGGATGGTAGTTTCCTTGTTGAAGACTACTTCCTTATTCCCTGCTCGGAATCCGCTAAGGTTTGTACCCTGTGAACAGTTCTGGATATATATGTTCTGAAGGTGTATGTTCAGTCACTTCCGACCTGATGTGATGATCTGTATGCTTGAGCTTTTAGTCATTGACTGAGTGAGAATCATGTTGGCCGAGCATGAGTCGGATTATGGTCATACGTGTCAAGTGTTGATTGGCCTGTTCTTTTATGGTATATCATTAGCAATATTATTAATTGAAAAAGAAATGTCAGAAGAAATTCATTATAAAAATTTAATTAATAATTTTGCATATCAAAAAGTTAAAAAAATAAATTTTAAATAAAAAATTTATAAAATTTTAATAAATAAAAAAACTTTATTTTACAATTTTATTTTAGGCTTCTAAATGTATTGAGCCGCCCTGGTAGCATGATGATTGAGCGATTGGCTATGAGGTAACCAAAAAAAATTAGACGGGTGGACGGCTAGGATCAGACAACCTCCCGACCCCTGTGCTTCCCTCCCTCCCTCCTTCCAGTGTGGTGCCCTCCACACCTTCAGACCCATCTAGCCATTCCAGCTCTCGCCACATCAGAAAATTGAATTTGAGTGGTGGGTCACGAGCTGAGGAGCACGTGACTATAGCAGACGTGGCACTCATTGAATGGTGGGGAGGCGCAGCGACTTTTCTACACCCCAAAACTCCGACTCGGAAGTGCGAAAACATTGTAGGGGTGGCTTTTTGGCTTTTCACATTGACGGAGAAGACAAATCCAAGACCATGTGCATATAAATATCCAACATTCTCTCTCCCCCTTGTCTCTCTTGGTTTGGGAGATAAGAGGGTTTGCGGTCTGTCGCTGACGAAGAGGGAAGTTTCTTCTTCTTAAACCTTCCTCTCGGGAGGCGAAAGAAGAAGATACTTGACACTTTTTAGAGAGAGAAAGTAAGCGATAGAAAGAGAGCTATCAATTCGCCTTCGCCATGGATTCAATTTCACCAACCACCAATGATGACGTCGTTGTCGCTCAAAAGGAGGAGGCCGACGCGTCAATGGTTGATCCCTTCTTGGTTGAGGCTCTCCAAAATCCTCGTCATCGTCTCACCAGTGAGTTTCTTTGTTTGCTCTCTTTTACTATTATGCCCTATTTTACCTTAATTTGATGTATTTATGTTCAAAGACTCGATAATATATGTTGGACTCATTTTATATTCTAGATTTCCCCAGTAATTCTTGACCGTGTGGTATAGTTACTTTAAACTGTTCTTTGGTTATATATATGTGCGTGGGTATATGTATTGGATCTTGTTTCATTGATTGGGTTTAGATGAGGAGTGGATTAATGTGTAATATTCTGGGGACATATAGCTGTGTCAGATCTGGAGGGGTTTATATTGGCAATTAGGGGTCGTTTTCTAATTTCTCAGTTTTCTTGTGTGCGGTTATAGAGATGGTTTTCTCAGACTAAACTGCAGATATAATGTCTGCACTAGTGATGAAGAGTTCTCTTTTCATGTACAAATACCTAATCTTGTCATTTATAGCAATTGATTTCCGTGTCTGTTGGTGGAACAACACTAATGTGCTTGTATGCATATACATACGGAGAGAAATGGCTTTGTGACTTGAAATTGCAGTCTGATTTTTTTTTCTTAATCTTTTTAAGTGATTGAAATGGAGTAATTCTATTGTTTTACTACCACATTTTAGTCGGATCCAATAAAATAACATCAATCTTTGGAGACAAATTAGACAGCACATATAGTGATTGAATTTAGGGGTGTCATTTGATAACAAGACACAGAGTTACATATAAATACAGAGAGAAATGGCTTTCTGACTTGAAATTGCAGTCTGACTTCTTTTTTTTTCTTAATCTTTTTAAGTGATTGAAATGGAGTAATTCTATTGTTTTCCTACCACATTTTAGTCAGATCCAATAAAATAATTATCAATCTTTGGAGATAAATTAGACAGCACATATAGTGATTGAATTTAGGGGTGTCATTCGATGACAAGACACAAGGTTAATGAGTTTGGGCTGAGCATAAATTATTTATTGTCATAAAGGGGTGACACGTTTAACATAATTACTAATTAGGTCTTATTTGTGTTTTAGTCATGTCAACCTGTTTAACAAGACTTAAACATATTTAATTATAAAAAATACCATGAGTTAAAATAACTTGTTTGGAGACTTTTTCCACGTCAAGAGCTTATCAAAGTTTGGAGACTTTTTCACTTATAAAAGAGGTATCTACTTTATTTTGTCCCACATCCGAAGTTTAGAAAACTTAGAGATTATTCTATATTTATAAAAAGACAAGTAACACTTTCATGTAAAAGATTAAAAATTGAAATAACGGGTTAATTGTATTGATGTGTGTAATTTATTTAATAAATGGATTGTGTTTGGGTTTTCAAACTTGACACGATTAAGTAATAGTATCGGGCAGAGTTGACACATATTATTGAATATGAATGTCTTGATACGACTCGAATATAACATGCTAACATGAATTGACACCCCTAATTGAATTGGTTAACAGTAGGTTGTAGAAGTAAAATAAAACAGGAAAAAGTTTTAAGATGATTTTGTTAATCTTTATGTGGAAATTGGCATTATTTAACATTTTTTTAAGATAAGCAAAATTTCATTGAAAAGTACCAAAGTGGGGCAAACCGATGTCTTCACATCTTATACAAATGACAATCTATTTGAAAGGGAAGGAGCTCATTGGCCATTTCTTATTTCAGATTGGGAGTGGGTCGAGAGAGAAATTTTGTGATGATATTTAGGCTTAAGATATGAAGTTGAAGGAAAAATTTCCTCTCTTATTTATGATTGCCTCGGATCCAAGTGCTTTGTTGGTGGATTACATTTCTTTTTAAGGGGAGAGAGTGTTGTTTGGGCTCCTTGTTTTGGGCTCCTTGTTTTGGAAGGAACTTTCAAGTTTGGAAGATGGAGGAAGTCATAAGCCTTGTGGGGTTTTTGTAGCAATTTAGGCCAATTAAAGGTTTGAATCTTTGTGGTGGAATGTGGATGCTTTGAAAAAATTCTCTATTCGTTCTTTTTATAATGAAATGGCTAGAGGAGGGTCATGTGAGTTCCATTGGAGGATCATTTGGGGCACTAAAGCCCTGGTGAAAGTAGCATTCTCTGATTTGTTAGTTGCAGGTCTTGACTATGGATAATCTTCTACGGTGAGTTTTTAAATTTGCTAATAAATGTTACATGTGTGGTAGGGAAGCAGAGAATTAATCACCTTTTCCTCTATTGCTCCTTCGCAAGGGAAATGTGGTGTCTTCTGTTCTCTCTTTTTGGGTCTTTTTGGATTATGCCGCTATTGGTGAGTGAATGTTTTGAGTGGATGGCAAGGACATTTAGGGGGAACATGAAGGTGTGGAAGCTCGCTCCTTTGTGCCATTTTTAGAGTTTGTAGAGAGAAAGAAAAAGAAGAATTTTTGAAGGAGAAGAAATATCCCCTAATAGTTTAAGGCACTTCTTTAAAATTAGTGATAAAAAAAGACACTTCTTTAAAATTGTTTTTTTTTCCTAATAGGTTAAAATTGTTCTACTTTTGGATGTAGAATTATACTCATCTTGCGTAGATTCTTTCTTAGATTTTTTTTTTTAGTTGGAATGAGACTTTAATCTAAGTCTCTTCTTTATATATGGTTCACTCCCTTGGCAGCATTGATTTATATATATATCATTTACTTAAAAAGAACCCAATGTCAAATAAATATAATACTTTGCATTATACTTGGCCATTTTTTAAAGAATTTTGTGGGATCCTCGATCCGTTCCTATGATCCTATCCTATGAACTCCCAAAAGGATCCAACATAGGATCCCGATTTTAACAACCTTGATATATATGATTGTGGTAAAATATTTGGTTAGATAAGAATAAGCGGCCTTGCAAACGGTAGAAGTGCTCATTACAAGGGAGAAACAAATATTCCTATCTTACAAACTTTTCTGCGACAATCATAATCAAGCTGCTTGTAACTCAACTCGCACTCTCCTTTTCACTTGTTGATTAGGGCATTGCCTAGTGAACACCATAAAAGGAGAGGAGTGCCCACAATTTTTTGGCCATTGGCCCATTGGATACTTCAACACTAAATGGTTAGATACGTATGCCTTTTCAAGTCATTTCATATCTGGTTTGCACCTTTCTCACATGTTTGAATTAGATTGTTCATAGATCCTCTATAACAAGCCTGCTTCTAGTTCTTTTTTTTTTTTTTTTATTTTAAACGTTTATTAATTCTCAAAGCATCCAATTATGAAAAAATGATTAAATGTCAAAGAATTCAGCTAAGTACAGACATCTCTCCAAGGCCAGTGTTGAAGACTTTTTTGGAACATGTATCCAACATTAAAAATAAGTATCCAATTTTTTTTCTTCCCAGACATGTGGGGACAATATGGGACATGTTACTCGACAAGTCGACGTGTTGGAACACATTGGGGCATTTTTTTTTTTGGTTTTTAGGGGAAGGGGTGATTTTTATCTCGAATGTTGGGTTGCTTGAGCTGTAAATCTCTTACCCGATTATTTGAGGAATTTTTTCTACTAATTTGATGGAAATAATGTTAGAGTTGGGTTATATGATCATATTATGAACAATGTAATTAAAGGCAAAAATGCACTATTAAGGTGCTAAGGTCTCACATTGCCCAAAAAGTGAGACAACAAAAGCTAGTAACCTATGTGAAGTAAGGCGCCAACTTATTAAGATAATCAAAAAAAATTATCAAACATTAAAACTTAATTGATTTTAAATTATATATATTTCAGTAAAACTTATCAAAAAAAATAAAAATTATATATATATATATATTTCAGTAAAACTATAAAGTTCAATCTAAAGGTAACATATGACGTATTTAAGTGATGTGACCATTGTTTTTTGGATTTCTTCTCAATGAAAATTCAAAGATCTGTTATTTGACCAAGTAATTTATCAAACATTTAGACTGTTGAGACTAGAGAGAGGTGTAACTCTCATATCTTTAACTTACCTCATGTTTGGGGCTCATTTAATTTTCAACTATCATTCTAATTTTTTGCTTTGCTTGATTAATTGGTACGACAATATATGCATCATTTCTCACTTCGGTGGGGATCCATAAAAGTCTCCTTAGCGAGGGATTGAGATGGCTCTATCTAGCTAAGGATGAATTTAAAAAATAATTTGGAAGACTGGGAGCTGGCATGGCTCTTGACCAATTCTGAATGGCTTGCAAAAATTAGAAGACATTGTAAGCATAAGAGGACCAGGACGGCAGGACTATATTCCAACTTGGATGGAAGATGTTTGAGTTGGATGAGATTGAGGATCATTGTTTCAGCCTGGTATGCTCCATTTGGCTGGGGAAAGAAGTTCTCTTATGGTTATCGAGGATGATGATGGATGCAACCAAAGATGGAAATAGGAGGGATTTTGTGAGAATCAGGATTGATTTGTGGGGGTGAAGGTGTTAGATCTTTCATTTTGGAGGAGAATTCAAGTGGTAAATTGAGATTCATATCGCTACTTGATAGAAACCCTAGGATGGTGGCAATTCTTATGGGGTGCTGGTTGTGAGCATGTCCTTCTAGAAGAGTTAAGTAGGCTTGGAAGACCGTGCATTTTCACGTGATGTGGTGTATTTTGCAAGAGTGTAAAAGACGCACTGTTGAGGATATGGAGCTAATGTGTTCATTCATTGAGTCATTTTTTGGGTTTCTAGGAGCTACCGTAATCTTTGTTTTCTTTTGTTAATTTTTTGGGAGAGTTGAATTTTAGAGATGGGACTTAGTTGTAGGTCTCGCATGCTTCGTGTGTACATGGGTTACACCCTGTTGGCACTTTTTGTCTGTAATATACTTTACTCATTTAGAAAAAAGGGTAAGGATGTCTTTTAATGGAGCAATTGTACTCATTTGTTGAGTGAAGCATGCTATATATGGTACAGCGACTTATCTCATTGCATCAAATCATTGGCTAGTTCAGCTACTTGAACGTCTTCCTTCCATAACGGTATAGCGATTAGCGAGTACATAATTACTACTTTGCAGGATAATATTATTAGAGAGTAAAATGATATTCTTGACTGCAGTGGCTCACTTTCTAGCAAGCAATTATCAAATAATTGATACCAAAAAATGATGAGATACTTTTTTTGGTGGCACATTTATGTGTCATTTAGATGCCACGCGTCTGAAGATTTCCTGTGTTGCAACATAAACTGAACCTCGGAAAGTGCACCCAGATTATAACCTTAAAAGGTTATGTTCTCTTTGAATTTATCTTTTTTTTTTTTAACCCAAGCTATTTATATTATCTTTATTTTCCATAATCAACTCTTTACAATTAAAATCTATTTGGTAATTCAAACCAAAATTGGTGAGATGCTTTTTTGATGACCCATTTATGTGTCATTTACATGAAATTCATATTTGAAGGACTATTTTTTTACTTCCATGGTGCCATGCATCTGAAGATTTTCAGTGTTGCAGCTTAAACTGAACTCTGGAAAGTGCACCCAGTTTACAACTTTGAAAAGTTTATTGCCTTTGGATTTATTTATTTTTTAACGTGAACTATTTATATATTTTGTATTTTCCATAATCATTTTTTTTACAATCAAAATATATTTGGTAATTACCAAACAAATTTTTTTTTAAGGTTTTGAGAAATAATATAATCCTCAAAATTTGTTTGTCTTTTTTTTTTCATTTCAAAAATTTATTTATTTATTCTTTTGAAAAGCAGAAAGTCTGATTTTGTTCTGTGAACAATAAAATGTACAAGAACATTTCAAATGCTGTTTTTGACTTAAACTACTACTAAGGTTTTTTTTTAGGTAGGTGGCTCAAGGGTGAGAGTTGAACTTGGGACCTTGGTGATATTACCCAAGCCTCTTCCCAACTCATCTAACCCCAAAGGTTTTTGGAAACGATTGAAAATGATATTAAACTACTACTTTGTGTTTACATATAGATAATATAAATAGTTTTTTAGTTGTATCCAAGGGCAGCCTTATTTGTAAAATTGATGTCACGGTTTTTCAGGCTGACAATAATTTTACTATTCATAGTCATGGGGATTTTATCCCACATAAATGACTTAGACAATTCATAAGTGACCTAATGTGGGCCAGAAGACTCAAAACATTGAATCTTTGTGGAAAAGTCGAATGTTTTTTAGACAACCAGCTGTGCCTTTAGAATGCTTTGGGCTGCTAAGAATCAAAGTTTAGGAATGACATCTCATATCTTAGAATGATGCCCATAAATACTAGGAAATTTAATATTACCATTTAAATGTTTGGACATATTTGGGATTACATCTTGGAAAGGGTATTTCATTTCCATTTCAATGATCGATTCAATTATTTATAATGAAGGAAAACTTGGTGGAATTAGTTTTTGACTTAAAGTGAAAAAATTTGGTCAAAATTGAAAAAATGTAAAAAAAGAAAAATGAAAGGGATAGTTTTGTCATTTTGAAGAAAATTGATAGGAGGGGTTTATTTTGTAGTTTGTTAGGTAAAATAGGAAATTTCATTGTAATTTCAGAAATCTAGGGAAGGTTAGTGTAATTTTTAAGAAACCTCAAGGGTTAGTATAATTTTTAGAAACCTCAAGGAGGTCAGTGTAATTTACCCTTATTTTTATCAGTAAACGACATACCCATATATTAACTAGTGCCCAAGGGGGTGAACCCATCGTTACTAAAAGGAAACCAGCTACAAAAAAGCACATCCTCACAACCATATTTTGTAGCTTTCAAAACCCCACAACCATTTGCCTCCATCACCTCCTTTGAGAACCACCCTTCATCCTCACACCCATATTTTGTAGAAATTACACTCTTCCACAGAGCATAATCCTCCACCACAAACCGCTGCATCGATTTTGCCAAAAGCGCTTGTTTAAAAACCTTTATGTCCTTGAGACCCAAGCCTCTTTCAACCAAAGGACGTTTCACCTGATCCTAACTAAGAAGATGAGTTATCCTTTCAACCTCCTTTCCAACCCATAAAAAAATCCCATTGAAGGCTTCTTCAGCTTCTTCACCGAAACAGACATATGAAAAAGAGACATATATAAGTAGGAAAATTAGCCAAGGTACTCTTGGTAAGAGTAATCCTCCCTCCCTTTAAGAGATATTGTCACTTCTAAGCCACCAACGATGCTGAAATAGGTGAGAAATCTCTACCTTCCTTCCTCTACTATCCTCAATAAGAAAACTTTGTAATAAGACCTCGAAACAGCTTTATCAAGCAATCTGCTGAAGGCCTCTATCACTATCACAAACAAAAATGGGGATAATGGATCTCCTATATCGCTAAAAAAATATACAAAAGAATCTAAAATTTCTCTAAATTGTTAAAATTTCTCCACAAAGGGATTCACTATTTGAGAAATCCAATTGTGCAACAAACGAAAATCTAATTTTCTACTTGTTAATGGGCTCTTCTACCCGTTAAAGTGTTTCTGATTCCTAAATAATATATATTTTTTTGATAAGTACTTAAATGTTCAAACTATATCCATACTGACGTGACTAGGGTAAAGTTCTTTAGTTGCAAGTTATCTTGTTCATCAATGTTAAGACATGAGAGAGGTGATCCTCGTTGGCGATTACTCAAATTGAAAAGAAAAGGTTCAAGATTCACGATAATGGAGAGCAATCTGGTCTTCTGTTTTAGATAACTGAAAGGGAACATAGCATGTTGCAGAGGATTAGGGTGGGCAGAGAGGGTTTGTAGTGGCTATGCTAAACCCTAGAGGAAGTCTCGTGAAGATCCAATGTGAGAAGCTTGTTTGTGTCATCCATAGCACGGTTGGGAGTTTTAGGGTGTTGAGGTGAGCAAACGAGGGAGAGTGTGTAAGGGTTGATGCAGTCGCCGGTGTGGGTGGGTCTCTAGGGAGGTTCATGGCCTTTGTGGGGTGGGTTTATGATAATCTATTAGGAAGGGTGTTGATGATTTCTTATGGTGTATTTGAGGTTCGACCGATAAAAAATGGTGTATTTGAGGTTGGAGATGGCGAGGGAGTGAAGTTTTGGACGGATCATAGAGTGGTAATGCAGCTTTGAAGGATAATTTTCCTCGTTTATTTCAACTTTCATCGCATCGTCAGGTTTATGTAGCTCATCGTGTCCTATAGAGGATGGGGCGATTTGGGCCCTTGTTTTAGGATAAGTTATCATGACATCGAGGTGGAGGAAGCATTGAGTTCGATGGAGTTTCTTCACCTCTTTAAGCCTATTGCAGATAAAGAAGACTTTAAGGTGGAAGATAGATTGGAGTAAGTCCTCGGTCAAACTGTATTATAAGGAGCTGGCAGAAGGGGGGGGGGGGGGGGAGTTAGTGATTTCCCTTGGAATATCCTACAGTGTGTGAAATAACTGCCACACAAACATAGGAAAAACCCAAGGTGTCTCAAACAGCAGAATCCCCCAAACTATGCCTTGGTTGCCACTGCAATGAATGGGAAGGCCACTGATTCTACTTCTTCCTAACACATGCAGCACTTGTTGGGAAGTGAAATTGCCCCTCAAATTCAAGTTGTCTATGGCTAGGATCTTCTTGTGAACTGTTGACCATATAAAGAAGCAACCCTAGAAGGAGCCTTCGTCTTTTAGACATTC
This sequence comes from Nyssa sinensis, assembly GCA_008638375.1. NCBI lineage: Eukaryota > Viridiplantae > Streptophyta > Magnoliopsida > Cornales > Nyssaceae > Nyssa > Nyssa sinensis. The sequence continues at coordinate 22,578,608 of CM018050.1, forward strand.
ATACAAGGAAAGGAATTCTCCAAAGGAACCATTAACTGATAATAAAACAATTACCACAAAATTACCCCCTTTTGAGCACTTCTATCAAATCTCATCCCTACCACCCCTCTCCAACTCTGCAGTATATAGGCCACCCAAAAATTCTGCCCTTACTTTTTTAATAAATTCATGTTGTAAAATTCATATTGCACAATTATATTTATATATTTTATTATAATCTAAATTTTCTTGTTAGTTTCTAATTTACATGACTAATTTTCTCATTGGATTTACCTGAACTATAATTTTTCATTGGAATCGGAATGAGAATATCAATTTTATTTGTTTGTTTGTTTTGTTATAGTCTTAAGATTGCTATTTGTTATCATTCTGAACCCTATAAGGCTATAACGCATGATTATATTTTACTGTAGCTCTTGATTCACATTGTTTGAGATTTAGTTCTACAATATTCGTAGTGACCACTAGAAACTAGTTTTGATTGAAGTCACTAAAATTTGGCACTAGCTTGATTAACAATAAAAAGACTACAAGACAGTTTTCTTTCAACCCTTCACTGCATCTGTACTGGTTCATGTCTCTCATTTTACAGTTTGTACTTGGCCCTGTTATTTTAGGTGGTGTCACGTTTCTTTTTTCGATCAGTAGGTGGTGTCATTTTTTTAGTGACTGAATGTTTGTAAAATTTCAGGTTGGACTTTGAAATAGTTTTGTACACATTTCACAAGTGAGTTGGCATAATAATGTGCAGACTTCTGATATTCTCAAGATTTATTTTGGTCTATTTTTCTGTCAAATGACAGTAAAGGTTCTTTTTGGACTTAGAAATAGTTGTGGACACATTTCAAGTGAGTTGGCATAATAATCAGCAGACTTGTGATATTCCTTATATTTATTTTGGTCTATTTTTCTGTCAAATGACATGTATGTTTTTTTTTTCTTTTCTTTTTTAAATCATATTTATGCATTTTGCCCAACCGAAAAGGGGGGAGTTATAGAATTCTAAGAACCATGTCAGTAGAATCAGCTTATTTGAGTTTAGCATTTGGTTTAGCTATTAAATATGGCGATATCAAATGTCTCGTGTGGGATTGTTCTTTGGGAAGGTCAATTTGTAGTTTCAAGCCACCACGTCTGTCTTCAGCCTGAAATTCTAGAGCTTCTGATGGTTTGGGAGAAATGATGGATCTGAGTATGGTGAATGAATAAGATTTATTTTCTTCATATCTTTATGTTTTATTGACTAATTTTTCTCTTTGGTTGTTCTCGTCAGTTCTGCGAATGGAACTCGATATTCAGAAGTTTCTGCAGAATGATGATCAACTGCAGTTTGAGTTCCAACATTTCCCTACTTCCTATCTTCGCCTTGCAGCCCACCGTGTTGCTCAACACTACGGTTTGCAGACTATGGTTAAGGATAATGTCTTAGATGGTCTGGGAGCTAAAATTGTGGTGAAAAAAATGGCAGAAAGCAGATACCCTACTGTCTGTTTATCAGAAATAACAGCTAAACAGTCTGAAAACTACAAACATGAGCAGATCAAAATTGTCATCAGGCCAAGGCCTAATAATGCTTCCTCAAATGAAGCCAGTGAACTGGGGATGAAACGCAGTACTTTGAGAACCGTGGAAGAGAGGAAGGAGGAATATGACAGGGCACGTGCTCGCATTTTCAGAAGCCCTAGTAGTCCTGAGTCGGAAGATACAGAGTCTCAGGCTCCACTAGATGGTAACAATTTGTGTTTGAGTGGAGATGAGAATGAAGGTTGCAGGAACTCCATGTTTGATTCAGAAAAAATGTTCAGTATCAGGGATGGTGGTACTTCTTCTCGAGTTGCTATTTTCAGAGATAGGGAGAAGGATCGCACTGACCCAGATTATGACCGGAGTTATGAAAGGTACCTGTATGTTTCTCAATAGAATTAGATGGAATTACTATTTTCTTATTATTTTTTATAAAAAATGAGGAAAAATAGTACAATGCTTCACATTGAACATCTATGAGAATAATTTTCTAATTGTGATAACATTAGAAGAAAGCACATCGCACAAAGGATGTAGGAACCCTTTTTGTTTAGATCTATCCCGTCCTCCTGACTTGTAGGATGAATTCATGAAAGTGTCATTTGCTGTATTCAATCAAGAAGTCATCTTCTCCCACATTTCTGTTCTCATGCCCTCATTCAACACTGCTGGCTGTCTGACAAGTCCTAAAATGCAATATTAATTTTTTGTTCGCATGATATTATAAATCTCCTCTGGATCCAATTGTAGGGAATATGGCAGTATCATGATAGTATATGATTTCATTCTTGACTAATAGCTTATTGGTGCGAGAAACTCTCTAGCAATTTGGGCCCAGCAATACATTGTCTTTCATATTGGGGTTACAATTTCTTACCTGACCCCTTGAACTGGCCTAATCCCTACACATGCTGTATACAAGGGTTCTGGTTAAAGGTTTTCTATCATTTTTTAAACTGATGCAGGTATGTCAAGAATATTCCTGCTAACCAAAACTCTAGCCTGGCGCCTTTCAACTTGCAGAAGTTTCAGCCTCCATTTGTGCAGTATGACACTGTTTTTCCTCAGTTGGGTCACATGCCAAGGACTCAAGCGGCCGTCAGCTACAGGACCCCTGTCATGAGCCCTTTTTCTCCCATGGGTTTGAATCAGGCATCTGGGGATGGCATCTATATGCAATGGCCAACTCCTGCTGTGATGTATGCACAGTCATATGATCAATTTAGACATGCTGTTTTTCAGGTAGGCTTTGGTTTGTTATCAATTATGTTTGTTTTTTCCTTTTTCTTTTTTTGATCGGTAAAAAGGTAGCATGTGTAGATAAAAAAGGCCCAAGAAGGGCACACCCCCTCAAGAACAAAAGAAAGGGACCGGATACATCAATTAACGCCTAAGACTCCTAAAAAATGAACTATGGAACTAGCACCTACAGGAAAAGCCTTTTTCGTCCAAAAGAATAACAAACGCAAAAAGTGATCTTTAAAAGAAGTAACAGGCTGTACTAAATCTTCAAAAACCCGCCGATTCCTTTCTTTGTATACGCTCCACATAAGGCAAATCGGAGCCATCTTCCAAATATGCTTGGCACCTTTCCAAATCTTGCAACCTGACCAAGCCAAAAGCAGCTCTCTTGGAGACTTTGGCATAACCCACGACAGACCAAAAACACAAAAAACTAGATCCCAACAATCCGAACCATCCAGCAATGAATGAGCACATGATCAATGCTCTCTTCCTCTTTCTTACACAAGTAGCAAATACTAGCCATTTGAAAACTTCTCCTTTTCATATTCTCCGCAATCAGAATGGGCTTCCACGAAGCCTCCCAAATGAAGAAAGCAACTTTAAAAGACGCCATTGAATGCCAAATAATGTTCCAAGGGAAAACCGAATCCTCAAAATCTGTTAAGCTCCTGTAGAGTGATCTCACTGTGAAGTTCTTCATATGCGGTTTGCACACCATTTGTTCCTCCCTACCATTCAACACCCGAACCTTTGAATGTGCCTAAGAAAAAGGCCCACCTCCTCCAATTCCCACCCTCTCAAAACAATCCTTCACCCAAGCCCCCTTATCGCAGGCCAAACTATATAAAGAAGGAAATCTTTCCCTTAAAGACACTACCCCGCTCCAAATATCCTCTCAAAACCTCACTCTAGTCCCCTCCCCCCACCTCAAGCCTAGTCCTCTCCCCAAACTCCCTCCATCCACCCCTAATAACACCCCACAGACCCAACCCCCTCGGCCCCTCAATGTTTCCCGTACACCAACCTGCCTCCTCACACCCATATTTGGAAGCTATAACCTCCCTCCACAACTCCCTCTCCCCCTCCCCAAATTTCCACAACCACTTACTGAAAAAGCTTTATTAAACAGCTTCAAATCCTTAACCCCTAAACCCCCCAAAGACATTGGCTTCACCTTCTCCCGGCTCACCAAATGAATCTTTCTTAACATTCTCCTCATGACCCCACAAAAAGTCTCTGAATTTTTTCCAACTTTCTACAAATCAAAACTGGAATAGGAAATAATGACAATAAGTTGGAAGGTTTCCCAATGTACTCTTCACAAGAGTGAGCCTCCCTCCCTTCGAAAGAAACTGCCCATTATGGTTTCTTTCTATCAGAAAGTATGGTACGGCTTATATTAAAGAACACGAGGGAAAAATTATAGTTGTAACACATATAGCCTGTAGGATCCTGGTTTGTATAGTTACTAGCTTAAACAGCCGGTAGCGAGGGTTGTCAAGGTGTTCATGAGTGTGCAAATCATGTGGAGAGACCATAATATATGAGCCTTCTTTTTTTGGGGGTGCAATTCTTGCAATTCCCAATCAAATCACAACATGCAATTGTGCATGTGTTAAACAGGGGTATGATTAACATAGTAAGAATTGCTAAAAAAGCCACTGTCAGGGATTTTTGTAACCTTCTAGCCTTATCTTAAGTCTTTATAGGATTCTTTCCGCACACCTTCATGCTGTTTGTGCACATAATGATCATGCATGTGTCTATCTGGGGATCTAAGAATAATGTGGCTGCCTGGGAGTGTGCATTTCTGCAAGTAGAAAGTGAATCTGGTGTCGTGTGGAACATGCAATTGGCATTTATTTTATTGGATGATGATCATAATAGTGTCACAAGTCTATAATGTTCCATGGTTTAAAGTTCTAACAGCCTTTGCTTGTCATTTACCTCTATGTTAAGATGATTAGACGTATTGGGATGTATTGTAGTTTATAAGATACCTGTGGAGCATCTCAAGGAATGCACATTACAAATGCATCTACCATTTGATTACAAAAACTCTTTTCTTTTCATTAGAGTGAAATTTAAACCGACACTTGAGGTTTGAACATTTTATTCTTCAGCTTGGGTTTCTAAGAAATCTACATTATGATCCGAAGATACTAATTCTATACTAACATTTTATCTTGGGATTGCCATTTCAAATGAAATAGGGTGGATAAAATGCAATATCATATTTTACTTGTTAAAATTTACACACACATATAGTGCAATATGCAATTTTACTAAAATGCACTGTAACATTAATTCACACAATTTTACTGTTGTTGCAGGCCCCTTACTGTCAGCAGCCTTTGAGCTTTGATTACTCCCAAAACCATTGATTCACAATTTAGATGGGGAATGTTTGTACAACAGAATTAAACGCAGTTTTCTTTTCCCATTTGGGATTGCTCTCATGTTAGGTTTGATCTGCAGAATACTTTTTTTTTTTTTTTATCTTTTTTTGGTTCGTCACTTGGTTTTCTATTTTGTTGTCTTATGTTAGGAGAAACCACTAAAACTTATCTGACTGTAATTGTTTGTAGCAGGATTTCTTATATATGAATGTTTGCCTTGTCTAAACGTTTTTATTCTATTTTCAGGCTTGACTGATTCAGCCCCATAAAAGGTCATTCTGCTCCATAGAACATCAGATCAGTGTTAGAATGGTGTTTAAATTACTACTAAAATTGTCAGACCAAAAAGGGAAAAGTAATTGTTAGGGTATTTCTGCGCGTGTTTTTTTCTTTTTGTTGGGGCTGGGGTCGGGGAGGAGGGGGTTTCTTCAAATGGCTATTGTTGGGTTGTCTGAATGCTTTCTCAGTACTTCTGTAGCAATCCAAGCTCATCATTTTGTACATTCTGATCGCCCTTTGAAGTTAGTACGTTTTGGTTAATACGTGCTCCCCATTCAGAGTCTAGACTTGTTGAACGTGTTTTTGCTCCTCAGTTTGAGAGTTTTGAGTAGTGTTTTGTTAGGATGTAAAATTGCCCCCCACTCCGATGGAATGGTTATGAAGTTTTCATAAAGGGTTTGGGGTGGGTAGAGATGGGAATGGTCAGCTTGCCTAGTTTATATATTAAAATTAATTTTTTATATTTTAATTTTTTAATTTTTTATTAAAATTAAAATTGCCTAGTTTAAATATATCGGATTAGTTTGTTAGATAACATTATTTATAATAACTTTTCTTTAAAATTTAAATAAAAAGATAAAATATATTCATTAATTTCAAAAATATCACGACATATTATCCAGTAAACTAATTTAGTAAAGCAGACTTGTATATAAATCATTTTTTATTTATAAATAAATTACTTATATAAAATTAGTTATAAATTTTTCATATCAAAAACAATTTTTATTTTCTCGTGTTAGTTATTTAATAATAAAATTTTAATTTATTTATTAAAAAAATAAAGGTTTTTATCTTGTGAAATAAAAATTTAAGATTTGGGGGTAGGAAAAGGGCTAGGGCTGGAGTGAACTTCTAAGCAGAGTGAAAAAGGACACTTCACTCTAATCTCGTTCCATTGTCATTCGTTAGCGCCCAACCTGCCGCGCGGAGGAAGGGTTGTCTGAAAGGTCGTCGCCTGGCAATTTGTCCATTTCAAATCATGCGGTGATACTAAGAACTCCAACTATATGCCATTCAAGTCTATTCTTTAGGTTCTTTCAAAGTTGCTATACCCTCGAAAGAAAACAAGGGCACATGGGGGCCGGGCAGTCTGATACAATAAAATAGACAAAAAAGAGAGAGGCTAATAATGGTATGGAAAACATCACTGCCTAATAATGGAGGTTTATTTCAATGCATCAGAGACATTAATTATATATTGAAAATAATTGAGATGAATGGATGATGGAAGTTTCGTTCATTTGAACTCTGAACTGTCAAAGCAATTAATGAGATGAGAACTCTGGCATTGGATTTGCCATAGAAACAGACCAATTTTTAAATTGGAATTGCAGAATAATAGTTTAGAGAAGAGAAAGAAAGTGTTAAGAGCGGAATATAGATCAGATCTGCTTGCCAGGCTCTTTTAATAATGATTGATTCATATATATAGCAGGACTTCTGAAAAACAATAATGATAATGTGTCTATTCCTAGCCATCTGTTTTATTTTATGTGAGAAGCATTGCGTGCTGTGTATATATGTTCCTATAAAATATTCTCCCATTCGCTTTTAAGGTTCACCGATATCAAGTGGGTATTATGAAATATACTAGTAATATCAATGTTTGCATGTCCAGAAAAACCCTGAGGTTGTCTTGTATAAGGATCTACACCCCAGACAGGCTCCATCCCAGGTATACATAATTCTTCCTGCATCAATCTTCAAACCAAAGTTTTTCCCAGTGTAACTGTGACTGTGACAGTGACATGGTCAATAAGAATTATCTTCTGTCCATTTGTTGTCGGCTCTTGCTCTTTGGACGTAAAAATGAAATAGTTATTTCATAGAATGAAATAAAAAATAAAATAAAAATTACATTGAATAAAATATGAATTAGTCATCTAAACCAAATCAATGCTTGAAATAATTTTTAATGAAATACTCATTTTATGAAATATGTATTTTCAATCATACTAAATAAAAATAAAGAATAAAAAAATTAAAATAGACATTCTTGAAATGCCTATTCTACCGTACCGTACCAAACATGAGGAATGGAAATGAGAAGGGAAAAGGAAAGAACTTCATTTATAAATATTCTAACTTTCTTTGCTAGTACGTTTCCTTACTATTACCAAGAAAATTGAGTTTCTCCAAAATTGGAAAGTTCTCTCTCTCCCTCTGGGGAAAATGAATTTTTTAATTTGTTTTGGGGTTTCCGAAAGTAAGCCTCTATAGTCAATGGAAATAAATTATGGAAGAGGATAGATTTTGTTGCCCATCGTTTTGTTTTCATTTCATTTTCTTTTCCTCTGCTTTTATTACATTTCTTGTCTGCCATTTTTCCTTTTACCTTTTTTTTTCCGTGGACGTTGACAGAGCTACCAGCAGCAGCAGCAGCAGCACCACCTCTCTCTGTCTCTCCAGCCAAACATGATAAAACTAAATTTCCTATACGGCTATAAATTCTATTCCTAACTTCTCTTACAGCCTCGGTGCATGCCAGACTGCTATTTTGGATGTCCTGAAGAGAAGCACCTCTCTAAAACTTTTGAACAAACGCTCATTTTTCAGCTTACAAGCCGCTCCGCCAATTGATACATTATTGTGCTTAGACTATCATCCTTTGCCCTAGGAACTATGATTAGGTCAATAGCATTAGGCAATGTAAATAAGGTAAGTTTAAACTGAAGCAATGGGGGGGGGGGGGGGGGGGGGGGCGCAGAAGAACAGAAAAAAGCATTGACAAGGAACCTTAATGCCTATACATTATCCATTTTGATGTATGGCAGAATATTCCAGTACAGATATAGAAGATCTTTGAAAGGCTATTATGGCATGAGGTCTAGCTTTAGCTTTACAGTATTTCAACTCCAGTACAGATGAACTCAGAATTGGGTTACACGCAGAGGGCATAGAGTTCAGATTTATATTTGCATATACCAACACAAACTGTCTTTTTTACTGTAACAATATTTCATATATGAATATAGGTCACATAATTATTCTCATATCTACAAGAAAATCACAACAAAGCTACTCATTAATTTTGCTGAAGTTGAAGAAACCAAAATAACTTGAAATTTTCAGGTAATACTGTTAAGCAAATAGGTATTGTGAACAAGTTGGTTGAACATGCTAAAGAAGCTAAGAAAGTCAGAATATTCACGTTTTAATTGCCCTTTGAATATATAACAGGTGCATTTGGACATCCAAGTTTCAATTTAGCCAACTCATATGAGGGAACATTCATAACTTGTGCAACGAAATGTAAGTGCCAGTAAACAAGCAGCATGCTATACCTATCAAAAAAAAAAAACAAGCAGCATGCTATAATGATTGTATTGAAAACTAGTATGCATTCAAGGATGGAAAATTAACCTGTAAACATATGAAAATGTCAATAAATAAACATTTTCTTGAAAACCAGTATGCATTCAAGAAGGATTAAAGTTGAATCTACAAGCATTTGACAATCTGTCGAACTACTGGATATGCTATTAATTAGGAAGAATTATCAAAAAATATACTCCCAGTCCAGGGAAGTAAGGACAGCAACATGAATCCATTGCAAGTGTTTAGCCAGATAGTAATATGGGGAAAAAGTGAATGAGATCATCGTTGCATAGCAAGATTGACATGGACATGTTGGTAGAAATAATATCACATATCTACCAAGTTAATAGAAAGATTTGGCTATGCTCTCATTCCCTGGTACTAAGAGTTGACAATACTGAGGAATGTTGAACACTAAATTGCATATAAAGATGGCCAACACACACCTCACATTCAGAATAATGTTCACGTAGGAAAAGAGTCAACAATTCAAACCACAAAAGAAAAAGTGATGCAGTGATCAAATGATATAGGCTTCAATTTTGAGGAGAAACCATTCTCCTATGTAATTTAAATGAAAATATCATTATGCTGCCAAATGCCAGTTAGAGAATGATTTTTTTTATAACTATTTATGATGCTACAAGAATGGAGAATGAATTTGACAATATAAGAGAGAATACCAATATAATACAAAACCTTGATCTATTCAATAGCAGGCCTTAAAAGATAAATTAATGCAGCATTTGATCCACTAAGCAGGGAGCACTTCGAATGCTACATCAACACCTCAAGTTGCAATTGCTTGTAAAGTTCCAAGTTTTCATTTTGGCAATCAAATTTGGCGTGAAGGAATATCAAGAAAAATTCTTTTCTATATGGATTTCTTGATAAAGCAAAATTTGTTTAAGAAGCTCTTGCATTAAATATTAGAAAAATGGACACATGCACACAATGACTCACACCAAATGAAATTCAATTATGATGAACAAATTAATCATTACAACATAATCTAGAAAGTCCAACTTTGAAGTGAGAACTCAGATAACTTTCTTGGCCTTCTGACTAAGAATAAGTAGAGAGGGTACTCGAACAAACTTTATAACGAACATTATTTGTAGTTATCCATTTACTAACAATAGTTGGATGCTCAGCAATATATGGCATATGATTTTCTTTGGAATCTAATTGAGATCTCAACGCAAAGGAAACATCACTAAGAAAGGGCAGGGTGATTCTGAACTCAAACAAAATGGATTCTAGACCAAGAACTAACAAACTGCCGGACCTCTAAAGTAACAAAGAATATACAACCGTTTAAAATCTTCTCTATCCCTCTTAGCTCCTGATCACGGGTTCGAATTCGGTTTACACAATGGTGGATGAATAAATGATATTTCAAACTCCCATTAGAAAATGGTAAATTTGTATCAGGAATAAGTCAGCGAAACATCTCTGTCAAAAGATTTGAAAAGGCTTTGAAGGAAAAGATCAAATTGATATGAGATCTAAATGATGTTTTGAAAAGGATTGAAAATGAAATTAAATGGATATGAAATCTTGAAGTTTTCAGTCAAATGTAAACCTTGGCTCTAATGCTAATACCACTCCAGTGTTTTAGTTGAAAGGTCTGTAGAACATGGGAAGGACAATTCTAGGGTCCTAACCCTCAATTCACTAGTCCACAAAGAAAGAGCATTCAGCGGCAGAAAGTTCAATGAAAGGAATGGCAAGTCTAAGTGGATTGGTTCATCATATACTTTCACTTATGTGAATATATATATATATTGATAAGTTGTTTCTGAATATATTACTTTTCTCATATTCAAACCTCAAAAAAGAACATGGCAATTCATTCCCCCCAACTAAAGAATCAATAAATAGGCAGGGATCACAAATCATATTCTCTAAAGTATAGTACAGGCCAACTCCTCTAAAGCAACTTTTCTAAGATCAATCAACCAGTAACCAGACCATCTAACACTAAATAAAAAAGATGGAATCGAGCTCTTAATCATATCATGCTCCACTTAGGGAAGGAAGCTCACCTTTTGAAATGGATCACTCAAGGAAAACAATGTGCATGGGTACAAAATCATGAAGGCAAAAGTGGAAACCGGTTCAGAAACAAACAAGGATAACCTTTTCCACTTTTGATGGAACCACAAAGGTTATATGCTGGGATCAACATATTAGGGAAGCCAGGCAACAAGATTATAAAATGAAGAGATAAAACTTCATTGCAATACCAAGTTTGATTTCAGTTCAGAAAATAATAACATGGAAGCCAACTAATAACATTGCAATGGAGATGAACAGTGCATGCTCTCATCAAGAGGAAACTGCAGGGATTTCCATTTTAAGTAACAATACTGATGATTATGCTCAGGGCCTTGAAGTATTGGAATTTTTAAGAGAAGATAATCATTCCTTTATGCCACTACCAAGACGTGTTAGGGAAAATAAAAGATAATTTGGATTCTTACAACAATTATTTCAACCTTGAATACGCTTCTCCTTATCATTCTAAAATAAGCAATAGAAAACTATATAGCAAACTGATTATTTATAAACAAGCTCCGATGCAGTAAATGGTTTTAATAAAAGAGCTTAATTAAATGGCTTCCCCACAATCGGATGGCACAACTGAACTGATGTCAAATTACAATCTTTAAGTAGTTGTTTCGCTCCCAACATGTATATTTCTGTCCCCACTCTTATTCTGCTTCTTGTTTCAGAGTGTTTATAGTCTCAGTTAAGAAACAAGCAAGAAAATAATTTGAATTAAGTGAATATCTCAGTTTAGATTCAGATAAATTCATTGATATGAAGACTTACAGTGCATTATTTCGCAATTAATGAAAGATTTAACAGATCAGGAAATAAAACATACTTTTTAGATGAGCTACACAAAGTATTTAATAGCCAAGCAATTCCAGGAAATCCAGCCACCACTCATCAAAGTTCATGGAGTATTAAAATAGAATTTCCAATAACATCAATTTTTTTTTTTCTTTTTCTGAAATCCCCCAACTATCAGGGGGTTTTAAGTCGTTAATGAGATCACACATTTACAACAAGCAGGACTCATCTCTACATAATACTAATAACTAATTCCTACACAGGAGATTCCTGGAACCTAGTATCCCGTCAATGGATTCTATCCCTATTCTTAGATGTCTGGAGAACATAAATTGTCTTGCCAGCATTATTCACCCTTACCAGCAACCTCAAAATCTAGTCAAACTGTTGCTTGAGCCACAATAACAACCACCAATAACAAAAGACTCAGTAACTTATCAAACTACCACGGAACTTAGCAACCTCTAAGAAAACCATATTGACCCACGAACAAAGACACCATTGTACTGCTATCCTTGATGATTTTATGAACATGTTACTGCTCAGAGTGACATCACATCAAAATCAGGCACCAGAAGCTAACAGGTTGAAACAGAATGCTATCCACACTTAATTACATGTGTAGAAGATTTTTGAACTAAAGGGCATGAGAATTGACACTACCCACCAACATTAATCATTCTGACAAACATAACCGAATCAGCAACAGGATCGTGCCACCAGCTTACAATTTCATTAACACCCAATACCAATGACTACCGCCAAGACTACTAACAACAACTAAAACAACCACAATAACCAGACCAGAGCTTAATCAAACTCGAAGAAGTTACTCAACAATACAATTTTCACAAGACCCAGAAGACCAATAGAAAAAACAGAAGAAAACGTAAAGAGGAAGGCAACAGTTACCCAAATTCAATCATCCCCAGTTGGAAATAGAGTAAGAACTTTCCTCCCATTTGGTGCTGTTGCTGATTCCAAGTCTTCTACATAAGACGGTACTGGATTGTGCACTGGTGCCCCCATTCGATGAACTGGCTGCGCCTGCCTTGTTAGAAATGGATGATCAAACTGCCCATTTGGCGGCGACCCAAAATGCCCCACCTGCCGATACTGTGAATGTCCTGCCACAGCAACTGCCGCTGCCATTTGCTGCTGCTGGTGGTGGTGATGGTGCTGCAGCGCCGCCACAGGCACAAAGGGCAAGAAGTGATCCGAATTCGGCCTACCAGGATGCAAGAAATGTGCAGGCACCGGCGAGCTTGCAAACAAATGATCGGTAGCGGGATCTCCTCCAGCAGCCAATCCTCCACCGCCTCCGCCACCACCCCCGTTCGAAAGTCCCTGCATACGCTTTAAGTAAAGTCGGTACTTCTGCAGATGACTAGCCACGTTCTCGCGAGTTAGCCCGTCAACGCTCATGAGCTGCATTATGGTCTTGGGGACGGCGTTCTTGATCCCCAAGTGGGCCACTGCGTCCACAAACCTCTTGTGAAGCTGTGGCGTCCATACCAGCCGGGGCCGTTTGAGGGTGCGAGCGGGCTCGTCACCAGGTGCCCCACCTCCCATCTCGGCGGAATCAAATTCTGACGAGTTGGGCTGGGAAGGAGCCTGAATCGCCGGCAACGATGCCGATGGTGGGGGTTGCGGGCTGTTGGGGCTTCGGATATCGAAGGCCATAGCCAGATCAGGTGTGATTAGGGTTTGGGACAAGGGCATGAGCTCTTCAGGAGATGGGAGTTCTTCATCCCACCTTGAGAACCAATTAGAGTCCTCTTCCTTCATTTTTCTAACCACTTTCCGATCAAACCAAATTGAGTACTTCTCTGGGTTTGTAGTAAAAGTTTTTTGGGTTCGATTGCTGAGCTTTGCGGGATACAAAAAGATCTGTGGGTTATGTAATTGATAAAAATAGAAACAATAAAAAGAAGAAGAAGAAGAAGCAAATACTGAATAAGTCAACAAGGATAATGAAGTGAGGGGAAATTCAGGGATGAAATTTCTGTTCGTATTTTCTCTCTCTCTCTCTCTCTAAAAAGATTAATTTGGAGAGAGACAGAGAAAAAAAAAGGGGGAAGAAGAAGAAGAAGAAGAAGGGGGAAGGAATGGGAGGTTTGTGATGGTGGTGGAGGAGTGTTCGAGGTGGATCTTGTTTTCAGCCTTTACTACGGTTAATGTAGCTGACTCTTTTCATCTGATTTTTATGGGGTTATATTTTCGGGGATTTGGGGGTTGGGGGGTCTTTAATCTTTTTACATTATTAGAGCAAGTCTTGCAAGATTTTTCTTTTCTTTTTTGTTTATTCACTGATGATCCATATTTATCTATCTATGTCTATCCCCCGCTACTCCTTAACGCGCGTTCATCGAACGCTCCTTTGTCATTGGATGATAGAAATTACTTGTCATGAATTTATTTTTTGTTTTTTCACTGGTGATCCATATATATATATATATCTATGTCTCTCTCAATTTTAACAATAAGCCTCTTTTGAAAGACATACTTATCATTAAAAACATCGGTTTAAAAAATAAATTTAAAATTTTATAGTTCAACGAAAACAGAACTGATTTTAAAGCTTTTAAATAAGATTAAAAAACTCCAACTGTATGACCGTTGATGGTTGACACTCAAATTGGAGAAGAACAATTAACAAGAATAAATAACTCACCATTTGTCCTTTAACATGTGATTATTTCTTTTAGTAAATAAAAAAAAAGTGGAGCCAAAATTAAATAACTCTCTATTTTAATTGGTGATTGCAGTTGGAGGCAAATTTTGAAATTTTTAATTTTTATCACTAGATTTTATTAAATTCTTTTTTTGTATAAAAAATTAGGAGTTGTCGCTCAAATTTTTTTATATTCTTTTTATGAAACTCTTTAAATTCTAGTTTTTATATTTTTTTCCTCTTCAACCATTGATTTTGCAGCTGTAAGTTGGTGTTTGTAAAATAAAACATAGTTATTGGGATTTGAGAGATCGACCAGTGTGAATATCTTATTACTAGCTAGTAGTTAGCAACAAGAAATATAAGGATAATATTATTGTAAGCTCGAGGAGATATGAGATAAGGTGTTTTAATGATTGAATGATTTAGAAATTAAGTTTTTATTTATCTCAATACAATTATTGATCCTAACAGGGTTTCATACCCTTTTGTTTGTATGAATTTAAATTCTTTTTAAACTTGTATTTTAAGACATTAAATTTAACAAAAAAATTAAATACAAGGTGTCTTTATAAATATATTTGAATTGACACATCTTAATACAAACTCCTAGCAGCAATACAATTTTTTTTTTTTTTTTGTTTAAACTTGGAAGTTAGGCATTTATTGAGAAACATTTCCATCCTAAATAAGATGAATTTTAAAATAAAGTTTGAAAAAACTGAATGAAATGTGGATAGATTTAATAAAAAACTCTGCATTAAGATACCGAGAACAAGAGCAACTTGTGTGTATATATGTGTATATATATATATATAAACTGAAGTGAATTTAGTCATATAAATTATAGGTGGCACGTGTGATTACGCGCCTTCAAGGGATGGTACACATTGCAATGATCACAACATAGATGGGGTTGTATGGGTAGTGACTTGGGATTAAGAATTTTAGCACAAAGTTAGGTGAGTTTGTGGGGGAGTTATCTTTTAGTTTGTTGATGTGGGAACCAAATGAATTTAAGATAGTGTTTGGTTGTGAAATGTGAAGATAAAAACTGTATTTCCTTTTGGTTGACACAACAATTTGGGTGCTCCATTTCGATGACCTTAATAAGTGTTTGTTTGTAAAATGATAATAAATCCCTATGGAATATTTAGTTTTTGACTTTGGTTATTCATATTTAATATTGGGTTTAAATTGATGTGAATATAAAAAAAAAATTAAGAGAGACTAAATCTTATTTTGTTAAAATATTCTAAAAAAAATACTAATATCAAAATTTTTTAAAGAGCCATGACTCCTACTTGTCTTCATTAGATCCGTCACCGAGTTTAATCCCCCATTATTTGGTTACAAGTGTACAAATTGATATTCCAAATGAAGAGGCAAACTATCTGCAGAATTGGAAAACCCACAACATAATTGTTGAGAAGGTTAGCTAACTGGTTGGGTCCACAAGGGTTCTACAAGTAGAGTCAATTTTGCATTGAAACATATTTTCTTGGCACTCTTAGGAGGGGGCTAAAAGCATGAAAGGAGGAGGTTGTTGAGTTCAGCTACTTTTAGCCAAGGAATTGGCACATTGATTTCCTTCACATAGGGTATGTTGTGCGGTGCACTCATGAACAAAGGAGCTAACAAACCATTGAAAACTCCTCAATATATGTAAGAGTTTATAGGTGTGCAAAGGATCGACCTTTGTGGTTGTTGCCTCTACTCTCTTTATGTGTACCCCTGCTATTTCATAGCATTTTAAGATTTCTTTGAAAGGAAAAAGAATGCTAATTATATAAAATATAAAACCTTACACTCCATATATAATTTTAGCAAAATAAATTATTAGAGCCTTTTTTTTTTTCCTTTTCCTTGGAACATATTTCAACTTATTTACAAAAAAAATATATTTCCACTCAAATTAGATTTTGTTTTTCCTAGCATGAAAAAGAGAAAAGAAAATCCAATTATTGAGGCTATTTTAGACATTTCCCATTGCAAGACAATTATTTTTGAGCATCACATATTCTATCACCCTATTTCAAGACCAAATTATGTACCTCTCACAATTATCCAAAAATAAAAACAAATAAATACCTGTTAAAGACTCGACTCGCTAAATCATTAACCAGTACACACACACTCTCTCTTTCTTTCTAATACAATATTAAAGTTAGAGTATTTAACCTCTTAATAAAGTTACTATATATATATATATATATATATATATATATACATACACACACATACATAAAAGTTAAGAGAAAGAGAGAGTCTTAATGAAGTTGTCATCTTCAACCTTTTAGCACCGTCTCGTTCTATGAAAATGTTTTGGAGATCACTTTATGTATTTGTTTCATCAATCTAGCAATCAATAATCGATTCTATTGAATGAACATTCCATTAAAAATCATTATAAGCATTCTTTTGTCTTGAGTGAGTAATCTTTATTTCATTTTATGACATTTTCATTTTATATTATTTTTATTCCATTTCTTATTATATTTAGGAGTAAGGCAACCTTTTGTAGGCATAAATTCTTGATAAAAATTAATAGATTTCTAAATGACAATTATTATTATTTTACCATTCATTATGTGTCCGATCGTAAAAACGAAATATATAAATAATAGTAGTTATCACATGAAACAATCTCAATCGATAATGACATAATTGGGGCCAATAAAACATTTTATTTGTAAAGCCAAGTTGGACTACACCAAATAGAAAATTTTAGCTCCTAATTATTTATTTATTTTTTTACAAACGGATCGGGTTTTAGAGTCAGAGACCCGGATCCGATGGATTCGGGTCCAGGTCTAGTTGAGGTGGGCCTTAGCAGGTTCAGATCCAGATCTAGACCAGTTTAAACTCGACAGGTCTGGGTCCAGATTTTAGAGGGTCTACCCAGACCTGTCCCATTGATAGGCCTAATCTCAGTTACTCGTACGAAAAGAGTTGAGAGAAGTTTTTATATGAATAATATCCATTAAACTGATTTATCTTAATAGACCAAATATCACTGTAAAAAAAAAAACCGCATATGATGCCGGTCCATACAAAAATTTCTTGAAAGACGAACTTAGTCTATAAAAAGGAAACTAGGATTAAGGGAACTTTTGGCTCTACTTCTGTTGCTATATATTTTTCTTTCTCAAAAAGCACACATGGTTGTACTAAAGCTGGACAAAGTGGAACAGTGAACTCCAACGCCTCTTAGGTCCTTAGAGATCATGTTCAAAGAATACAACGCGAGACATTCCCTATTCAGAGGAATCAGTCACTGGCAGGATGCAGTCTGAAAGGTACAGGCAACACTAACATGAGCTTAATTCATGGAAAGAATAACTTGAAAATGACTTTTAGAACCGAAACTAACCAGATATAAATTTCACCAAAGTGGATTAATTTTTTACTTCACTCATACACTTTATTTTTAAATTTTTCAAATTCATATAATTTTTTATTACTATATGAACTCATACAAATTTTAAAAGCGTCTTTTAAAAAAGACTCTTTTAATCAATTTCTTTTTGACATAAATGTCTTACCAAAATATGCGTTTAGAGACGTTTTTTAAAAAGTCATCTTTGATTGGATATAGTTATAAGTGTTCAAAAATTTATTACTTTTTAAGTTTTTATATTTTAAGCCAAAAAGAATCTTTTAAAAAGACACAACTTTAGATAAAAAATGTTTTTTCAGAAAATATTTTTAAAAATTGTACGTGTTTGGACAACAAAAAGATGGTATGAGTTAAGAAATTTTTTTAAAAAAAATTATTGAGTGAGGTAAAATATTCAACTTTAATAGTGTCCACAATACCACATACAAACAGAGAGAGAGAGAGAGAGAGAGAGAGAGAGAGAGAGAGAGAAAGAATAGAATAAAGCGCTGAGTAATGCCTGTGTCACCATTTTTTAAAGTCAAAATAGAATATCTCTTTGGGCTATACTTCTGTTCATATATATTTTTCTTTCTCAAAAAGCACATGGTGGTACTAAAGCTGGATAAGTGGAACAGTGAACTCCAATGCCTCTTAGGTCCTTAGAGATTCTGTTCAAAGAACACAATGCGAGACCTTCCATTCTCAGAGGAATCCGTCACTGGCAGGATGCAGTCTGAAAGCTACAAGCAACGTGAGCTTAATTCATGGAGAGAATAATGTGGCAACCCACTTGAAAAAGACTTTGAGAAAGGGCAGCACCAAAGTGGATCAAATCAACTTTATTGAAATTTTTTACCCCAACCATGCATTTTATTCTTTAATAATTTCTCGAATTCATGCAAATTTTTTTGTTAATATCCGGAGTCATACAAATTTTAAAACCATATTTTCAGAAGACTCTTCTAACCAATTTTTTCCGATATAAACATCTTTTCAAATAATGTTTTTAGAGATATCTTTTGAAAAGACGTATTTTGTTAGATAAAATTATAAGTGTTCAAGAATTTATTATTCTTTAAGTTTTCAAGTTTGATATCAAAAGAAGTCTTTTGAAAATACGCTTCTAAAATTGTATTTTTAAAAGACGATTTTAGATAAAAATTTTAGATTAAAAACATATTTTCAAAAAATACTTTTAGAAACGGCATGATTTATTTGTTTCGGTAATGTTATTTTCAAAAGACGATTTTAGATAAAAATTTTATATCAAAAATGTATTTTCAAAAAATACTTTTAGAAACGGCATGATTTATTTGTTTCGGTAATGTTACGAGTACATATGAGACAAGTTTTTTTAACTCTTAGATGATTTCATAACTTGAGATAAAGTGATTGAGATAAATAAAAAATCACTCCCGGAATCATCCAAGAGTTAAAACACTATGTCTCATATGCACTCGAGCTTACAGTAGCATTACTCTTATTTTTTTCTGTTTACATCTAGATGTTTGGAAAGAAAAAAAAAAAAAAACTAGTAAATTTATACTAAAACCTCTTATTTTGAAAATTATGAGAGAAAGATTAAATCATTAAACTCATTGTCCCAATTTGTCCAAAAATTGAGGGATTTGGAGAGGAAAAAACACTTCATTTAATAAAATTTTAAAATGCCAAATATGCTCTCAAATTTAATTCAAAATTTAGGGCAATTGTTCTCTTAAAATCCATAAAGGGTATAATTGCCAACTACTTTACATATAGTTTTTCTCTTTTATCTCTTACTAACTATGCAAACAAAAAATAATAACTTTCTTCTTATTTATTTCAAACAAGGTGATAATAATCACTTTCTACTTATCTTTTTTTTTTTTTTGATTCAATAATAGGTCTTGTACAAAAATTCAAAGATGTCCACCACCTCTGTGAAATGAGGTTTGCAAGGGCTTTTTGAAATCCTTTTAATTTAGCCAAAGTTCTTTTCCTCCAGAAAATTTTACCAAAGACATTCTTGTTTCATCTTTTCATTTCTCTTTGAAGATCAGAAATAATATGGGAAATTGATTTTTTTTTTCGGAGTTCCAAACTCTGTTTACAAGTTCCTTGAGTTGGGGATGTTCTATCCAACGTAGTTCAAATCGTAAGGGACAATTAACATGCAGTGGGCGCGATGATATACCTTCTAGTAGAACCAAATGGGTGAGTGATCAAAGTGTGTTCTTGGTACATTTCTGACCGGCTTCTTGTCTCCAGCTGTGGTTGGCCAAGGCTCTATCAAGACGATCATCAATGTTTGCCTGGCCTTGTCTTCCATTGGTCCCAGTAAGCCAAGCTCCTGTGCAGCCCAAGCTTGTGAGGCAACATTCATTGTTTCAGTTTATAAACTTGTTGCACGACTTCTGCTCGGGAGAAGACCTCCCCGTTTTTTCTAAAGGGGAGGCTATATCATTGAAATCTCCGATAGCCATCCATGAGAAATTAGTGGAATCAACTAGAGATTGAAGATTTTCCCTTTTTGGATTTTCAATTCAAACCTACATCCCTTCAAACACTGTTCAGTAAATTATGGCCATCCACACCACTGAATTAGCAAAAATGATAGACAAATTAGTCTGGAGATCTTGTGGAGGTATATGCTCCCCAAAAGAGGCCTAGACCACCATTCAACTCTAGTGCAAAAGCGATAAAAAAAACAAACAAGGAATCAATTTCAAACAAAAACTGAGAAGACTTACGTGATTTGGTAAGATGTTTACAGGCAGTAATGATCAATCTATTATGTATTAAAGAGATTATAAGAACAAAACAAATTTTTTTTACACCTAATGACGGTTCACACAAGTTGGCTCTTATCTAATAAGAAGAAACCCAAAAAACATCCTTATGAGTCGAATTACTTATCCCTCGGTCTATTAGTGAACCATCTCTCCAGGGATTGTGAAAGATGTTTGGATTTCCTGCAATTATTTCTAGTATGGAATGAGTCAATCATCCACTTTGGTATCTTATTGAACAAAAATGGCGATATTCTTCCTCCATATTCAAGTTATAAAATAGGAAACAAAGTGGGTTAGAAATACCCAAACAAAACAAGTTAAAAAAACCTTCCCCGAATCCCATGACAATGGTGGAGCAAACCTACACATTACTAATTTTTCAGATTGCATTAAATTATCTAGAATTCGGGTAAATTCATAACAGCCACCCAACAACAGTAATCAGCCACAGGTTTCCAATCAATGGAAATGGCTTGGAAATTGAAGGTTAGACAAGATTTGAAATGCTTTACCTGGCTTGCTCTGCAAAATTCATTGTTGACTAACCAATTGAGATGTACTAGAAGTATGACTTCCAACTCAAATTGTCTTGTCTCTAATTTAACCATAGAAACCACTTTACATTACATCTGAGATTGTGGGGAAGCTCAAAATGTTTGGTCTTCTTTCCTCTCTCCAACTGTTCTCTAAGACTTCAATTCCCTCCCTTTGGTTCAATGGATAAGATATAATATTCTTGATCTGAAAATTGTTATTGGTAGCAACCCAAATCCAAACCCCAATGAAATCTGCCAATTGTTATTGGCAGATTTCATTGGGGTTTGGATTTGATAAATTAATGAATACCTAGGGAGCAGCTAAAGGAATTTGTTGGGATGTATGTTTTCACGTCTAAAATATTTTGTTATTATTTAATAAATTTAATTTATTATTATTGAGTTTCATATTATCATGCATGTAGATGTTATTGTTTTATACCATGAGATGGTTAATCATTAAATAGTTATTGAAAATATTTCATGTATATAAATGAGATTTATGTACAGAAGATATGAACTTATGATCAAGCAATTCTAGAATTGTTCGCAGTCATTAATGAGATTGGGCTTCTTATTTGTAAGACTGTAATACACTTGACCTCTATATGATAGGATAGTTTATCTCAACTATTAGAATAGGAGATTATGGGTTATTGTATTAGTGTATTTAGAATACACTAAACTAGATCACTATAAGAAATATGTCATATAAAGCTATCATCTTTGATGTGATTCTTATATTCACTATTCACTATTCGCAATATGCTTTTAATCTTGAGAAAATAGTAGACTCAAGTTCTTAATGGCGGTGACTTTAAGTTACCAATGAGTGAAGTCTTTTAAATCAACACCTCGATATCTTGAAAAATCATTGTTTAGACTGTGAGAATATATATTCTCAAGATGAAATCTACACTCTCGAAATTAGAGAGAAGGATATCATGAATATATTAATTCAATTAATTAATCACTAAAATCCGAATCCAGTCTTTTTAATAAATTATTTATTGAGATGTTGACCATTTTATAGTAATTAATAATTGGTGAATTAAGTTGTAAAAATAATTAGAAATTGGATTGACTGTGTATAAACCCAAATCCTAATTATTGATATCCAGATAGAGGGACTTACAGTATATGTTTAGTGATTATGAAATTTTCTCTATTTCATCAAATTCAAGTGCAATTCTAATTATTTAGTAGAATTAATTAGAAATTAATTGACTAATTAGAGCTAATTTGGTAAGACTTTGGATCCCTCATTTTGTCCTAATTTTGCAAACTTCTGTAAATATATGATTTAAAGGAGATAATCGTACAACAACAAAAATATTATTTTCCTGCGAGAGAGAAAAAGAGGAGCCCACTCTCGTATCTGGTGAACAGTTTGCATAGAGGGAAAAGAGAAGAAGACCTAGAGGAGTAAGAGAAGAAAAATTGCATCAATTTTCTCAAGAAGGCTTTTTCAACAATCAAAATTATCAAGAACAAAGAAGATTGCATTAATCTCTTCAAGAAAGCTTCTTCGAAAATCAAGATTATCAAGAATAAGGTAATTTTAACCCTCTTTTTAAGATTGTATGATTCATGTAAAAAAATAAAATCCAAATAAATTTTTGAAATCTCTTCTGCTGTAGTTACGAACCCAACAATTAGTATCAGAACAACTTTACATGAATCCATCAATTTTGAAGATTATGTTTACTTTGTTCTAGGCCTATTCATAAATTCCAATAAAAACAAGGATTGTTTTAGATATATTAGAATGTGATTTTGTGATACAATCTATTGATACAAAAATTTAATCCCCATTTAATACACATAGGGATGAATTAATTAAATAATTTTATTTATATATATATATATATATATATATATATATATATACATCTTTTTATATTAGGAGTATATGATATCCATAAATAAGCAATCTTGATAGTAATATAGATTATTATTGTAATTAGATGTTAGATACTCAAATTAATTAAATTATTTTTTTATTAATTATGTTTTAAATACGAGGTTTTTTGGGACAATTTTTCATATCATTGATAATCAATTTTGAGCATCCAACATTTGGCCAAATAATTTTCCCATGTTTTTATTAAATTGTGAAATTTTATAGTTTTAAAAAAGGTAAAATTTTACACTTTTGGTTAGACCTAAGCTTCTTATTGCAAATGTGTAAATTTTACACTTTTGGAATGATTTTTTTTCTTCAAATTTTCATATTCAATATGAATCTTGTTTAACAAATTTCGATATTTAGAATCTAAATATATAATTTTTATTAAAAATTGATCAATAAGTTTCAAGTCATTGAATTTTATATTTTTTTAAAAAAATTGACTACTCCTAATTTTACAAATTTTTGTTGGAAAGGGTTTTTTTGTATTGTTTTGAAAGTGCACTTCTTTATAATATATAATCTTAAGAATGACCTTTAGCCACACCACCCAAAAAAATACAAGAGAAATATTGGAAAACCTGTATGGATAGCCAGTCTCATTAAGGGATTGGTTGTAAATCTTATTTTTGTTTTCAGTAGTTGAGAATCTTGAGATAATGGATGAAGTTTTAATAGTACCAAAAATGGTGCGTACAGTGTAGATAAATTTGAGTTCTAGGCGGCTGAGGTGATTTTCCTTTCCATGGTTAGAATGAGCACCAAGGGAATTTAAATTAATGTGAAGAAGCAAATGGAGGCCAAGACTAGGAGTGCTGTGAATGCGTACCCTGGTGAATAGACGAAGTAGTTTCTGATTTTATATGAAAATCAAACAGATCAATTATTGCCTTTGCCTAGGTCTAATATGGGTGTGGTTTGAGAAGCATCTACTAAACCCCACAGGGGTGACCGAGTGGGTAAGACCTTAGGGATACTTGTCAAGGTCGTTCATTTCAGTCACCACTAGGACACCAGTTAGGGATAAACTGTGGAATAGTATCTAGCAGCCCTCTAGGCACAGCTAGCCTTGTGATTGAAGATTGCAGTTGTAGAATATGGTTCTTGAGTTATCATAAAATAAAATAAAAAAATCACCCATGAATCTGAATGGCAAATCAAGCAAGTTCCAAAGCTATTCCACTGAAAGGTCAATGATAATGCACATGTGTTCATTTTTCAGTTCAACGTCAGGCAGAAACAAAATGGTCTAGACATGGTGGAAAAGGGGAAGACACCTATGTCTTCCTAAAACGAGTCAGGATGATGAGAGTAACCTTAAGAGACTTCAATTGACCCAGGTTCTGAATTGCACTTGCGGTCCAGTCAAAACTTTGACGAATTGGGTCTAGCCGGTGGGTTAACCTTAAAACAAGGATCAAGGAGGGTTTAGGATTCAATTTCTTGTTTGACACCCCAAAAATGTTGCAGTTTGATGGTCAAACCTCTTTCCATAGATGGGGTGATGATTATTAGCTTAGCCAAAAATAAATATAAAAATTAATAAGGTGATGGGTAAGAGAATGATTGGGTTTGAGTCGGTCGAACAAAATTTCCTGGGTTTGTCTGATTTATGAACACTCAATACCATATCTACGAATAGCCTCACAAGAGCTAACAATCCAAAAGTGAAGCATACAAGAATGACAATGGTTCCTTTATTCTCCATTTGTGTCTGATTCTCCTGAACCTTTGCAACCTTCACTCTGCATATAAATAACTAGTCAGAATAAAGCCAACATAAACTGGAAGGACAGGACAAAGCCCAAAACTATTAAATGATCATCATAGCGAATTTGAAGCGTCAGAAGAGAGCAACTGAATAAGGAAAGATTAAAGGTAACTGCTCAATAAATCCAAAACAAACTGATTTAACTCTAATGAAGGTTGTTATCTTTAGGTTCTAATCTTTTACTATCTATGCTTAAATCTCCTCCATCCCTTCCCTGATTTACATTAATAGCCAAAGGGGGGAAAGATAAAGCTAAATATAAAGTTATTACTATAATTTGAACTGTAAACAGAAATAATGGGACACCTACTCTTTTTTCCCCCTGTCCAAGTTTTTTATACAAACGGTTCGGTTAAGAGAGAGTAGATGAGAAGGGAAAAATCTCAAAATCCCTTCCTTTTCCGCTGTTTACTTTTGGCCATGATAAGAGAAAGTCCAGGAAATGTGAAGAATTTGTGTATGAAATTTTCCTCTTGTACCAAAGAATATCGTCTTCTCAAATGAGGAGACTTTTGGAAGGGAGCTTCAGTCTGACCAAGCAAAATGTGATTGTTTCTAGTTTCTGTTAGGTTGGATCAGCAGAGAGAGGCAGCTGTCGCCCACCCCCCAAAAATTGAAAAATAAAAAGAACAAAAACAAAAAGACGGTGGGGATGGGAGTTTGGGGGGTGGGGGGAGAGCTTCGTAAATATACCCTCTATGAAGTGATGAAAAAAATCATTCAAACATGCCAATTTTCTACATGTACTATCTACTTAGTCAACTAAAGGGGGTCAATCATCACTTGTCACATGCCACCAACTGCCAAAAGCAATCTATTTAGAGTTTTATGCCGAATTATAGTTTTTGTCCCTGAAACAAAATCCTCTATGGCATGGTTATAATGCCCAATCACCAAAAGATCCAAAACTTAGGTGTCGGATTCATGCAACTAACCATCAAGAATCAAATGAAAACTAAACTCAAAAAGGCTAATTAGTTTTTTACTAAGTTTTCTATTTTATAAGTTTTCAGTCCTAGTAGAATTAGGAGGCCAACGACATATTAATACGTGCGTGTGCGTGTGTGTGTGTGTGTATGTAAGCTTTCTATTCAATGAAGAGTTGAGGTTTTTAAAATTGAAGATTGTTAATGTCTGATACAACTTTAACTCAATTCCTAAAAATCCTATAACCTATTCACTTTTAAAATCAAGAAAATTCCAACTCTTCTCAATCCTCGAAGCCTACAAGTTTTATTCAACCTTTTAGATCCCTATACTTACAAGCTTTTCCACAACCTAAGATAACCATAAAACCTAATCCTTATACCTACATCAGATCGCTGACGAAGATGATTGCCACATCATATGCCTAAGCACTCCCTCACAAGCAACAAGGTGCAGATAACTTGCTAGAATTTCCCACAAATGAAGTGAGAGAAAGAGAGGGAGGGAGGGAGGGAGAGAGAGAGAAAGAAAGTTACTTTAATTAATATGCAGAGTCCATCTCAAGACTCAAGATGACATGATATTAGAGCCAACTCTCGCAATTTTCGGGAGGTTCGTCTCAAGGGATGACTCTACACATCTTTAGCACTTTGGCCAAACATCCTTGAAATCAGATGTTTGCAGCTGCATTACTTTGACCACAGGGAGAACCCCATAATGCAACCATACGGAGAACTGTAATTTGGAAACTATTGAA
Source organism: Nyssa sinensis (assembly GCA_008638375.1). Taxonomy (NCBI): domain Eukaryota; kingdom Viridiplantae; phylum Streptophyta; class Magnoliopsida; order Cornales; family Nyssaceae; genus Nyssa; species Nyssa sinensis. Next base: position 22,604,968 of record CM018050.1, read on the forward strand.
CCATTCCAATGCCCTGCAAGAAACTCCCAATACACCCTTTTACCATCCTCAGGACTTAAAGAAGCCTTCCCTTTGAACCAGTTGCAAGTTAAACACGAGGTTCCCAAATATATTGTTTGGTCCTCGCCCTGTTGATGGGATGTAAAGACAAATGCACTGCAGTTTTCGAAGTAACCCAAACTTTGCCACAGCTGGTGGACTTCTTCGTACTGATAATGGGAATTGGGTTAAAACATTCTCATACAAGCTGGGAATTCACACAGCAGCAACAGCAGATTGTGGGCATTGAGACAAATTCTCACTCTGGCTTGGGAGATGAGACCCCCAGAGGCTTGGGAGATGAGACCCCAGAGTCTTGTAGTGAAGATGGATTCAGAATAGTCTATAGCTTGCACTCTTAACCAGGAAGAGGACTCTCACCTGGACAATGGCTTATTGCAGACCTTACTGGCCACCCAATAGAGATATGTGAATTGAAAAATACTTTTTAAGGGAGGCAAACAAAAGTTCAGAGCAGATTTACTCACAAATGGGAAACACTACATAACTGCTAGGATCTATATTTGGGAGGATCTGCTGAGAGCTTGACAAAGATTCTAGAGGAGGAAAGAAGAAGAGAGAAGGGAGAAAGAAGGGAAGAGAGATAAATGCTTTAATCAAAAAGACTTAAATTTATAGTCTAGGAACACATGCTCAGTATACCTCATTAGAAAAACTATAATCTATGGTGTATGCCAATTAAACTATATTGGTAAGGAAAGAAAGCCACCTGAGAACAGTGTTGTCCCTGAGTATGCTATCCAGCAGCATGGAAACAAGAGATTTCCAAGCAATAAGATCCCCAACCTCTTTAGTCTGCAAGGCAATAAAATGTCAAAAAATGCAATGAGAGTCCAATTAGGCTATTACAAATAATCAAAACCAAAAATCATAATGAAGTAACACCACATACCATGACCTCCTTGCTGTCAAAAAGACTCCTTATGTCTGATCTGATATTCTCCAGAAGGACATCTTTCTCTCCTATTTCTTTGTCAAATTCTTTGAAAATGTTGCCATATCTGGAGTTCAATTCCTCCAGGTATCGCTCCAAAACCAAGAAACTTAAATCTAGATAACTAACCTTTTGCATCAGTATCTTAAGAACAGAGTCCCCAGGCATTCTGCCAATGTGTTGATGACGTACTTCTTCAACTGGGTCAGGCACATTAATATTCGTTAACTCCACGTTTCACATCAGAATTCTCAAGAACAGGGACAGATTCCACTTCAGGGACATTACTCTGATGAAAATCGTCACGGTCAATGGACACCGGCTGGGAGAGTAATGGTTTATGCTCACCATTTGGCTCCTTGGACACAAACAGATTATCAAATCCTCAAGCATCCTCTCGACAGCATCCACTCCATAAACCTCCACAACACTCAGTGTGCAGTAGAACTCCAAACCATAATGACTCAGTAGGTTCAACTTCAGGTTTCTTACCCATTTTGGCTCCTGCTGAACAAACCTCTGAGCATGCTTCACGTTTCCAGCAGTAAAATTCCCAAGTTTGACCCACGTATCAGTTGGATAAACAGAACTACCAAGCAGCTCAAAATCCTTCAACTTAGATGAGTAATGCTCAAAACTAGCTATTTCAATTGTTTCGACTAAGGTTTCTTCTGAAAGTTCAATGACAACAAATTTCTCCTCAGCAGAACATGGATTCCGAAGGTACTTGCCGTTGCTCCTGCTTAAGACATTCGAAGCACCTTTGGCTTCCTTATTATAAGCCAAGACCTTCGCTTCCTTTGAGGCTGAAGCATAATTGTACTCTGCACCCCCAGGTTCCACTCTGTGTATTATGCTTCCAGACCGACCAGGCACAGGTCTACTTTTAGAATTAAATGCCTTGCTCTTGAATTCGTCAAGACCGAGGGGCACAGCACGAGACAGTCTATCAGTTTTTTGAGCATCTTTTTCAGATTTTCCCCCCAAATTGGAGTTCTCCACCTCAGCTTGCTCTTCAACAGCTAAGGCATAATTAATATTTTCTTCATTTGCATCTAGTTCACTGCCAAAACCCTTGGTTTCAGCCCCATTTGTGAACAAATTCTCATTAAAATCATCAGAATTAATGGGATTTCCGTCTACGGAGTAAGATCCTTCATTAAGTTCCAGCTTATCTTCATCCCAGGTTCTTAAGCCAACAGGAAATCGTTCAGATCCATCTAAATCCATAAAGGACACAAAGTAGCTAGTAAGAAAAGGATATGCATGCAAAAAGTAGATTCCAACAATTAGGAAGACTGATATCAAATGGAAACTAATATTAAAGTATCTAAATTCATAGAAACAAGTAAGGACTAGCTATTAACACCAATATATATGTGGATATATTGACAGAACCAAAAAAAAATAAAAACTCCACCTATTAAAACTAACTAGCAAGTAATTTCAACACAACACAAAAACATAGATCATCTAAATTAATGATGAATGCACTCTGAAAAGCATGCATACATCTGTACATCCGAGACACTCAAAAAAAAAAAATCTTGTATACTTCTATGTACCAAACAAGCACATGTTGTGAGTTCAATCCTTACTGAAAAAACTTCAAGTGACATGATGTACATTTAAGAAAGACCTCAGCACCCCCAACAATAAAAAAAGGAACCCAAGACATGAAAGAGGTAGTATAGCATATACCCCGGCCATTACAGTACCACAATATTGTGTTGGAAAAATGGATTATTGAGCAAGAGTTTTTTGCCATCTTTGAGCCAAAATTAAAATGAGTCCCACACATTATTTTAGATGGGTGCACATGAAAATATGTTCTCATTCATGAACATATATATTGGGTTGCTAAAAAATCATCAAGGGGTGAATGAGAAATTGACTCAAAATATCACCATTTGAAAACAGTAACAAAGCTTGAAACTTGTGAAAAACTTGTGTCTCACATAGGTTGGGAACAAAGTTTTAAAGAGTATATATACAATTACCTTGGGTTGGGCTTGGGCTTGGGCTTGGGCCTTGGCCCGTTGTATATATATATATTTTTGGAAAAAATTTATTTAAATTATATTTTCAAAATATTACGTTTTTGAATTTTGACTGAACAGTCACCCTGAACAGGTGTGTCCCTTCAGATTGGAGCATCTGTTTTCCAATGGATGCATCTATTCGTGAACAGATCCACCCTTTAGGTTCATGTTTATTTGAACAACCACCAAGTCGCCTATGTAAACCCAGTTCGCCTTCATCATCATTCATTCAATTCACGAGTTTTAAAAATAAGTTTATGCATACTGTGAGTTTGCATATTAAGAGAGTTCAAGACAAGTTTTAGTTCGCTGTGCACATAAGATTGGAGTCCTTCCATCTATTATGCGTGACCATTGTATCTTGGGAGACAACCGCTATTGAAAACTCAAAAATACCAATGTGAGGGTGAAAAAACATAAAAGAGATTTGAGTCGAGATTTCACTAAGAGCCTACCCATGGTGTCACATATCCTAATTGTGATACTAGAATCAAGAATTTTGCCTCAAAAGTCCAACATCCCCATTAATTGAAGCCGGGTGCTAGCAGATTTTAGTAATTCCCTCCCAAATACATTGTCATGTTTGCATATGGAGGCCCTGGTTTCATATTGTCTTAGCTCTAAACGTTTAGTGTTAAAAAATCTAGCTGATGTTAGTATTTCCTGTATTAGGTATAAAGTATTGTTGTTTAAAGGTGGAATCAGCACCAGTATGGACATAAACAGCTTTTAATCTTTTTGGGATATATTTGTGAATATTTTCATTAAAAGAAAAAAAATTATTTTAAAAAAAAAGTGCAAGCATTGAACAAGAATTAAGCAAGCATATCTATACCAATAAAGAGAGATGTACAAAGACAGCACAACAACAAGGCAAAGACCCACAAATAACCAAAAATATGGAGAAGAAAATCTAAAAATAAACTACAAAAATACCCTGAAGTAACCATTAATTTCCCTTAAAATTGGAGAGTACGGATTGGAGAAGCAAGATCATAAGAACTAATCGTTAGCGCATTTTCAATAGGTGGACAATATTACATCAAACCTAATAATAATTTACTATATATATAAATATTAGGAAAAAATACTAAAAGTAATTAAAATAAATTTTTAAATCTAAAAAGCTCATCATATTTTTTTTGTCTATTTAAAAACCCTAAATAAAAAATTTATTATTTAAAAGTCTAACTGTATAGTTTTACCTTAATTCCGTTAAAAAAATGTAATTGTTTATACTAAAATAATCTCAAAATATATGATATATCTTAGAAAAAAAAAATACTAAACAATCCATAAGATAAAATTTTTAATCCAAAAAAAGATAAATTCTTTTTTTTTTCAAGTCTATTAGGTAACTAAAAATCTTATCATTTTTTGTTTTGGATTGAAGATTTTATTTTATAAATTTTTTAATATTTTTCTTAAAATATATCTTAAGATTATTTTGGTCAAACCTAATATATTTTTTTTTAATGGAGTGAAAGTGGAATGATACAAATGGACTTTTTGGTGGTAAAAATTCTTTCTTTGGGCCTTTTACATAAACAAGAAATATGATTGACTTTTTGGATTTAAAAATTTATTTTAAGAGATTTTTAATATTTTTCCCTAAATATTATATGCTAATAATTAATGAACAATATTTTATTTCTAATCAAGTAAGAGGAATCTCTTTCTATTCATGTACGTGTCACTACCATAATTTACCACGTATACAATCACATGTATATCATGTAACTATTTAGTTTTAACTAAAAATAAAAATCACATTGTGATATGTAACTAAATAGGATTAGGATCTTATGTCGTTTGGAGGCAAACATTGTCCATAATTAATAATCATGGGACTATTATTTGCACTGCAAAAAATGTTAAGCCATAAATTCATCCTCATGCATTTGCATAAGAGGAGCTGTGGTTACTGTCACCATGCTGTAGAAATAGAAATTTTCTTGTACTGTCTACAACCATAATTCATAAACAAGTAACCCTTGGATGGGATTCCAAATTATACCCAAAAACACAAATGGTTGGAACATAGCTCCTGATGAGTAATGCCATCTACAAACTTAACTAATTAAGGAAACAATCCAAGCATACTGGTTCAATTATACTCTGAATTATCCATTTCAAGAGAGTAGTTGATTGAAAAATGCACCATATACATTATTCAATATCTCTATTCTTATAGACATAGTCACCAAAATCTGAAAAGCACAACCACGTATGTTTGGAATTCAAAAACAAAACACACAACAAATCCCTTCAAATGTTTACCCAAACAACGAGGAGGCAGCTGTGTAGATGCTGAGCACCCCAAAATCCTGATCACTAAACCACTGTGGAATCTGTTTTCCAGGAACAACAATAATACTATGATGATGAACTCCCTGTACAATAAACATAGTGTCATCCAACCGTTATACAAACAGACAAACACACGTACACATATAGAGAGAGGGGGAGATCAAATAACCTGAAGTATATGTTGCAGCAACGTATCAGTCATGGAGTCGCCATGTTTCTTTTGTGACAATTCCAAGGAATTAATGAATGACCACCAATTATATGGGTGTCAATATGTTGATGGAAGAGCAATACTTTTCAATGATTGGCAATCATCTGCATTCAATATGACCAAATTTGATGGAAGCTTGAATATGACCAAATTTGATGGAAGCTCTCGCAGGGCTTCAAGCTTCTTACTACCTTCCAAACACAAGATTTTGAGCCGAAAAACTTGACTAATGCTTCCTGGTAAATTTACAAAAATTGTTTCTGCCTAGAACTAATAATTCCAAAGAGTGTAAGCAGCCAAGATTATTAGGAATTGCTCCATCTAACAGAGAGGAATCGCTAAGACATAGGCTTTGTAACGAACGGAAACTCAATATAGCAGGCAGCACCAAGCTCATGAAATTTTGTAATACCATTCCCTTGCGTCCACCAAGGTTTAACGCTTTCAGATTCTTCAAATGTATAATTGAGGATGGTAGTTCCAACACAGCAGTTCTACCTACATGAAGCACCTGTAAACATTCCATCTCCCCGAGTTTCTCTGGCAATTTGTCAAGCTTTGAGCAGCCAGATACATCTAGAGTTTCCAAACTCTTCAACTTACAAATGCCACTTGGAAGACTCGTAAGATTTTTGCAGGAACCCAAATCTAAAAAATTCAGCTTTGTGAGAAAACTAATGGATGGGTGAACCTCTTCCAAACTTGTACAGTCACTAAGAATCAGTATCTCAAGCTTTGGGATCCCTGTAAAGTCGGGGGTCCTAGTTAGCTTTTTGAACTGACTAAAATTCATGACTTTCAGGTTGTGCAGTTGCTGTTAGAAACAAAGAAAAATTATAAAATGTTATAATACATTAACAAGTAAAAAATAACCTAAAGGAAACAAAGGAATATTGACTAACGTTAATCGATGGGTGAACCTCTACCAAACTTGTACAGCCACTAAGAATTAATCTCTCAAGCTTTGGGGCCCCTGTGAAGTCTGGGATACCGGTTAGCCTCTCCGAGAGACTAAAATCAGCAACTTCCAACTTGGGCAGTTTCTGTTAGAAACATCATGTAAAATAATTAATGTTAGAGCAAATAAAAAATAACCCCCAAAAATAAAAGGAATATGACTAACAATCATACCTTTACTTGCTTCAAAGGTTGCTTAACAGTAGACAAATGTCATGGGACATTCAACAAAGAAAACGTAAATTACTAAATAATCATACCTTTATTCCCTTCCAAGGATGTACAATGTGGCTACAATGCATTTTCAATTTAACAAGCTTTTCTGGTTCAAAACTTTCGGGTAGAGATTCTGAAGGGTATCCACACCAATTAAGAACCCTTAAGTTGTTTGGAAGATACTCAGGGCCTTTAGAAATATTTGCATTCTTGACTGTGAGTAGCCTTAGATTGTCCATCTTTTTGAAGGCGCCAGGACTAAAATTTATGTCCTTTGGATAAGGCAAGTCAAGCCTTATGCCTTCAATTACTTCTGACCCCTAACAACCAAGAGCAAGAAATATTTTAATTAGACAATATAATCATACTTCAAAAAATTACACAAATTTGTAGGTCATTAAATAAATATAGAACATCCAAGCTTATTTTTTAGAAATAATTATTACCGTCTCTTTTTCCAATACATTGCAAATATCTTCACAACGCCACAACCTGCTATGTTTTCCGGGCTCTTTTGGATGACCTCGGCAAACGATGTGCTGACCCATTTCTTGAATAAGATCATGCATTTGAATCGTACCATCAGGTGAATCAATGATGAGGCACTTTTCAATAAGAATATTGATGCCAATTTCGGCATGGAACCCAAAACTGTTAAGTATTCGTATCACATGGTCTTTTCTTTGCCCTCTAAAAAAGCATGCAATGTCTAAAAATATGTCCTTTTCCGGAAGCTCCAATCCCTCAAAACTCATTTCAAGTGTCTTCAAAATTTTTTTTTCTTTCCCTGGAATTACTTTTAGCCTTTCCACAGCACATCTCCATTGAGCCATGTCTCTACCATATAAAGAACAACCTATAACTATAAGAGCTAAAGGAAGGCAGCCAGCATAATTTACTATACGATGTGAGAGCTCCTCATAACCTTTGTTAGGGTGGTCTGAATTGAAGGCTTTCCTACTAAAGAGCTGAATTGCTTCATCATACTTCAAAAGTTTAACCTCATATATACCATCCACTTCAAGCCTAGACAACAACTGTTTATCTCTTGTTGTTATAATGAATCTACTCCCTGAACCGAACCAATTACCCTGTCCAACTAACCTATCTATTTGGTCTTCATCATCCACACCATCAAGAACAACAAGAACCTTTTTACAGCGTAACCTGTTATTTCCAATGTTTATTCGCTTGTAAAAATTGCTATTATTCATGTCCGCTAAGTTAGAAAAAAGTTTCTCCTGTAAAAATTCCAAATCACGTAACCGAATATTTTCAAGATAGCTACTACCTTCAAATTGATCACGGATTTGGTCAAAAACAACTTTTGCGAGAGTTGTTTTACCAATTCCACCCATACCCCATATCCCTACACTACGAACACCAATTGACTCAATACGTAACATTGAAATTACTCTCTCCACGTCCCACTCTATTCCAACTAGATTTTTGTCAATACAAGAAACTTTGTCACCCAGGTTACTCAAAATCTCCCCAACAATTTTTTGGATGCATTGTGATTCAAACCTGTCGATTGGACAAATAATTAACAGATGAGTTAGATAAATTGCAAAGAGAAAAAAATTAAACAATAACATCTTAGATTTCTACTTTGTTTATTGTAGCTAAAATATGATCAGATTAAGTATAAACTAGTCAAGTGAAGCGAAAATTGAAGAACTACTTACCGTTAATTTTGTTAAGTTGACATGACACAGATATAATCTTAAATCTTTTGCCCAAGGTTGACTTTTTGGAGTGGCATATGATTAGGTACCACAATTGTTGTATTTCTATTTACTATAATTCTTTTATTCTTTCACACCTATTGACTATAATGCATACTGAACTTTGTTTGAAATTGTTTATTTTCATTAATAGTATCATGACCCATTCTAGTTTATTTTGAAAATTTTTCCTTGTTTTCTTTGCATATTTTCCTAAAAAAATATTCATTTTTTGATTTAGCATAAATCTTAAGCACTAGTGTAGGCCATGAGACAACAATAAGGTTGCTCTATTGTGACAAGGACATTACAGGTTGGAATTGCAAAAATAATCTATACACTAGCAAGGTAAGGCTACATACATTAAATTTTCTCTAGGCCCCTCAGAGACAAAAGCCTCGTGTATCGGGCTAGCCCCTTATAAATTTTACGTGCATTTCATTTTGATTCTTGATTCTCTATAGAGTTTCCTTAAGATCATACCAAAAAAAAAAAAGTTACTCTAGATTGATCTCATATTATAACTCAATTTCCCTTACTAAAGCCATTTATTTTATCACAACTATTTTAAATTTAAGTCTTTATTGTTCCATCATTAATGTATCAAGCTCTACTTCCAATCTTTGAATTAAAATTTTCTTTGATAATATACTTAATTAAATATGGATGAAGAAAGTTATGGATTACAATTTGAGTTTACTTTATCTTGACAATCAAATGATGATAACTAAGAGCAAAAACTAATAGGATTGAAAACACTGCAAATGCTAGTCGAAATATGACTAATATCATATACAAATGATGCTTTTTCACGATAAAAGACACATCTTTGTCTAAAGCAAGAATCAACATTTTCTTTTGTTTTCATTGAAATGGTCGAAACATTTCCGTTTCTTATTTAAACACAAGTGGAAAACCATATGTTTCCATGAAAACAAAACATACAAAAATAGTCTAATTTTTTTTTTACATGACAATAATTATATAAATTAGTAAAATGTAGATCCATTTTTTCTTAATGAAGAGGTGATTGAAGGATTAAAACCCAAAAATATAAAAACATGTCTCGACTTTTTCTTGTAACATCAACTTTATCTACATCAACAATTTTGAGTAGGGACTTGAACTCAACCTAGGACAAAAAAACATGAAAGAGATTTGAGTCGAGATTTCACTAAGAGCCTGCCCATGGTGTCACATATCCTAATTTTGATAATAAAACCAAGAATTTTGCCTCCAACAGTCCAACATCCCCATTAATTGAAGCCGGGTGCTAGCAGATTTTAGTAATTCCCTCCCAAATACATTGTCATGTTTGCATAGGGAGGCCCCGGTTTCATATTATCTTAGCTCTAAACGTTTAGTGTTAAAAATTCTAGCTAATGTTAGTATTTCCTGTATTAGGTATAAAGTATTGTTGTTTAAAGGTGGAATCAACACCAGTATAGACATAAACAGCTTTTAATCTTTTTGGGATATATTTGTGAATATTTTCATTAAAAGAAAAAACATTATTTAAAAAAAAAAAAAGTGCAAGCATTAAACAAGAATTAAGCAAGCAAGAGAATTAAGCAAGCATAACTTGCTTGCTTAATTCTTGTTTAATGCTTGCACTTCTTTTTTTTAAATAATGTTTTAAGCAAGCAAGCCCCCCCTAAAGCCTCCTTCTTTGCTTGGGAAGCCTCTTGGAAGGCCATCTTAACTGTAAATAATTTTGAAGAAGAGAGGCTTTCTCTTGGCTAGTAGGTGCTATTTTTGTCAAAAGGATGAAGAAATGGTGGATCATGTTCTCATTCACTGTCATGTTTCTTAGAGCTGTTGGAACCTTATTTTTGTTTTATTCGGTGTCTCCTGGGTTATGTCAGGCTCCGTAAGAGATCTTCTGTTGGCTTGGACAGGGTGCAACCTCCCTAAAGAGATTAAGAGAATTTGGAGACTTGCCCCTATTTGTCTTTTGTGGTGTATCTGAATTGAAAGGAACAATCGTGTCTTTGAAGATGTGGAGCTCTCCACTCCTTTCTTTAAAGACGCATTTTTGCGCTTATTATTTTTTTAGACCAAAAAGGCTTTTCCCCGTAAATGTCTTTTCTTTTGTTCATTTTTTGGAGTCATTAAGACCGATGTAAAGCTTTTTAGGGTTTTTGCCCTGGTTGCCCTTCTTGGGCTCCTTTATTAATATACATCTTACTCTTTACTTATCAAAAAAAAAAAGAATTAAGCAAGCATATCTATACCAATAAAGAGAAAGATGTACAAAGACAGCACAACAAGAAGGCAAAGACCCACAAATAACCAGAAATGTGGGGAAGAAAATCTAAAAATAAACTACAAAATACCCTGAAGTAACCATTAATTTCCCTTAAAATTGGAGAGTAAGGATTGGAGAAGCAAGATCATAAGAACTGATCGTTAGCGCATTTTCCAAATTCATTAAGTCGTCTTATTGATTAGAAATCTTGTGCCAAAATTTCGTACTTTAGTAACATTTTGGTAACTGCAAATATAAAAGCAAGACAATATTTTTCAGAAAGTAATTACCCATTTGCTGCAATTTGAGCATCAAACCCAACTGAATCGGCTGCTTCCTTTAGAGCTGCTCTCCATCTCTGCACCTTGTCCGACTTCTCACCAAGAACCCTCTCGTGATTAGCAAAGGCCGCAGCAAAATTCCCTCTTTGATGCCGCACTTCCGTAGGTTCCACATGGTAGAAAATTGGTATAACTTTCTGCCCCTTCTCTTTCTTGCACTCCTGGATCTTCACAAGTTCCTCCAAACACCACCTGGAAGAAGCGTAGTTTTCTGAAAAAACGATGATCGCCAACCTTGACTCTTCAATAGCTTCAAGGAGTGCGGGTGAAATTTCATTTCCTGCCCTAAGTTCTTCATCATCTTTGAAGACATCAATTCCCTTTTGTTTCAGCTGGAAGAAGAGATGATCGACAAAGGTTTTGCGCGTATCTTCGCCTCTAAAACTCAAGAAGGCATCGTACTTCCACGGAGGCGTGGAAGAGGAAGAGGAAGAGGAAGAGGCGCTATCATTGCTTGTGAAAGCCATGGAAAACTTTCTTTTTCTTTGGTTCAAAGCCATTGGAAGCTTTCAAGTTTGTGTGACTGACAATCACAAACTAGACGGATCAATTTTCCAGCAATGCTTTTATAAACGGAAAAGTGGAATTTGAGCTTCAAAGAATTTTCCTTGCATTCACAGCGAAAATGGGCAGGAAAGTCTGAAAAGATACGTTTACTAGTCTTTAGATGTATCTATCATTGAATTACATTTTAATACATAATATCACATGCATTCAAGCCCACATCCAGAGAAATTGAGGAAAAAGTCTATCCTCTCCATTACTCATTCTGTTACCCCAAATGCATGATGCAAAATTGGCAAAGATATTACAAGTATCATTGACTCTTGTTTGGGTAAGCTATTCTTCAATGCATCTTACTGTCTTTCTCATTGTTACCAAAATATTATGGTTCTGATTGAGGAAAATTTTTACCATTAACCAGTTTTATTGATTTGGTTTAAGAATCAGATCAAAATTTTAGGTACCAAGGATAAAATTTTTGTTTGATGTTCGATGATAAATTTAAAAATTAATGAAATAAAAAAGATTAATAATAATCAATAATATTTTTAATAAATAATTAAATCTATTAATATAAATGAAGTTATAAATTAAATAAAAGATTCAATTAAAGAAAAAAAAACTTAAAAAATTGATAATAATAAAAAAAATTAATAATAATCTTATTTGGAGGTCAAATTAAAATTAATATAAAGGTAAATTGTAAAAAATTTTGAATCTAAGGAGGACAAAAACTTAAATTAAATGGTTATATTTAATTTTCTTTTTAAAAGTATAAAAAAATTCAAATGAATAAAAAGGTGAGAGGAGGCAGTTACCCTTGTGGGCTTGTGGTGGCACCGTCCATATTCATGAATTCCATTAATCACATCATATTATGTAGACAAATATTATTTGTATATCTCTTAAGAACAAAAATCTTATACAAATGGTAATATATTTCAAGTTGAGTCTATACCACGTCAATTAACTTGTTCTATGGTAGAATTTCTCTTAATTTATATATGTTTATTTTGTTTGGAGTTCAAATCATTTATAGCACTGACCTTTTAATTTAACACAAGATACAACTGGAAGTAATCTCCTCAACACAATAACCTCGTCATAAACACGGTTTACTAGTTACTAAATGTTAATGGTTGCTTGGTAAAAGAAATTTTTTATTTTTTATTTTTGAATAAAAGAACTCTAAAAGTAATTTTGTATTACCTATGTGAAAAATAAAAGTATTCAAAAGCACATGTGAAGAGTTATAACAAGAATACACGAAATAGTTGATAAAATTGAAATACCATTCAGAGTAGCATAGGCCTCAAGGCAAGTTTTGCATTCTCATAACCGTAAGATTTGACTCAACAAACTATGTATCATGGAAGTTCCAATTCACATCAATTCTCAAAGCACATTCACTGATTGAATTTGTAGATGGAAGTCTTGATTGTCCAGAAATGTTCCTGCGAAATGAGATAGGGGAATTAACAGTAGAAATGAATCGAATCACAAAAGTTGGATTGCACAGGATCAGGCACTCATGTCCTTAATTAATGCAACCTTGTCTCCAACAGCTCTTGCTCATATAATTGGCCTTAACTCTACAAGAGAGGTATGGCTTGCACTTGCGAGAAGATTTTCTTCATTATTAAGAGCCAATATCCTACAACTCAAAACTGAGTTGCACTCAATATCCAAAGGCAACAGTTCCATTGACAGCTACATACAGAAGATCAAAAAGATCAGAGACAAACTGCACTCTGTCTTAGTGAAAATAGAAGATGAAGATTTGTTAATTTGTACCTTGAATGGTCTTCCACAAAACTATGATGCCTTTGCAACCTCCATCAGAACCAGATCTGATCCCATCACCTTTGAAGAACTCTATGTCTTGCTGAAAGCAAAAGAAAACTCAAAGGAACGTCACAGCAAACAGAATCAAAATTCCTTCATCCCTACTGCCATGGCGGTCTCGCACGGAAGGTCTTAATTTTCTCCTCAAAATTACAGAGGAAATTCGAACAACTACAAAGGCAGAAGTAGAGGGAGATCAGGCAACAGAAATGGAAATAGCAGCAGGTTCAACTACGAAGGCAGGCCTATGGTCCTACACCCTCTTTTCAAAACTATTCCTCTAGTCCTCCACTCTCTCCTCAACACTATGACAGATCAGTAAACTCCTCAATAAATTCCATTAGTTAGAAGCCAAACACTTATCAACTCTCTCCACAACCTTGCCAAATCTGCTACAGGACCAATCACACAGCTGTAGACTGCTATCATAGACTAAACCCCACTTATCAAGCCAAATTACCCCCTTCTTAACTGGCAACAATGGTAGCTTCTTTTGGATCCAATCAAAACACCTTCAACATTTGGCTCACAGATTCTGGTGCCACCAATCACATCACCAATGGTATCTCTAATCTCAGCATCTCTGAGGACTATACAGGTAAAGATTCAGTCTCTATTGGAAATGGCAAGGGTCTCCAAATCTCTCACACAGGTTCATCATCCTTACAAACCCCTATACACTCCTTTAACCTAACTAACGTTCTCCGCGTCCCTAAAATTGCTATTAATCTTCTCTTAGTCCATAAACTTTGCTTAGAACATAATTGCAAATGCATTTTTTATGCTAACATGCTTTAGATCCAAGATATTCCAATTGGGAGGATATTGTACCAAGGCAATAGTCACAATGGCCTATATCCAATCAAGACTCTGTCAAAGTCACACCTCAACACTCCAAACAAACAAGTTTTTCCCTTTGTCAACCAGTCTTCTACTGCTAGGGCACTGCCCTCCACAACTACTGTTAGCAAACCACCTGCAATACAGTTACGGAGAACTATACGACACTCAATTACTCCTTCTACTTTCCCTCTGCAAATCTTGGAAAGGTTGTCAACTACAAACTGTGGCATCAAAGACTAGGACACCCTTCTAATTCTGTATTACATAGATTACTGTCTCAACATTTTGATTTTCAGTCAATACCTAAAGACTCTAATAGCATTTGTGAATTCTGCTTGTATGAAAAAATGACATAACTTCCCTATTCTCAATCTCAATCTATTTCCACCACACCCCTAACACTCATACACAGTGACCTTTGGGGTCCTACACCACACAAATCACTGCATAACTTTCAATACTTCATTTCCTTCATTGATGACTTTACAAAATTCTCTTGGATTTATCCATTATCTCACAAATCTGAAGCATACCCAACCTGTAACACCCCAATTACTTGACTGGCATGTTTTGTGTATTAAAAACTGTTTTGGGAATGAAATGTCAGGTTTAGCTAATTTAATGTCTATTTGTAATAGTGATAAAACTCGAATTAGCTAATTATGGGAAACTCGAGGAAATAAAAACTGACATTGGACCTTGGTCAATGAAAGATATTCTGAGTAGGAAGTGACAGAAAGAAACCGCACTGAAAAAGGAGTTACGGATTGGGAGTTAAGGCCAAAACAGTGAAACTGGAATTCTGCGACAACCAAACAGGGCCTTAACCAGAAAAATAGGAGAAAATGGTCACTTGGGAGGCCAAGGGGAATTGAACCCTTGACCTACCAAGGTAGGTAAATTCTGTCCCGAAAAGTTACCAACTAGGCTGTTGGTTACTTTGTGCATATATACAACAATATATGTATATAACCTATAATCTTGCCCAAGCCACCACCCAAATTGGCCAATGGCCTTGCATGCATTCCCTTCATCATAGCCCTCCATCACCTCCATCAGTCAATCAACCACTAACCCCACTAAGGGCAGAGATACACTCATATATGTGTATAGCCCTATATGTATATATATATATATATATATATACATAACTTGCATCAAATTCTCTCTTTAGAGAATTCTGAAAATACAGAAATTGTGTGAGTCCTGTTGTGTACGTGAGGTTGATAGAGTGAGAGTGTAAAGAGAGAGAGGGAAGGAAGCTTTGCATGCAAGGGAACTTGAGGAAAAATTTGGCCATTTGAAGTGCAAGGGGGGACTTGAGGATCACGGTGCATGAACTGAGAAGCTTGAGGGACATTTAGAAAGGTCTGAACCGAGCCAAGAGTGTGAACTGCTACTGCTTGAAGGTGAACTTCCAAAAATCATTCTCATTTTCTTATTTGTGGAATTTGAACTGTTTTGACAAAAATGTAGAGGATAGACTGCATGCATGATTTAATCTTGATCCTAGGAGTCATTCTGAATATATTGCATGGTTTAGAGGTGTCGGATAGGTCAAAAACCATGAAACCCGAAACCAACCTCCATTGATGAAGCTTGGAAAAAACCAGGTCTGATTCGACCATAACCGTTTGGGATTTTGCATGTCAAGACCTGAAATAGACCCTAAGAGGATCTCAAACATCTATCTACGCGACCCCAGAACACTGTATGGCCCCACGAATTTCAAAATATTCTTACGGGTTCAAAACTTAAATTGTCGATGCATGTGACTAAA
This sequence comes from Nyssa sinensis, assembly GCA_008638375.1. Taxonomy (NCBI): domain Eukaryota; kingdom Viridiplantae; phylum Streptophyta; class Magnoliopsida; order Cornales; family Nyssaceae; genus Nyssa; species Nyssa sinensis. The sequence goes on from CM018050.1 coordinate 22,620,986, forward strand.
CTGAAAAATGAAGATAGGGTCTTGATCCTTATGATTTGTAGATCACATAGCTTCAAAAATCACATGAAATGGTGAAGAATCGAGGGAGTAGTATCGAGTTGCAGGTCACGGCTATCCTCTTGAAAACAGGACCTGTTAGGTTGATTCGAAGCTCAAAACCGATGCCAAAGCGTTGGTGTGACCCTCAGGAATCGATACCACCCAGAAACAGAGACCAAAACAACCTAAGATCTCACGAAATAGAAGTTGAAATTCTGCAGAAATTAGGGCAACACCGAGTCAGTTAGTGGGGAAGACAGAGTCGACTCGACCGAGTTGACCGAGTCGAGATGAGTTGGGCCGAGCCAACTCGGATACATGTCAAGCAACAGGACTGCCACTGAATAAATGGGACGGCGTCGTTTTGGGCGTTTATATGTTAAACAGTTACATTTTAAAAAGAAAAGAAAGGGAAGGAAGGAAAAGGGGACTACGGGGTTTCGAACCCCTGACCTCCAGAGCCACGCGCCCCTTCTTTCCACTCGGCCACGCACCTGCGTGTAAACCATATCCGACAGAATATATATATATTATATATTTAATAAAAACCAGAAATAAAAGGTGCATTTTTGCGCCTTATGGGACTCGATGGCAGTATCATTTGGAGAGGGAGGTGGCACGCTGGCCAGCGTGCCACCCTATTCGACCATTCACTATTCTGCCGAAATAATATATATACTATATATTCCGAAATTAATTTAATTAAAATTATTTAATTAAATTAAATACTCCAAATTAGTCCGTTGTCCAAAAATCATAAGTTATATATGTATTCCTACTGTCTCGGACCTTCTAAGTCCAATGGTGAGGTCCGTGACTGCAAATGAGGTACCGAAAAAAATATGATGTATGAAATTACCATAATACCCCTGACCCTGTACAAGGCCCAAATGAAATCCGATTTCAACGGAACTAATACCAGTAGTAGACCTGACACTTGTAAGACTGTATACATGATTAGATGACGAACCCGAGACAGAAATTATGTGACAGCAAAAATGACCAAAATACCCCTGACATACCCGAACCCAGATTTAAAAACCGAGAGAGTCTAAATTGACTTTCTTCGACCTTCCGAACTCAATGGTTAGATCCATATTATGAAAATCAGAACCGATAAATGTGTGAAGGCATGAAGCTACCGGAAGAGTAATGAGATCTGTTCTAACATGTTAAACTGTGTTTTAGGTAAAAATATCACCTAAACTACCATGGACAAACAGGGCAAGAAATTCACCATCATGACTAAGGCCCAGAGGTTAGCCGATAAGAAACAGCAAGGGTTTATGCAAGAATTACTGAGGCAGCAAAGAGTTATTGAGCGCCATATTAGAATAGCTAAGTCCACTGAAATCGTCTCCGTCCAGCCCTTCATATATAAGGCACGTACTAAGGAAATGATTGCCGAGGCCAAGATGAAAAAATAGGAAGATACTGAAACCCTAAGCCAAATGCTTAAGAGGTAAGACCTATGAACTAGCCACTATAAGTTAGTTCCATGAAACCCATCATAGGGTAGACTTACTCAGTCTAAGTTCATGAGTTGATAAATCTTTATAAATTGTTTTAGGCTTAAAGAGAAAAAGAGGAAGGCTCCGTTCATAGCTTCAAACTCAAATATTGAAGGTGAGTAACTTCTGACACTGTTTAGTTACTACTCCTTGATCCGTTAAATTGTTTCGAATACCATAAGTTTTAAATGCAATCATTTTAAATGCATGCTTTTATCACCGATGACATGGTTTTAGTTCTTAAATGATTAACTATACATCTGACTGATATGCTGGCACCCTGAACCGTTTATCTGTTTTGATCTATTGAACTTGACTTGGATTTATTGAACTATTAATTCCAAACTGATTTAATTACCCTGTGATTTAAGCAAAAAAAATTGAATTCGAAACTCTTGCCTGGATATCTGTGTTACTCACTGGGCTTTTTAAAGCTCATTCCATTATTTTAATAATTTCAGGGGAACTCTCAGATGGACAGGTTTAGCAGGTCCAGAACTTAGGGGGAAAATGTTGGAGACCCCCAGATAAAATGATAATCCATTTTTGTGAATCTATACCATTTTTGTACTTTTTGTGTAACTGGACAGATCATGACCTTTTGTGGTGAAATTGTTTTGTAATCTTGATTAAGATAAGACTGACTATGATGCATCCTGAATGCTCTGCCAAGTATATATGTATGCATTCTCTTGTGAAAATTTCGCTGCTTAAATTATATATGTTGAATGCATTATGCTTGGGATTTATATCAGAATGGCCTGTGGTTAGGATTACCGTCGGGGTTTTGCTTTCAAAAAAAAAAAAAAAAAACTGATAAAACCCGATGGGTGCCTAACTGGCCTTTGTCACGTGCCCCAAATCCGCACAGGGTGGGTCTGGGGGATGTGACACAACCTTTTGCAAATTTAAAGCTTACGTTGAAAACACCTTTAACCATAAAATTAAAGTGTTTAGGATAGATGGAGGTGGAGAATTCAATGGGACTGCATTTGAAAATCTGCACTCCACCCATGGCATTCATCACCAAAAGTCTTGCCCACACACACCCCAACAAAATGGGGTGGCAGAGGGGAAAAATAGACATATTGTTGAAACAGCTCTTACACTACTCTCCCAAGCTACCTAACCTCCAAGCTTTTGGTACCATGCCTTCTCAATTGCCATATTCCTTATCAATAGGTTACCAAGCCCCAACACCTTTAATCAGTCCCCTTATTATCCCCTTCATCACCATCACCACCTTACTCTTCTATGAGAACATTTGGCTGTGGCTGTTATCCTTTAATAACTCCCTTCAACAAAAACAAACTTCAGCCCAAGACAACCAAGTGCATTTTTCTAGGCTACCCTTTAAATTACAAAGGCTACTTGTGTTTTGACCCACTCACTAACAAGTTCTAAACTTCCAGGAATGTTATCTTTGATGAACAATCCTTCCCAACCTCTCACATCTACACCTCCTTAGGCACATTCCCATACAACTATTCCCTTTCCCTTTGGTCCACCTCAACTCCTTCCACACCATCCTGCTCAGGGACAACACACCCCCATTTACAATCCTCAACATCACCTCAGGCCCACAATCCTCATCTTTTATTCCCTAGTCCCCCATTACCTATCACTCCCTCTTATTCACCTTCTTTACCAATACAAAACTCCACCACAAACTCAGTTTCCCCTACAACTTGTTCAGACCACCCAACGCATCAAAATCCTACCCTTACTCAGATCACCTGCTCTCCCTCCTTAGATACCCAAACATCTCCCATCATCATTAATAACCATCCAATGTAAACTAGATTAAAATCTAGGATTACCAAAAAGAAGGCCCTCACTACCTCTGTTCCTCCAATACAGTCTCCTTCCACTCCCACAGAGCCTCAGACCTTTACCGTTGCCAATAAATCACCACAGTGGAAACAAGTCATGGCTGAAGAATTTTCAGCCCTACAAGAGCAAGGAACATGGACTTTAGTTCCTCTTCCACCCAACAAAAACCTAGTTGGCTGCAAGTGGGTTTTTTGAATAAAGTATAATACTAATGGCAATATAGCAAGATACAAGGCAAGGCTTGTAGCCAAAGGCTTCCACCAGGAACCAGGCCTTGACTATGAAGAAACATTCAGCCTTGTGGTCAAGCACACCCTAGTGAGGTTAATCTTAGCATTGGCAGTCCAAAACAGTTGGCCCTTCAAGCAACTAGATGTCAAAAATGCTTTCCTACATAGAATTCTTCAAGAGGAAGTCTATATGCAACAACCCCAAGGTTTCACAGAGCCCACTGCTCCTCAACTTGTTTGCAAGTTACACAAATCTCTCTATGGCCTCAAACAAGCCCCTAGAGCTTGGTTTGAAAAATCTACCTCTCAAATTCTCAAATTTCAATTCATCCAATCCAAAGCTGACCCCAGTCTCTTTGTTCGACAAACTTCCACCTCTATCACTCTCCTTTTACTATATGTTGATGACATCATCCTAACTGGCAGTGATACTACGTATGTGCAAACTCTAATTCAAAAACTAAGCCACTCATTTGATATGAAAGACCTAGGGATTCTGCACTATTTTTTGGGGCTTGAGATTACTCATACTCCCACTGGTTTACATGTGTCTCAAGAAAAGTATCACAATGATCTTCTCCTTAAAATAAACATGTCAGTTTGTAAACCATGCAAAACTCCTTGCACTACTGCCCAAAGACTCTCCAAAATTGATGGTCTCCCTCTCTCTGATCCCACCACCTATAGAAGCATTGTTGGAGCACTTCAGTACCTCACCTTCACCAGACCTGACATTGCCTTCTCAGTCAATTATGTCTGCTAGTTCATGCAGTGCCCCACTGACACTCACTTTATGGCAGTAAAGAGGATCTTAAGGTACCTCAAAGGCTCTCCCTCACTTGGTCTTCACTACACTCACTCTTCTACTTCTTTGTCTGCCTATGTAGATGAAGATTGGACAGGGGACCCCTCTGACAGAAGGTCTACCACAGGCTACATCATCTTCCTTGGTCACAATCCAATCACATGGACAGCAAAGAAACAACCCACAGTTGCCAGGTCTTTAACAGAGTCTGAATATAAAGCTTTAGCCATGGCTGCTGCTGAACTAGCTTGGGTCAGACAACTATTTTGTGATCTTCACCACCCCATCAACACCATTCATCTCCTTTGGTGTGATAACATTTCTGCCATAGCACTAGCCTCTAACCTTGTATTCCATGCCAGGTCCAAACATATAGAAGTAGAGTATCACTATGTAAGAGAGCAAGTGACCAGGAAAGCACTGTTTGTCCACTATGTCTGTACTCAAGACCAATTGGCTAACATCTTCACCAAAGGTCTCACTTCAACAAGATTTCTCTTCTTTTGCACCAAACTGTTGGCTGAGAGACCCACCACCAGTTTGTGGGGGGATGATAAGCAGTCCATAAAACCACCCTCAGTAAATCACCTGTAAACTAGCCATAACAGATTCTATTAGAAAAATAGCTAAGCTGTCACAACCCAACTAATAGAGTGAGGTTTGTTACAGAGAGAGGTATGGTCCTCACATAGTCTGTTAGGGTAGCACGCTCCTGTATATAAGGCAGAAAATACAGGTTGTTGATGTAAGATCCACTCTGTGAGATCTGAAACAAGAAGAAAAATAGAATAAGACTGCTCTTTTCTTTTCTTCTACAACTTCTGTTTTTCCATTTTTCAGTTCTTTCAACCTTGGTGGATGTGTCTCACACACACATTCGTTAATGCCTTCCTTGTACACTAGACAGACTCCACATTTTTTTATTCCCAACTTTCCCTTATCATCGTTAATAAAAACCTCAAACTAACACCAATCAGTTAGAGAGTTGAAAGCTGCATTAAGAAAGACATCCCTAGATAAAACCAAAAAGCATAACCACACGTGTTGGGAATTGATCCTTTTCTTTTCCACTTTTCCCCATCTTCTCATGGGGAAGTTGGCTAACAACTCCGTACCATCATGAGCTTTGAATTTGCATAGGATATTAATTTCTCTGACATTAGTATATTCACAAACAAAGCACACAACAAATCCCTTCAAATCTTTACGCAAACAACATTGAAGCAGTTGCGTAAATGATGAGCACCCCAAATTCTGATCACTAAACCACTGTGGAATCTCTCTTCCAGGAACAACAATGCAAAATAATTCCCATCGATAAAATCTCTGTACTATAGTAATCATGTCATCCAGCCATCATACAAATATATAAACATGTATACATACATACATATATATATAGATAGATAGCGAGAGAGGGAGAAAGCAACCTGAAACCTACAATGTGGCAAAAGACCGACCCGAAGCATATGTTGCAGCAATATATTAGCCATGGTGTCACCATGTTGCTTTTGCGATAATTCCAAGCAATTAATGAAGGAGCCCTAATCAAAAAAGCGTTGATTTGTTGATGGAAGAAAAATGCTTTTTAATGATTGGCAATCATCTGCATTCAATTTTCTCAAACTCGATGGAAGCTCTAGCAAGACTTCAAGCTTTTTGCAACCCACCGAATGTAGGACTTCGAGGCGAGAAAGTTGACTGATGCTTCCAAGCAAACTGACAAAATTGTTTTGCTTAGAACTAACAATTCCGAAGAGCATAAGCAGCCGAGATCACTAGGAATTGCTTCATCTGACAGAAATGAGTCACTAAGACCTAGCCTTCGTAACGAAGTGAAAGGGAATATAGCAGGCAACACCAAGCTCATGAAATTTTGAGATAACATTTGCTTGCCTCCACCGAGGTTTAACTCTCTGAGATTCTTCAAATGTATAATTAAGGATGGTAGTTGCATAACATTAGTCCCACCAACATGAAGCTTCTCTAAACATTCCATCTCCTTAAGGTTCTCTGGCAATTTGTCAAGTCCTGAGCAGCTCGAGAGTCGAAGATTCTTTAAACATTTGAACATGCTAAAATTGATCTCAGAAACACTCGTTAGATTCTTGCAATCCCTTATACGTAAAGTAACAATTCTGGTGATATTTTCAAATGATGATGGTAGTTCTTTCAAAACAATCCCCCTTAGCTAGAAGATGCTTTAAACATTCCATATCTCCAATGTTCTCTGGCAATTTGTTCAGTTTTGAGCAGCTAGATACATTTAGAAGTGCTAGACTCTTTAACTTACAAATGCCACTTGAAAGACTCATAAGTGTTTTACAGAGGTTAAGATCCATCTTTTCAAGATCATTGAGATGTTTTATTGATGAGGGGCAGCTCCTTAATTGCAGTATGACTCAAAAAGAGATTCAATAAACGTTCCATATTTCCTACCATTTCTAAAAACTTTTGGAGTTCATAACAATTCTCAAAATGGAGAACCTCAGGATATTCCAACTGACTACTGAGAGGAAGACTCGTAAGACTATTGCAGTAACCCAAATCTAAAAAATTACGCTTTTTGAGAATGTTAACGGATGGGTGAAGCTTTACCAAGTTTGTACAACCTCTAAGAACTAGTCTCTCAAGCTTTGGGATCCCTCTGAAGTTAGGGGTCATGGTTAGCTTTGTGCAGCAACTAAAATTCATGAATTTTAAGTTGCGCAGTTGCTGTTAGAAACATGAGAAATTAGCAAATGTTAGAATACATTAACAACTAAAAAAATAACCTAAACAAAACAAAGGAATAGGACTAACGTTGACAGATGGGTGAGACTCTACCAAACTTGAATAGCCTTGAAGACATAAATTACTTATTATCATACCTTTTTTCCCTTCCAAGGATGTATAATGTTACTATATTGTATTTGTAATTCAACAAGCTTTTTTGGTTCAAAACTTTCAAGAAGGGATTATGATGGGTATCCATTCCAATTAAGAACCCTTAAGTTGTTTGGAAGATATTCAAGGCCTTGAGAAAGATACACATTATTGACTGTGAGTAGCCGTAGGTTGTCCATCTTTTTGAAGGCATTAGGATTAACATTTATGTACTTTGGATCAAGCAAGTCAAGCTCTATGCCTTCAATTGCTCGTGACCCTTGTCAACCAAGAGCAAGAAGAATTTTAATTATATAATATAATCATATTTAAAATAGTTACACAAATTTATAGGTGGTTAATGAATATAGAGCATCCAAGCTTCTTTTTCTGAAATACTTCATACCTTGTTTTTTGTCAATACATAGCAAACATCTTCACAGCACCACAATCTCTTACGTCTTCCAGGCTCTTGTGGATAATCTTGGGAAGAAATGTGATGACTCATTTCTTGAATAAGATCGTGCATTTGAATCGTACCATCCGGTGAATAAGTTATGAGAGACTTTTCAACAAGAATACTTATCCCAATTACGACAGGGAATTCAAAGCTGTTGAGTATTCGAATCACATCATCTTTTTTTCCCCCTCTAAGAAAACATGCAATGTCTAAAAATATGTCCCTTTCCGGGAGGATCCAGTCCTTCATAACTTATTTCAAGTGTGTTTAGAAATTTTTTTCTTTTCCTGGAATTAGTTTTGGCCTTTCCACAGCACATCCCCATTGGGCCATGTCTCTACCATACAAAGAACATCTTAAAATTGTAAAAGCTAAAGGAATGAGGCATGCATAATCTATTACACGAAGTGAGAGCTCCTTGTAACCTTTGTTAGGGTTGTCTGAATTAAAGGCTTTCATACTAAAAAGCTGAATTGCTTCATCATGCGTCAAAAGTTTAACCTCATATTTTCTATCCTCTTTAAGCACAGACAATGCACGTTTATCTCTTGTGTTATAATGATTCTACTTCCCAAAAGGAACCAATCACCATTTCCA